>JBBCBC010000021.1:33551734-34126267 GCA_037126765.1 Stenogyne calaminthoides
TGAATCCTGGGAGATTGCTAAGTGTAAATCCTTAAGGACAGTGCATTTTAAGCACGCCTCAAGTGGTTTTCCTTTGATCTTTGTTTTTATCTTTTCCTTGTTTTATTTTGATTATTGGATTTTCTAATATTTCCAACATAATATAGGTGCTTACATTTCCTTGTTCTTAGTAGTTAGGATTACTTAATGAATCTAATTAATTGTTTAGGGGCTAATATAGGTGCTTACATTTCCTGTACAGTTCTTTCTTCTATGCAGAAACTTATAGAGTATATACTCACATCTCAATAACTATTTCTTGTTCGTTTCAGGTCATCCCTGTAGATTTACTTTCTATATTTTCCTATCATGATAAACGTATAATTTTATTCTTCAATGGCTTCACAAAACTTGTTTGTTATTATGGCATAACTTGTTTAAATCTGCGCTCCGTATTATCTTATTAGTTTATGGCACAAGATATTGAGGGATATTAATCTTCGATGAGGCATATGTCGTTATCAAGATAATTGTCTAAAACATTTTCTTTAAAGCCATGATTGTTAACTTGACATTTATAAGAGAAATAGTTACTGTTGAAGAAGTTTTGTTACTTGATCCTCTTTGTCAGGAGCTTCTGCTATTTGTTGATCAGCTGAGACAACAATTACCAAAGAAAAGCCTTTCTAAGCACTTGGCAAGACCAAATGGTTGCTCAAAATAATGAAATGCAATCTGCCTAGACAATGGTTGTTACTCCTGAAATTGCAAAAGCTTTGCAAGATGAATTCCTTTTGAGTTTCAGGTTTTTGGAAATAACAATAGAAGTTGTATGACATATTTAGATTCAAGTGCTGCTGAATTCGAGAGAAATGTTTAGCTCGCTTGATATGAGTTGACCATAAATATTAGCACCAAGAATTGGGAATATGCCTGCAGCTTGAAAACAATATATCTAACTCTTTTGCTTACAAAATGTATAAGTGTTATTTATTTTTTAAAAAATAGTTCGTGCTATGGACTATTGCTATATCTGATCATGTTACGATATTTTAGTTAGACATTTCATTATGTCATTAGATGTGAAGATGACACAACTTGAAAAAGATGTTTTCCAAGTTCTTTTGTCCAAGTATTAATGGGAATAGTTTATGCCTTCTCGAGGTTCCTAATTGATTACCCACTCCATGGTGTATTTCCTAAAAAAGACGATATTAGGTTAGACATGCTTGGACATGCTTAAGCCGCAGAATTGGGTTAGATTGTAGAACGTTGTAATTGGCATTTACCATGTGTAAAAGTTCAAATAGTAGAAAGCATGACAAAAATGTAAATCAAATCTTTCTTGAAGTTGACTATATAGACTTTTAAGATATTGTAAGGTTTGGAAGAGTAACTGTATTTGAAGAGAGATACATTGATTGATGAAATTTGAATCCTACCCGTATCATAATGAAATTCTTGAGGAACACCGCAGTTGATACACAATTAATACTATTTAATAAAGATATCAAGATATTTGATAACAAAATAAGAACTTCTATAACGTTGTAACGGAACACATGACGTTATGTTACGATTGTATATTCATCATTAATCCACAATCACGTGCTCATTACTACGATCAAAATATACAATACGGATAAAGACATAAATAAACGCTTAAAAACATTAGAAAATGGATCAATGACTCGTATGATATTATAATAAAATGCATGTTGTCATGAGCACTAACGACTATATATTCATCAATCGTCTACCATCACGTGTTTGTTACTATGATTAAGATATAAAATGCGGATAAAAAATATAAATAAAGATATTAAACTAATTAAGAAATAGATTAATGACTCGTATGACATTAGAATGCAATGCATGTCATTATGGATATTAACGAATGTATATCCATCATTCGTCCACTATTACATGCTCGTTACTACGATTAATATTAGAGAACATGATAAGGTGGGCAAATTCATCATTCCTGATGTCATGATTTTTTCACCTTATCATGTTCTCTACAGCAAATTCATCAATCTCTTGTCTTCATGTGCTTTAAAATATTTTGACGTAAAATAGCACGTGACAACATCAACAAGGATTTGAATTTGCTATATACCGCAATAACAATATAGGTGTTGTTGTAAGGAATACATATCGTCAGAGACACTTATAACTATGAATTCATCAATGTTTTTAACTATTTTGAACATAAAATGACAAATTAAATATTGGTAACGAAATTGTGATCTAGGTCAAGGTAATACAATTTAAAAAATTCAAAATATGGCATACAATTCAACAATATTTTTTATAATCAACCTTGTTAGTTCGCTACTCTTTTTTATACTTAAATATAACTTTTTATGCAATAATATTACACATTCTACACTTGCATTGCCAGCCAAGTTGGGTTCTAAGAACTATGTTATTCAAAATTTATTCACAAATAACCTTATTACAAAATCTCTGTATATATCACTAAGCTTAAAATAAGCTTTCAAGAACAAATAAGATATGTAAGCTTTCAGAAATACTCGACAATGTTTTAGAAGAATTATATCAATCTCTTTCAGAAACGTTGATTTTTATAGTGATAAATTACTGCAAAAAAATAACCTAATAACAAATTCAACTGCTTGAAATGAGGCAAACTGATGAGAAAAAATTAAAAAATTATTGTTGTTGTACTTCGACTTTCTTTTTCTGCCATAGCCTATCAACTACACCAATCAGCATCAACCTGCAAAATGAAGATTCTAATAACCATCAAGAAAAATATGGCATCAAGGAACTGCCTAGCCAACCCTTTTTTTCAACAGACACAAGTAAGAAACTCCGTTAACACTCCAAAAACTATATATAGGGGGGAACAATTTTTGCATTACTAACATGTTTTAAGTATATAAAACAAGATACCAACAATTTTTGGCTCAAGCTGTAAGAAATGGTATATATCAACTTTAAAGCATCACAACTAGTTATTGAATCAACACCTACAAAACAATGTTAATGACAATCTAGAATCATTAGGAGCTTCCTACCAGATAGTATCAGACACAAGCAAATGCGAGTATTAAAGAAGAGGTCTAATATAAGGTAATTTATTTCTAGAATTACCAATATACTATTGCCTACACTGTTTTTCCTCTCAATAAATCATGCATTTGTATACGCTTTCTTACCTTCGGAGAGAAAGTTACAGTAAAAGGCGCTCTCCATCTTCTGCATATGACTTGGAAAAAAAGAGACTAATGAGATTCTACTCTTCAGCATTGAATTATCGTCAAGTAACATGGCTATTGCATCAATAAAAAAATGGCCATATTTCTAAACTAGAGTTCAAGAAGATAAAACCATACAACGAGTTTAATGCAGTTTTGTTCCCATCGTCAAATTTTTTTACATGGTCCCCCCGTTAACACTTTTGGTCCCATAGGTGGGACCAAAAGGGTAAAAAAGTTCGCTCATGGGACCAAAATTGAAAATATTGGGATCAAAACCGTGAGGTGCCGTGTCCTGTAGGACCAAAACTGCATTGAAACTCCGCATACAACTGTAGATGCATTGAATAAGAAAATCACATGTCAAAAGAAGATATAAGAACCAACAAGGCATTAATTAAAACCTCTCTAAACTCCCACATATTAGATGTTTATAGTAGGAGCTATGAAGCAAGAAATAATTAAGACAAAACAAAGAAAAAACACTAGTCATCGCAAAAGCTTACCGATATGAGGAATAAAGGAACTCAAATCACAAACTTAGCACCTTAACATAAGAATCAAGTATGCTAAATTGCTAATACACCAAACAACTTGCCATAACACAACCCACAATCAGCACAGAGTTCAATAACAAAATAAATTACAGAAAAGGTAAGAAAATGGCATATAGATGCAAAATTGAATACACAAAAAAATAATTTTGGAAATAGAGCGGAAGGAGGAAAAGAAAAATTTGCCTGAAATAATTTCAGACCGAGAGATTGAGAGACCGACAGAGAGAGACAACGAAGGGCGCACCGATACGGCTGCCGGCGAGGCGAGGAAGGGACGGAGATGCCGCGTCTGAGATCTGAACCCGAGCGAGTGGGTGGGGAAGAGGAAGACTTCCCATAAACTAAACAACTCTTGTATTGAACCCTAGATAATTAATGATTTAAATTAATATAGATTTTTATTGTAAATTATATAAGGATAAATTGGTAATTTTACAATTATATTTTTAAAATTATTAAAGTTATTATAACAATACGACAATACGACATAAATCGATAGAGAGTACGATGCAATACGAGAATTAGTACGACACGCAGTACAACAAGTAGCAGGGTCATTAGATTTAATCCATTGAATTTTAGATCTAATGGCTCAGATTAATTGACTATTGACAGTCAGTACGACACCCTGACTGCTGTAAGAAACACCCATGTTTCATTATAATTTCTTTTTTCATATCTTTACTCTGTAAATAAAACGTAAATGCAAATTAACTATTCTCTATAATCGAATCGCGGTCAAAAAAAAAAAAAATTAGAATCAAGCATATACCATTTTGACACAAAAATATTTATTAAATAAGTTTTTCATTAATTTATTTAACGTAAAAAAATAATATTACTGACAAAAAATATAATTAATCATATATAATTAATGTCATGACAAGCCAAATGGAATAGTTGATGTACACATTTTGAATGTTCATCTCACTGCAATATTTATACACACACTCGGGTATATATTTTTTTAATTAATAGTTTTACAAAATAACAAATAATTAACACATAAATACGAATCCGCATCTTTTTCTTTTGAAAAAATAGTTTCGAGAGTTTCTCAATGTGTTTTCTCCACATACCGTCTAGAACTATGAAGTAACATTTCCATCCCTATCCTTTTTAAAGTATTTCTTGTATCATAAATTCAAAGCATAGAAAAAGGTAAGTTCTAAAGGATTTTAAATTTAAATGAAAGCATTATTACATGCAAAACATAAACGGTATTATAGGCAAAATATAACAGTATTACATCAATATATATATATATATATATATAACAATACTACACTTCTAGCATAAGAAAATAAATTCTAAAAGATATTAAATGCAAAACTGAAGAAACATTACAAGTAAAATATAATAGTATTTCATTCAAAATATAAAAAAAAGTATTTCCGAAGAGTATTCAATTTTAAAATTTTTAATAATTTATAGGATCAAAGTCAAAACAATCGGGACCAATTTCAAAACGAAGCATAGTAAATTACAGAAAACTTAATCCTTTAATTAATGACCTAATAATTATAAGTGTAGCTTATAAGTTACGGTGATAAAATAAAAGACGAAATTGAAAGTAGAAGATAACGTACAGAGAAATATGTACCTTAAGGCACCATGAATTTGATTTTGTCATGGGAATCTATCTGCATCTGCAAATGAAGATCTCTATTAACCTCTTGGGACCAAACTGCTCTGTCTGAATTCTTGTTTTATTTGTATGAAACAAGGAAAAGGACAATCTTGCTTGTTTTTTTTGTTAAATTGTTGGATTTTAAGAATCTTAAAATCTGTAAATTGTAAAGGTAAATTCAAAAAGTGCCAAAAAATTTATATGGTCCTCATTTCTTTGAAGTTAATACGACTGTATGAGAATATGAATAATTGCATATGCCCGCAAAAATAGACAAAGAGAACAAAAAAATTCGTCTTCTTATACTGCCAAAAGGGAACTATGTAAGTACATCCTTTAATGTTGATAAATATTTAAATGTAAGGCTCTCATAGTGATTTAAGTCATGTAAACTCTTCCTGTGGTCTTGTTTAGCCAAGGAGCATGGTCCGGAATTCATTTCGCGAACGGCGTGAAGGTTATACTGATAAAGTCGTAGTTATAAGGTTCTATATCTTTCTTCCTCAACATTTTACCTTGGGCTAGCTTCAAGCTGTATAAATTTTGTCTCACACAGATTATATATGTTCACCATGGAAAATTTTGAAACTTAAATCAGCTCAGAGATCTTTATGTGAATAAATATTTTTCATGTTGCTTTTACTTTGCCTCAGGGTAAAAGGTTTATCCAGGCTGAAACTTGATACAGAAAGGACTTCTACCAGTATGGTTACATGATATGAACTTTAGTTATATTAGATGAAATAAAAGGTACCTTTCCGATTACATTTTGTATCTTGGCGGTGAAACTGAATTTAACAGCTTGCTCTCTTATTTATTTCCTTGTTAGGTGGTTGAGTCTTTACACGTTCTTTGTGTTTGACATGAGATGGTGGCATTCACTAAATCTTTTCCTTTTCTTTTTCAGGGGAGCATTTCCAACTTCTTATGGTGGGACTGGAAAAGGAAAGCTACTGTGTTGTAAGTTCAATTCTACTTTACAGATTATAATGTTGTGATGATTACTACAACATGACTCCTGAATCGTGCCAACCGTCTAAACTGCTTTGACATAATAGATGGTTCAGGGATCAAATAGATAATCCTGAAAGCAATGCAACCTTGAATTTGCTTCTTCAGAGGAGTTTAATGGAAAATATGGATCTTTCCGATAGTTCTTTGGTTGTCTGTGTGTGTGTTTTTCTGTCCCTCTGTGTGTGTGTTTTTATGTCCCTATGTGTGTGTGTCACATCCTATTGTATAAATATATTCTGAAACTTAAGTAGTGATACTTGATATCATCTAATTTTGTTATGGATGCAGTATTTTGGTGGGGTCATTTGCTATATTTTTTGAGTTACCTACCAATAATTTTCATATTCAACAGGTAACTTTAATTTTGTCTCTTATGTTTTATATTCAACAGGTAACTTTAATTTTGTCTCTTATGTTTTATTAAATCTTGAAGTTCTTGCATCATTATTGAACTTTGAAGTTCTATTGAATTTTGAGATATTTATTGTTTAATTATATTTGGATCCTAAGTGATGCTTGTATACTCTTAAAAAATTTGAAGGCTCGGGATGAAGCTCATCGGGATGGGCATGAGAGACTGGTGAATGTATATATTTATGTGCAAATGTACCAGTTATCTTAGTATTTTCTCCAGGTTTTCCTTGTGTAACACACTTATATTTCTTTTGGTTTTTTGCCTTTATAGTGAAAATGATAAATTGAGGCAAATGATAATATTATTAGCGCAGGATTTTATTAATTTTGTACACAATTTTTCTCTCTCTAATTTATATACCCACTTTAAGGATGGTGAGTTTGTTTATAGGATTTTTAAATTTAGTTTTTTGTGGGGTATTTGTAAAATCTAAACTTTGTTCTCCGTTTATATGATTTTGTGGTTTGAATATTAAGGTTGATATAGACTGTTTAGTATCAGAAAATAGAGGAAAATGCCTCTAAGGTAAAATAAATAGGAAACAGTGACTCTAAGGTACAAATGCAATTTTTAGTGACTCTAAGGTACAAAAAAAATTGCACTTTGTACCTGAGAGTCACAAAAAAGTTGCATTTGTACCTTAAAGTCACTGCTTCCTATTTTTTGTACCTTAAAGCTTTTTCCCCCAGAAAATAATGTTGATACTATAAATACAATTTTGTATCAAAAAAAATTGATACCATTATTTGATACTAAATACTTTTCTGATACAAAAGGCTCAGTCCTTTAGTGTCAGAAAATATTTATTGATACCATATGTTTAGTATAGGTAAAAAAATTCGGATACTATAAATATTATGTTGTATCAAAAAAAATTGATACTATTATCCGATACTAAATGTCTTTCTGATATTAAAGAGTCAATCCATTAGTATCAATTTTTTTTCTGATACGAGGTCTTTAGAATCGGGAGTATAAGTATCAGATGTATATCAGAAAGATATTTGATACTAAAACTCTTTGGTATCAAATATTTTACCTTTAGTATCAAAAAATTATGATGCTAAAAATCATTTTTCTTGTAGTGTGTATAAATGCATGTATAAAACTATTATAGAATCTCAATTTTTATTTATTTATTTGGAATGGATATACATGTTCATTAAATATCGCCCCCTTACTACTAATTCAGAGTCTTTTTATTCCAATGTGGCTCTACACAATTGTTCAATTTTAGTTTTCTAATTTTCTGAGTTTTATTCATTTTATTTATTTTCTTTTTTAAAACTACATTTTTTGGAGCCTCGTAGTCGTCCGTGCATTTTTCTGGGCTATAGTAGCATTTACAAAGAATTTCGTTGATTTGATCCTATTTCCTCTCGGGTTTTCACTACTCGTCATGCCCAGTTTGATGAATAATGCTTTCCGTTCTCTAGTTCCCCATCCACATCTCGAGAATCGGACCTAGACATTTCTACTTTTCTGGATGTCTCGGGTATTTCTCGGCCTTTGCAAGCCCAGCCCAGCCTTGCACCCATGCCTGCTCGACCCAGCAGCTCGCCCTTGCGCCCAATGCCACTTCCGTCGCCCGCTCTGGACGACCCTGCCGAGCAGTTTCCGCCTAGTGTGCCGACTGCCCCAGCGCCAGCAGCGGCACCTGCCAAGCCAGCCTCACCCTTGGCCCCAGCTGCTGCCGAGCTCGAGCCGGCCCCTCCTACAGTCGTACCTGCTGCCCATCCGCCAGGGTCCAAATCCCATCCGATGATCACGAGGGCCCGTGCCGGGGTCTTCAAGCCTCGCTACCCCATTGATCTAGCCTCCACAACCCTTTTATCTGCCCTTGCAGCCACATCTGAGCCTCGTGGTTTCAAGTCTGCTGCCAAACATCCTGAGTGGCTTGCTGCTATGCAGGAAGAGATTGACACTCTACGTTCGAATCACACATGGGACTTAGTTCCTCTTCCTTCCGGCACTAATATAGTGGGTTCGAAATGGGTTTTTCGTACAAAGTTTCATTCAGATGGGTCCATTGAACGCCATAAAGCCCGTCTTGTTGCTCAGGGTTTTACACAAATTCCCGGTACTGACTTTCATCACACATTCAGTCCAGTTGTCAAGGCCGATACCGTTCGAATTATCCTGGCTCTTTCGGTTCAACATAGTTGGCCTCTTCATCAGCTTGATGTTAAGAATGTCTTTCTCAATGGTGTTCTTGATAAATCGGTGTTCATGGCTCAACCTTCAGGATTCGTGGATCCTCGGTTTCCCAATCATGTTTGTCGTCTGAAGAAGGCGATGTATGGTCTACGTCAAGCACCTTTTGCTTGGTTTCAGAGATTTAGCTCGTATCTCACCAGTCTTGGCTTTCTTCAAAGTCGTTGTGATTCATCCCTCTTTCATTTTCATCGAGGTACTTCCATTATTTACTTACTCCTTTATGTGGACGATATTATTATCACAGGGAATGATTCCTCGTTGTTGCAAAACTTTATCTCTCGTACGCATCGTGAATTTTCTATCTAGGATCTTGGCCGTCTTAATTACTTTCATGGGCTTGAAGTTTCATACACTCCAGATGGCTTAATTTGTTGGTCAGGCCAAATATGCACATGATATTCTTGAGCGTGCTAAGTTGTTAGACTCCAAACCCGTTTCAACACCTTTGGCAGCAGGGGAGTCTCGTATTAGTAATGATTCTCCATTCCGAGACCCCACGTTATACAGGTCTCTCGTTGGAGCTCTTCAGTATTTGACCATCACACGTCCTGACCTTTCTTTTGCGAATCCCCCGGTTAGTCGGGTTTCTTGATCGCCATCGATGATCACTTCTGGCGAAGGAAGCGCATTCTTCGTTATGTTAAGGGCACTTTGCATTTTGGTCTCTCATTCACAAAGCGTCCTGATTCCTCTATCTTGAGTTATTCTGATGCTGACTGGGCTAATTGTATAGAGACTCGTCGTTCGACATATGGATATTCTATTTTTATTGGAGGGAATCTTGTTTCTTGGAGTGCCAAGAAACAGCCTACTGTTGCTCGTTCCAGCTGTGAATCTGAGTACCGTGCTATGGCAAATGCAGCTGCTGAATTAGTTTGGGTGACAAATCTTCTCCATGAGCTTCGGTCCCTTCCTTCATCTCGACCCACTCTCTTGTGTGACAACAAGAGTGCCATTTTCTTAAGTCAGAATCCAGTGGCACACAAACGAGCTAAGCACATTGACTTGTATTATCATTTTGTCTGTGAGCTCATTTCTTCGGGAAAGCTAGCCACTCGTTTCGTGCCTTCTCATCTTCAGCTAGTGGATATCTTCACAAAGAGTCTCCCTCGTCCGGCCTTTGAATTTCTACGTTCCAAGCTTTGCGTGTGTCTTCACACCACGCAGCGCTTGACGGGGGGTATTAAGGAATGATTGACCGAGATTTTTGTAATTAATATTAGTTGATTTATATCCTTGTATATATCACATGTATTGTGTGTAATCTGTTGTATCCCTTGTAATTTCATATTCTATATAGCAGATCTCTCAATCACCATTATTCAACGGTGATTTCATATTATTGTTTACAGACTTTAGATTAGATTTTTATGATTAATTATTAGCACATCCCATTGTTTTGTAAATATTTTATTTATTAATCTATAATGTATCGAATATACATAAAAGAAAAAAATTCTCCCCATTAAAATTTAACAAAAAAGATAACTTAATGATAATAATCAATAATTAAAAAATTTATTTGACAAATAAATTTGCTAAACATGTTAAAAATGATGAATTAATAACAAAGATGATGAGTAGTTATGAATAAGATCTTAAAAAAAATCATCAACAATTAAGATTCAGAAACGTCATTTGACGAATATATATTTAAATGAACAAATTTTCCAAAGCCACACAAGTTTCTAGAAATAAAGGATGTAGATAAAATAAAATGCAGAAAAGGAAAAAAATAACAATCGTCTTTGGAAACTAAAAAATAAAATTGTAAAAAATAATTCACATATTAGGTTGAAAGTTTGGCCATTTGAACAAATTTGCCCAAATCCACACAAGTTTGTAGAAATAAAGGATATAAATAAAAAATAAAAATAAAAAAAGCAGAAAAACAAAATAATCGACTTTAGAAACTGAAATAAAATAAAATAGTGAGAGACGATTCACATATTAGGATGAAACTTTTGCCATTTTTTTTATTTGGCCGAATAAATAATTGTGAAACAACATTAATTTGCAAAAAGTTGAGAAAATAAAAATAGCCAATAAGTGTTCTTAATAAAATACAACTTTTTATTAAAAAAAAGAAGAGAAATTGTAGAATAATGAGAAAGAGAGTAGTCGTGATTAGTGTAGAGATGCGTAAGATTAAAAAATTATGAAATAGATAGAATGATCGAAAAAAATACATATTAGTAAGAATAACTTAGAGATATGTAGAATTAAAAAATTGTGAAATAGATAGAATGACCGAGAAAAAAATACATATCATACCTGTTATCGAAAATAGAGATCAATGATGCGATAACAATGAAGAAGACCAAAAGACTTTCAAATCAAAAAGAAAGAAAAAAGAAAAAAATCACGAAAAATAAAATTAAAAGAAAAAAGAGAAGAAAACCGTGTTGAACGAAGAACGGTAGAAAATGAAACAAATTGTCCTAAGAAGATGGGTAGAAGGAAAAAGATGTGGTTTTAGGAGTGAGAAGATTTAGGAATATAGTTTTGAACGGTTGCAGTTTAAATTTTAAATTTGAAAATGTAGTAATAAAAAAGAAAATAAATAAAATGAAGAAAACTCAGAAAATTAGAAAACTAAAATGGAAAAATTGTGTAGAGCCACGTTGGAATTAAAAGACTCTGAGTTAGTAGTAAGGGGGTGATTTTCAAATTTAAAATTTAAAACTGCAACCGTTCAAAACTATATTCCTAAAACATAACCAAGATAGAGGAATCAGGACGCTTTGTGAATTAGAGACCAAAATGCAAAGTGCCCTTAACATAATGAAGGATGCGCTTCACTGCCAGGAAGTGATCATCAGTAGGCGACTGAAGAAACTGACTAACTGAGCTGACTGCATAAGAAAGGTCAGGACGTGTGATGGTCAAATACTAAAGAGCTCCAACGAGAGACCTGTATAACGTGGGATCGCGGAATGGGGAACCATCACTAATATGAGACTCCCCTGCTGCCAAAGGTGTTGAAAAGGGTTTGGAGTCTAACAACTCAGCACGCACAAGAATATCATGTGCATATTTGGCCTGACCAACAAATAAGCCATCTGGAGTGTATGAAACTTCAATCCCAAGAAAGTAATTAAGACGGCCAAGATCCTTGATAGCAAATTCACGATGCGTTCGAGAGATAAAGTTTTGCAGTAACGAGGAATCTTTTCCTGTGATAATAATATCGTCCACATAAAGGAGTAAGTAAATAATGGAAGTACCTCGATGAAAATGAAAGAGGGATGAATCACAGCGACTTCGAAGAAAGCTAAGACTGGTGAGATACGGGCTATATCTCTGAAACCAAGCAAGAGGTGCTTGACGTAGACCATACAACGCCTTCTTCAGAAGACAAACATGATTGGGAAACCGAGGATCCACAAATTGAGAAAGACATTCTTGAACACCGGTTTATCAAGAACACCATTGAGAAAGACATTCTTGACATCAAGCTGATGAAGAGGCCAACTATGTTGAACCGAAAGAGCCAGGATAATTTGAACGGTAGCGGCCTTGACAATTGGATTGAATGTGTGATGAAAGTCAGTACCGAGAATCTGTGTAAAGCCCTAAGCAACAAGACAAGCTTTATGGCATTCAATGGACCCATCTGAATGAAACTTCGTACGAAAAAACCCATTTTGAACCCACTATATTAGTGCCAGAAGGATGAGGAACTAAGTCCCATGTGTGATTCGAACGTAGAGCGTCAATCTCTTCCTGCATAGCAACAAGCCACTCAGGATGTTTGGCAGCAGACTTGAAACCACGAGGCTCAAATGTGGCTACAAGGGCAGATAAAAGGGTTGTGGAGGTTAGATCAATGGGGTAGCGAGGCTTGAAGACCCCGGCACAGGCCCTCGTGATCATCGGATGGGGCTGGAACCCTGGCGGATGGGCAACAGGTACGGCTGCAGGAGGGGCTCGACAGCAGCTGGGGCCAAGGGTGAGGCTGGCTCGGCAGGTGCCGCTGCTGGCGCTGGGGCAGTCGGCACACCAGGCGGAAACTGCTCGGCAGGGTCATCCAGAGCGGGCGAGGGAAGTGGCATGGGTGCACGGGCGCACTGCTGGGTCGGGCAGGTATGGGCGCAAGGCTGGGCTGGTCTTGCGAAGGCCGAGAAATACCCGAGGCATCTAGAAAAGTAGAAATGTCTAGGTCTGGTTCTCAAGTTGTGGATGGAGAACTAGAGAACGGAAAACACTGTTCATCAAACTGGGCATGGCGAGAAGTGAAAACCCGAGAGGAAATAGGATCAAAGCAACAAAATCCTTTGTAAATGCTACTATAGCCTAGAAAAATGCACGGACGACTACGAGGCTCCAACTTGTTAGCAGCATAATCCCGAAGATACGGAAACACATGACACCCAAATGGTTTGAAGTTTGCATAATTTGGAGTGTAGCCAAATAAAAGCTGAAATGGAGACGTGTTATGCAAGACCGAAGAAGGAAGCCTGTTTATCATAAAAACAACTGTTGCAAACGCATCAAACCAAAGAGAAGCAGGAGCATTGGCATGAAACATCATAGATAAACCAGTTTCAGATATGTGTCTATGTTTACGTTCAGCCCTACCATTTTGCTGAGGTGTGTAAGGACAAGATAAACGACGAAGTATGCCATTTGAATTCATAAAATCTCGAACTTTAGCATTCACAAACTCCGTTCCCCCATCACTCTGAAAAACCTTGATTTTACGTGAAAATTGAGTACAGACAAATGTGTGAAAGCGAACCAGAATATCAAAGAACTCAGATTTAGCATGTACGGGATAAATCCATGAAAAACGAGAGTAATCATCCACAAAGGCAAGATAGTAACGAAAGCCATCAGAAGTAGAAACGGGTGCAGGACTCCACAAATCACAATGAATTAAATCAAGAACATTATTAGCTCGTTTATCATTCAACCCAAAAGACAATTTCTTACTCTTTGCTAACTGGCAAGAAGAGCAGACACTAGGACTTGGCAAAACCGAAGTAACAGACAAATGACCAAGTTTATTCAATAAAGAAATTACTGAAAATGGGACATGCCCCAGGTGTAAATGCCACAAATCAAAACTAGCCTTCAAATTTTTATTCTGGACTGCTGCCACCAAAGCCGGAACCCCCTTATCAAGCAAGTATAAGCCTTTATCACACATTCCCTGGGCCATAATCTTCTTTGTCACTCGGTTCTGAATTGCAAAGAACTTATCAGAAAAAATAACATCAACAGGGAAGTCTGAGGTTAGTTTACTGATAGATAAACGATTTTTGGTGATGTGTGGCACCACCAAAACATCTAAGAGCTGGACATCTGCATATAATTTACTAGAACCAATATGTGATATATTTAAAGCATTTCCATTACCAATAATGACAGAACCGTTACCAGAATAAGGCTCGTAAGAGTCCAGAGAAGCAGTCTGATTGGTCATATGAGCAGAGGCACCCGAATCGAGATACCAATTAGGAGTAGGATCCGAAACATTGCAAGAGGACGTGAAAGCCTGAGCCAAATGTGCAGTCGAAACAGCTTGACGAGCACTGAGAAACTTAGGGCATTTGTCTGCATAATGCTCCCCATGACAAATCTGACAACGTGGGATATAAGTTCGGCGCCCCCATTGTTAGAACCCCTTGAAGCACCACCATTCGAGCCCCCTGAAAAAGAACCACGAGAACCCGAATTATGAACTCGACCAAAATACGAACCACAATCAAAATTTTGCCCATGATTACCATGTTGGCCCGAAGGAGGAGGACCATTACCGGGCTGCCCTAGCTCGGATCATGAGATCATACTGTTTGGCCTGGTTAAGCAAGTCCCGGGAACCTGGAATAGGACTGGAGGCCCTACGGGTGTCCACAAAGCTTGCAAACTGGACACCCAACCCACGTAAAAACTAGTGACTCTTGTCAGATTCCTCCACTAGATTTCTTACCATACTCCTCAACCGATGAGTCACCACGGCGAAGAGAAAGGAGCTCTTCCTGGAGTTGATGTTGGCGAGACTCCGAGGCGAAGATGCCCTCAAGTGTAACCCACGTATCTCTCGACGTAGACGAATCGATAACCTCGGAAGCGGCATCCTCTGACAAAGAAGTTTATCTTTCATTTTCCAAGCAGTGTAGGCTGGATTAACTGATTGGATTCCATCTTCAGAGGTAATTGTAGGACACGGCGCAACCATGGAACCGTCAAAAAGGCCCATCAGATCGAAGCACTCGGCCATGTGCACGATCTGGTGACGCCACGGTAAGTAGTTCGTGGCACCGAGTTTGATAGCAGAGACCATGTTAATCATGGTCGTGATCGACAATGTTTCATTGGTCGAAGCAGCCATTGGAGCAGATGGGGGGGAGGGTTACGGGAAATTAGGGTTTTGAGTGAGAAAAAGAGAGGAGAGAATGAAACATGAGGGGACGAGTCTTGTGCGCGGAGCAACACGACGGAGGGGACGAGTCCGGCGTGAGGCTAGCAAAAGGCAGCGACGACCGTTTTTAAAGAAATAGGGTTTCAGGATCAGATTGACGTGATAGCATGTAAACAATGATATGAAATCACCGTTGAATAATGGTAATTGAGAGATCTGCTATATATAATATGAAATTACAAGGGATACAACAGATTGCTCACAATACAGGGGATATATACAAGGAAATAAATCAACTAATATTAATTAAAAAAATTTCGGTCAATCATTCCTTAATAAAGTCAATTATTATTTTATTTTATTATATATATATATATAAATAATTATTAATATTTAATATTTAATTTATAGGTTCCTTTATCCTTATCTCAAGTTTGTTATTGACTAATATGCATCATGCCTTCAATAAGAAACCCACGTCCGACATCTATAACTATATAATACACCTATGGATTGCCATATTTATTTTCCCGCTCTTTTTCTTGGGCCGTTGGATCTTCATCAATCGATCTCGACCCTTCATTTTCTCCCCAATTTAATCATAGTAGTTTTGACAATTAAATTGATGATATTAATTTCTCTTTATTCCTCTTTATTATTTGCTTGATTGAAAAATAATAATGCTATAATGTGTACTGAATAATATATAATTTGAGTAATCTTTGCATAATTTTCACTTAATTCTAAATCAACATCATCTTTTTGTGTATAAATTGTTCCTCAAACTCCACATATCCATTACATCAAAATAATTTTGAAGTTCTTCATCTTCAAGTCATCTTAGGTGAGTGATTATAAAGTGTTTGAGTATTGCTATTATGTATTAATTCATATATTGTTTATATAATGCACTTTTTCATATACTACTATTATCTTATCATTATTTGTAATTTAACTGTGATTGTTTGGATTGGATGATGTATTCCTTAGAATGCAAATAGTCATTATGTGAATTTTTACTATTACTTATTTGGTTCATGATTGTTTTGTCTGTAGATTATTTTTAATGGATTAGATCGTTGCAGCAGTTCACTACTTTAAAACTGTCCTCAGTGAATTGCTACATAAACTGAATTTTCCTGCAGCAATATATTCCACTGATAGAAAATGTGCTGATCATCGTCCAATTTTCAATTCACATGTTACTATCAAGTTTAATAATATTGAACACATTATAGATGGAAAATATGCTACCACTAGAATAGAAGCCGAGAATAGTGTTGTTTATGAAACAATTAATCATCTTATGAATAATTTCAATGTCAAGATTATTGACATTAATGGACGTGAACTTGAACATATGAAAAATAATATTCGTCGTTGATATTTTCAATTATGAACAGAACAAGAGTGACAATTACGATTCAACTATTATTTTTTATTGATTTTTTTTACCTTCTTTTTTATTGTTTATCTAAAGTTTGATGTAATTTCAAGTTATATGAGAAGTCCAATTTATCTTAATACCGAAAATTAAAATTAATTGCAAAAATTTCACATCTACGAGAGAATGTATGTTATACTTTCTTATTATTTTACATGTGAACTTTCTTATTATTTTACATGTGAACAAGTTCAAATACAAATATTTAATTATAAAAATTGCTCTCAGCATAATGCAAAATTTGTATGTAGTGATTTAATTACAAAAAATTGCTCTCAACATAATGCGACATTAGGATATATGTTACAAATATGGTGCACATTATTAATTGTGTAATTTTTTTTTTAGCTCTACTTAAATTATGTATTTTAATTTAGGGAGTTTTATATATTTGATTTGATCTATAACTATATAATACACCTGCAGCCTTCCTATTATAGTTTCCCGCCTTTTTTCTGGGCCGTTGATCAGGTCTTGATGATGATCTTGATCGTTCATTTTGATGACCATGTAATATAGGAATAAATAACTCCAATATTTAATGCTCTTTATAACAATATAATATTTACCTTAAAACTTGCCAATTGATTATATTTCCCAATAAATCAATTGCCATTTTTTCCTTCTTTCTCTCTTCAATTCCTCAAATTCATTGGTATATATAAATCATGAGATTGACCTTGGATTTTCATCTAATTTTTTTTATTTGGAGTTCTTTTATTTTAGATTTATTATTTGTGTTCTCTCATTCATTTATTTCAATTTCTTGTGCATATATATCACATATCAAAATTCTAGATTTTCCAACAATGAAATGTTGATCGTTCTAATGCTTAATTGGTGTAAATTTGGATATGTTCGATTGATAAACAGTGATTTGACAATAGTGTTTTTTACCATGGATTTTAATTTTTCGGCTAGCCAACTGTTAAATTTTTTGTTATCTTTTTAAAACCATTGGTAATAGATAATATGTATTGGTTTTATATTTGATCTTCAAAGTTAGACATATACTTTATTTTATATCTGCTTCAATCGTGTTTATGTCTTATTCATTTTTATACTTAAATTGATTGTCATGTATCTCTAACCATGCGTATATTAAAGTGGTATAATCAATTTTATGATGCCCTTTGTTCTAAGTCAAGTTCATGTCCAAGAAATTGGTTTTAAAAAAAGTGAGGTTTTCTTCTTTGTATCAAGGATGTGTTTAGATTGTTGATACTTTTTCCGGTTTGGATTATTAGTTCATGTTTCAATAGTTTAGGAAAGTATCTTAAAACATCTATGAAATTATTTTTATAATTTATTTAATGGAAGTCATTCTCCAAAGAAGTATATGAATGAATAGGCTCTAAGTTCATGTTCTAATATTTAACTTAAGATTGATGACCGTGTTAGGCTGCTACTATTAAAGAAGTTGGTCATTTTCGATTTATTGTTGGTTCAAGTCATTTGTAGAAGAAGTTTCGTGATTCATGAATGAATACAATGGATAAAGAAAAAAGAATGGTTAACATATAATCGCCTAAAGTTTCTTAAAGTTATTCATGTATTGAAACTACTAATGTTTGGTAATTAATTAATTTAATACACTGCTTAGCATGATTAATTATTTTATATTCATTCCTCGGATCATTGTATTATTTATCGATTTTCAGTTAATTAAAAAATTATTTGGAATAAAGACTAAGTATTTTTTCATAATCAATGAATATCGAAATTAAGGGATTAATTGATCAACTATTAGTACAATAATCTTAATTTATATCAAGATTAATTATTTAATGAAATGATTGTTAATATAATAATATTGATTTATTACGGGTTTTGTTTTGATTGATTGTTCATCGGATTCTAACGAATGTCTTGGTACAATATTTTAACAATTTTGAGTTTCTGAATACGATTGCGAGATCTCATTTCATGCTTGGCGAGTTTCTAGATTTCTTCTCAAACTGTTTTCAAATTTCTTTTGGTTGGTTTACAATATTGTAGATCTAGCTGAAAAATGCTCGGTGTGGATTTTTTCATAATTTGGGTCATATTTCCCTGCCGCTAAGAATGACCAATTTCATTACACATGGGTCAAGTCTAAATTATTTATGCTTGAGCCTATTGTTATGTGTTTCTTTACTTAACTTTTTCGATTAGGGGTTTTTTTGGGCTCAACACATTTAGCGGTTAGAAATTATATGTAAAGTATGAGATATAATATGTAAAGTAAAAAAGGAGAGTGTGAGTTGCGTAAATAATAATAATTATTATGTGTGTGATTGATGAATGATAGTTTATTAGAAATTGTATTTGAAAGAAATAAAATAGGTGTAATATATGTATCATAGAATATGATTTTAGAGAACTTGAAAATCTTATACCAAAATTTGTTAAACAAACAAAAAATTTGAATTTCAAATCCCAAAAATCAGTCGAGAAATTAGAAACAAACAACCCCTTAAATCTTTTTCCTACATTACTATATTTGGCCTTTGCTTTTTATAATATAACATCAACTTAGGCCCCATTTCTTTGTGTAATTTTTATATAAAGATTATAGGATTTTGATTTTATTTATTCGGACAATCATATAGAATTTTAAATATTATTTTATTATAACTGATATTTTTTATTATAATTTTTTATGTACATCTTATGTTGCAGTTTTATAAGTGGTATTGGTGAGTATTATGTTTGTCAAATGTATATATTTTTTAGTTTGCATGTTAGTACAACAAAATTACAAATCTGAATAAATGTAATTATGTGTGAATAGGTTGGTTCAAGTCATCTGAATAAATGTAATTATGTGTGAATAGATTAGAAGCATAAAATGTTTTGAGTAAATTTCTAAATAATTGACAATAATTCTAACAAAAATCAGTTTAATTTTAAAAGTATTGTATCAAACATTTTGCATAAACATTGCTAATTTCATGGAGTATATTATTTAAGTCTTCATCTTTCCTTTTTAGTTTTTTCGCTCTTTTTTCTGGACCGCTGATCTGATTTTGATGATGATCTCGACCATTTACTTTGATGATTAAGTAACATAGGAATAATTGACTCTTATATTTATTTCTCTTTCATATCAATCTTAATATTTACTTCAAGATTTGTCCGTTGATTGTATTTTTTATTGATTATATTTATTAGTAATTGCACAAATATTTCTCTTTTTCATTATGATTTTATGGGTGCTCCCAAATTCATGAACATATATACATCATGAGAAAGAGCCTTGGATTTTCATCCAATTTAGTGTAGAATTATCGTTTACTCGAACATGCATTTATTTCGAGTTCTTGTGCATATTTTATATCATGATTCCAGATTTTCGGTGATAAAATGTTAGTCGTGCTGATGCTTGATTGTTGTAAATTCAGACTCGTCTGGCTTTCGGTTTCTGATATAATTTATGCTCGACGGATAAGTTATGATTTCTTAAAAGTGTTTCACAGTAACAACGAATTTTAATTTTTCGAGCAAACCTTGCCATATTTATTGATGGCGTTGACTTTTGTTGTCTTTGAGTTAAATTCTAATTTATGTTCTTCTCAATCCTGTCTTTGACCAATCTTGGCCCTCCATTTATTACATATTTGTGATCAATTAATTAATTATTCTTACATATAAAATTATTTCTTACAGTGAATTATTGATTAATGAATTATTTGTGTGGCTACAATCCTGAATATGTTTTAGGAAGCCCCCATAATTTGTTCTTATTTGTTTTACGTGAAGTCTCAAAATTAATGAGGTTCATAAAGATCATGTAATATGCCATAAATCATGGAAACTTTAATTCTATATATTAAACATTACAAAAATGTTTATATTTTCAATCTTAAGCCACTAATTCTATAATTTTTAGCTATATAAAATAGTTCAAGTTTTAATTATCCAACATAACAAAACACTTAATATTTTATTGCTCTTGAGCAATCTTGGCGTATATTTTATTTTTATAGTATATGGTAATGTTTTGAATTTCATATTTAATATTAATACATTTCCGTCTAGCAAGACCTCTAATGTTTAGTGATATAATATGTGTTAGTGTTAGTGTCCTAGAGACAATCCTTTGTATGGACATAATACTAAGATAATATCCAGTGTTGGTTTAATATTATTGTTTGTTTAATATTAAAAGTATGTCATTACACTTATTAGAATATTATGTTTGATTGTTTACATTTGTTCTTATCTGTGTTCCCTTGAATTACTGCTGTCATTGAGTACGTGAGAATTTAGATGACTTAAACATGATTCTCAAACAGCCCCGATCAAGGATCATCGAGAATGGGATATCGATGACGCAATGGAGATCGGTGTGCGATCTGCATCATACTCTTAGAGAGTGTAGTAAGATCTCACTTACTACGAGATACAGGGTATCTCATGATGGATGCATAAATACCCATCCGAGCAACCGTTTGATGTAGTTCCACTATATGTATCTACGGGTGTCTCGATTAGCGGGAGCGATGCGACACTCCTTTGACTTTAGATCAATACGCACGACATGTGTGGAGTGATAAACTTTGACCATGACCGACGCTTACACCCTTCCATGGGTAGATATGGCTTGGATTGGGTTCATCACAAAATGCATGTGCGTGGTAGTTGAATCAAGATAAGGATTCATTCCTCAAAGTGGATTTAGAGAGAATACTCAGCTTCTCGTCATAATTGGATCAAAGTCATTGGCCAATGCACGCCACCTTGGACTTTGTGACCAAAGGTGACATGAATGATCAATTAGTGATTCCAGATAAATCGATTAAGCTATTTGAATAGACACTTCATCATGTTCAAGGCTAATCGAGTATTCGTGAATGGAAGGAGGAAATCGCAATAGCCCATGTTACAGTTACAGGTAGTTGCACGTTTCTCGCAACGTACCTCATATATTGAGATTGTCTGATTTATTGTCTAGGGTTCAATTAAGACCGTTAGTTTGACTAATCGCTCGATATATGAGGGCCTATGGGTCACACAACAAGTAACTCCCGTGTACGGATTATAGTTGATTGATTAAGTATTAAATTAGATTTAATATTTAATTCATGGAGAATTAATAATATACTAATTTGGAATTAATTATTATTATTATTATTTAATTAAATTAGATTCAATTAAATAAGAATCCCAAAATAATATTATGGAATATTATTGTAGGAAAATATCTGTAGGGAAAAACATATCTTTGAGATATGGTTTTCAAGATTAGGAATTATCTTCCTAATAAAGATTTGCTTAAGATATAAGCTAATCTCTCCCTATATATATGATGTCCCGGGATTCATTAGTGACAACAAGAAAACCTAGTTTCTCCATAAAATCTAGGATATGAGTTTTCCTAGCAAATTTCGTCTCAGATATAACACTGGCAGATCTGAGCAATTCTGTCTATGGGGATTACGTGGATACCGTAGTTGAGAAATCTGCTATTGAAATACTGTAAGATTTCTTGTTATGTTTAATCGCACTCGTTTAAAGAAATTAAATGTTCGTTGTTGGTGAACTCTAGGCGCCGTGCCTCGCGATGCGTGCGAAAGCCCGCGGCGTGTGCCCAGCGGTAGTTCATCGCGATTCGCCATGGCTAGCGGTGCTCCGTCGCGATTCGCTCTCCCTGGTGTTGTATCTATTCACGGCGGTGCGCTGGAAGTGATTTCGAGACCTGGCCGATGTGTCTGTCTCGATTGGCTTCAAAGCGGCGCGCCACTGGAATCGAGATGACTCAGTAGCGGCGCGCCACCGCTTCGTTCATTTCTCTCGATTTGGTCTGGTTTCGAACCAGTCTTCGACCAAGGGGCCGCGGCTCTGCACGCGCCCCTTCTGCCTCGTTCGCGACCGCTAGTCGCCCGCACGTTGGGCTTGTCATCGGCCACTCGGGTCGGCTCGATTGTTGCGACCACCGCATTGCGATCTACTATTTCGTTGCCTCTGTTTCTTCGAACATTGAATCTGGACATTTTGTTTTGATTCTTAGTTTGACTTAATGGGTTAATTGATTGGATCAATAGTGATGAAACTGAAATTCTGGAATTTAGCTGATTTGGGTGTTGAAAATTTTGGATTAGATTCTATTTGGAAAGAGTGATGATGTAGGAGGGCTGTTTTGCAAATTTGATTTGAAACAGGCCCTCCCGTGCAAATTTTGAAAATTGCACCTGAGCCCAGGAATAAAATAAAATAATAAACAAATTAAATTGGATTTTTTAATTAAGTTTAAAATTCTGAAAAAGAATTGGTTGGACAAAAAACAATTAATTAGATTAATTGTATTTTAATAATCTTAAAATCAGGACTTTAATTGGACATGAAGTTTATTTTAAAAGAAGATTTATTAAAACCCACTGTTAACTTGTTTACACGTTTAAATTAGTTAACTCGTTTTATGGACCGCATTATAACTGTTTGGGTAGGCGGCACCCAAATATTTGTCGGACCGTGTTAATTGTTTGGGTAGACGGCACCCATGTAAGTGTTGGTCCGCATAAAATCATGTTTGGGTATGCACCGCCCAATAAGTGCTCAAATGTGATGTAGATAAACATGTTAGATCTCGATTAAGCAATTAATACCCCGCCTTTTTAAAATGTTCCTCACTAAAATATGGTTTTTCATTAAATTGAAACGATGTCTTCCATCGAAATTAAAAGTAAACCGGGAATTTCGTTCCAATGGGTATTTAAGACCAAAGTCTTTTGCTCGAATCTACATTCAACGAGACTTTTATAGGGACACGTAGTGTCGCCGCTTGATGGTTGTAAACAACCTTAACTTTGTTTGACCAGCCAAAGCAGGGAAACGAAAGTTAAGGGACATCCGATTGAACTAGGTTCAATCAACTAGGAGTTGCAGTTTTGCAATTGGTTCAATCAACTAGGAGTTGCAGTTTTGCAATTGGTTTGGATACCTACCAGTCCTTCTGTTATAGTATTCAGCCAAAGCTGGGATTATGATAGTAGGAATGTGGATCCTAGTCCATTATGATTTATATTGTATATAAATTCGTATTCTTCAGATGAGGTCGCTGAATATGTGAAAATAATGGAGACTAAATAAACTTAAAAGGCCACGTTTATTTTGATTGCTGAATATTGATCATAGGAGTTATGTGTTTAATTCCCGTTTTATTTTATTTCTCTAGGATTGTTGAAATGAATAACTTGTCATTGAGAAGCGTTTTGGAAACGAAACAAATTGGCTGGGCCAAACTTTCTCGACTGGCACCAAAACGTTCGTTTGGTGCTCAGGCAAAAAAAGATTGAGTACGTGTTGGACACGCCAATCCCTGCTATCCCGGAGGCTGGTAATGAAGAAGCCAAGGCGTTTGACGCCGAAGCTCAGAAGAAGCATCAAGATGATGCTTCCAAGGCTCACTGTGTTATGCTCCTCGGGATGACTCCCGAGTTGCAAAGGCAGGATGAGAGGATGCTTCCATTCGAGATGATCAAGCATCTGAAGGATCTCTTTGATTCTGAATCTCGTTCCGAGAATTATGAAGTGATGAGAGATCTGTTTAGATGCCGGATGTCTGAAGGAGGGAAGGTTTCTCCTCATGTATTGAAGATGATTGGGCTAATCGAGAAACTTGGTCGTTTGGGCATTGAGCTTAACACCAATGTTGTTGTTTATGCCATTCTTCAGTCGCTTACCGATTCATATTCAAGTTTCGTGGTAAACTTTAATATGAATAAGATGGAATCGACTATGCCCGAGCTGTATAACATGCTAAATACTTTTGAGTCTTCCACTGCTAAGGAAAAGCCCGTGCTCATGGTGAGTGCCTCTTCTTCTTCTGCTCCGAAAGGAAAGAAGAATCGAAGGGGCAAGGCAAAGAAAGGCTCTAAGCCAAATTTCCTCAAACCCAAAGGTCAAATTCAAAAGAAGGAAAGGGTGGACAAGGATGTATGACTCCACTGCAAGCAGAAGGGGCATTGGAAGAAGAACTGTAAGGTTCTAGCAGCTGAAAAGAAGAGACAGGGCCGGGTGTCTCAGCCACTGGAACAAGTATGTTTATTATTGAGATAAACATGTCTACAAACTATACTAACTGCTGGGTATTGGATACCTGTTGTGGCTCACACAATTGTACTAATGTGCAGGGTCTCAAGCATAGCAGGGCAGTTAGGCCGGGTGAAGTCGCCCTACACGTTGGGAATGGAGCAAGAGTTGCTGCTGAACGTGTTGGCGTTTATGTTTTAGATTTACCCTCTGATTTTAGACTTGAACTGAATAATTGTTATTTTGTTCCTTCTATTACTCGCAACATTATTTCTATTCCTATGTTAGACATTGAAGGGTTTTTCCTTCCATTTTGCAAATAATAATTGTTATTTTTCGCTTAATGGTGATATGTATGGGAATGCTCCTTTATCGAATGATTTATACTTGTTGCATTGTGGACATAATATTCTTAATATACAAAACAAACGACTCAAACTTAGTAATCATGAAAACCCAACTTACTTATGGCATTGTTGACTTGGTCATGCAAATGAGAATAGGATTGCAAGGTTAAGAAAGTTAGACTACTTAACCCCAATCGACTTTGAGTCTTATGGTAATTGCGAATCCTATCTCAAGGGCAAGATGACCAATAAACCCTTTTCTGGGAAAGGAGTTCGTTCCATAGAAGTTCTAGAGTTGATCCACAGTGATGTCTGTGGACCATTGCCAACTCTAGCTAGGGGTCAGTTCGGATACTTCATCACTTTTACGGATGATTTTTCAAGATATGGGTATGTGTATCTTATGAGACACAAATCTGAATCTTTTGGGAAATTCAAAGAGTTTAATGCTGAAGTAGAGAAACAACTTGGTAAGAGTATCAAGATTCTTCGATCAGATCGAGGTGGTGAATACCTTAGTCATGAATCCACTAATTACTTGAAGTTACATGGAATCCATGTTGGGGAATTAATTGCCCGGATCTATTCGGGATGAATATTTAAATATAAATTTAATTCTAACAATTATTACTAGCATGAATTAATCCTATATTAATTCAAATAATAATTCAACAACAAATAATGCATATAAACAGTTCACATAAAACCTACGCATGCAGAATTACTACGGGTTTACATGAACTAACCTCTTGGAGTGGCAATGGTCTCGTTAATAAAAACACACCAAAAAGCCTTCCCAAGTATTCCCTAGTCCTTGCTCGTCAATCCGGTGGAAGGAAACTCGCGAACAATTAACAAAAGGGAAAATAAAAATTTGTTGCACCACCTTTGTGGATTTACTAATTTTTCCAGCACATGGAATTGTACCTGGGAATGAAACATTCATACCCTATTTATAGAGGGTGGTGGCCGATTTTTCCATATGGAATAGGGAGGAATTTTTTTTTCTTGATCTCCAAGAAATCTTGAATATATCTCATATATTCTTTTCTCCATAATTAAAATATTCCATAAAAATCCCACTCTCTTATTTGTTATGGAATTTTCGAAAAAAAAAGGATAAAGATTTCAAGATTTGGATCTTCTTGAATTTATGAGATATACCCGTATTCCAAGAATACATATCTTCCATAATATCTTTTCAAGAAAATCAAGAAAATCTTTCTTTTCCTTCTTTTTCTTTATTTTCAAAAATTTCATAGTGAATAACCAAGTGGGAGATTTCTTGAATTTAATGAGATAATCTTGTATTCCAAGAATACATATCTTCATTCCATAACAAAATTCAAAGAAAATCTTTCTCCCCTTTTATTTACTATTTTCGAAAAAAATGAGGAAAAATAGGCAACAAAAATTTATTTTATTTTTAAACACCTTTTTCAGTTATTGGACTTTATGTTGGGCTACTTGAGGGGCCTTTAGGAGAATTAAGATTGGACCTTCCAATGAATCTTGAATTATCAATATTGAGCCACAGTATTATTCAAGCCCATAAATATTAATTAATCCCACTACATAATTAATATTGCACTATCCATCTTAACCCATATTACAGTTAATATGGCTCCCGGTTATTATTTCCCGTGTTTAAGATTATCTAGCCCATTAATTAATTCAAGCCACTGAAATAGCTTTCCATTAATTAATATCTTTTATCCTTGGTAAAGGAACGGTTCAACATTATTATCCATACCGGAAACTAGTTCCACTTGCAAGTTTTGGTATGATAAAACTTATGAACCTCCCAAGGGGGCAAATCGAACAAAGCGTATTTTGCACACGATTCTCCGTATTAAATCTTAGCAATCGCATGTGACCAATAATATTGCCCAAGATATAAAGTATTGAATCTCGTTGATTCTCTACCCGTAATAAGTCAAAGCAATAATTACTAACCACACGCGATCCTATTTAAGGGACGAAGATTAAGAAATAACGAACCACTGAGGTCTAATTTTTCCTAGTTCAGTTCTGAAGAATTTGTCCTCCTGTAGGTCCTATTCAGTGCATCAGTCATGCACTAGTGTAATCTCTTGGTCAAGACAAACCAATCTGAGCCTTACACTTCAACCTTTCACGATGGATTGTTCATTTCCATCTAGGTCGTGAATGGTGTACTTTTGGTTACAAGGAACTGTTAATTTAATCTTCTGTTATCTGGTATCACTAAATTAACTACAATGTAACACGTACTATTTATTGAACAGTTATGCAGTAAATATATGTAACATTCGATGATATTTAAAGCATCAGTGATAAATAATTTATTTTAGTAAATAAGACCGAATTCAATTTGATTATACAAAGTAAAAGCATACTTTCCAGTATAATCCCAACAATCTCCCACTTATACTCAAAGTCTGCTTTTAAGTATACTACATCATGTCTCGTGTAGTTTCTAATACGTGACATCTAATGTCACCTACACGAACCTAATAATGTCTCCCACTTATACTCAAAGCAGTTAGCAAGCGGTCTTGACACCCATTCCTTCCACATGTCTCGAATGTATTACGAGGGACCCTTTGTGAATGGATCTGCTAGGTTGTCTTCTGACGCGATCTTTGCCACCTCTATATCTCATCTCTTAACGATTTCTCGTATAAGATGGTATTTCCTTTCAATGTGTTTGCTGGCCTTGTGGGCTCTTGGTTCCCTTGAATTTGCAACTGCTCTGGCATTGTCATAATAAGCGATGATTGTCTTTGGGCAAATTCGAACTACATCCAAGTCCACTAGGAAGTTCTTGAGCCAAACCGCTTTTTTCATTTGCCTCATAGCGCCTACATATTCGGCTTTCATGGTAGAATCTGCGATGCATTTACGCTGACGCTTCTCCATGTCATGGCTCCTCCCCATACAAAACACACTACGGAGGTAGATTTTTACGGAATCTAAGTCTGATTGGAAATCCGAGTCCGTGTAGCCGATGGGGATTAGACTATCTGAATGATAAACCAACATTCTATCTCGAGTTATTTTCAGATACTTCAGAATGTTTTTAACTGCCATCCAATGTTCCTTCCCGGGTTACTTTGATATCTTGCCACCATGCCAACGGCAAAGCGGATATCGGTCTAAATGCACAACATTGCATACATAAGGCTTCGGACAGTAGAAGCATAAGGAATGCCTTTCATGTCATCTATCTATTTTTTTGTGTCTTAGGGCACATTTGGATAGATGGATTCCATGCCTAAAAAGTAAAGCCTTTCTTGGAATCGTGATCTTTGAATCGTTTCAAGGCGGTGTCTATGTATGAAGCTTGCGATAAAGCCTATCATCATTTTCTTGCGATCTCGAGTGATCTTGATCCCAAGGATGTGCGGCTTCCCTAAGTCCTTCATATCAAACTGTTTTTGAAAGCCATGCCCTTACGCCTCGATAACACCTTTACATCGTTCCGATGAGCGAGAATGTTGTCTACGTATAGTACTAAGAATACTAATGCAGTTCCGACACCCTTTTTGTACACACAACTTTCGAACTCGTTTGGATCAAACCCATAAGACTTTATAACATGATCAAAACATTGATTCCAAGCTCTGGATGCTTGTTTGAGTCCGTAAATGGACTTAATGAGCTTACAATCTAGGTGTTCTTGGCCCTTTTCAATGAAGCCTTGGGGTTGTTGCATATAGATTTCTTCATCAAGACTTAGTTAAGGAAAAGCATCGTCTTGACATCCATTTGTCGATTTCAAAATCGAGAGATCTTGAAGAATCGACAAGAGAATCCGGATGGACTTGAGCATTGCTACAGGTGAAAAGGTTTCCTCATAGTCGATCCCTTCTTTCTGAGTATAACCTTTCTGCCACAAGCCTTGCCTTGAAGGTTTTCACCTTCCCGTCCGGTCCCCTTTTTCTCTTGTATACCCACTTGCAATCAATGGGTTTGACCCCACTAAGTGGTTCGACTAGCTCCCACACTCTGTTATGATCCATAGAACCTATTTCGGCTTTCATTGCTTTTTGCCAAGAATCCGCATCCTTGTCTTGGATTGCCTCATCATATGTCCATGGGTCTGATTTGTCTTGTCCGGGAATCAAGTCCGAGGACTCTCCTATCCCCATGAATCTCTCGGGCTATCTTACAACCCTCCCACTACGACGAGGTTTCGGTTGTGTAAGTGTGTCGTTGGTATATCATCTTGTACTGTTGGCAATAAGGTTAGCCCCCTTCGCTCACTTAAGGTAATCTCACTTCTGGGTCTTCTTTCGTTCATATAGTCTTCTTCCAAAAATCTAAAATGGGTGCTTATTACCACCTTTTGATCTTCGGGGCCATAGAACATACACCCTTTTGTTCCCTCGGGGTATCCTATAAACAACCTTAATTCTGATCGAGGATCCAATTTTTCCGGCTTCCTTGTCCAACACGTGGGCGGACACCCCCAAATTCTCATGTGTCTCAAAACGGGCTTGCGCTGGGTCCACAATTCTTTGGGAGTTTTGGGAACCAATTTGGATGGCACCAAGTTGAGAATGTAAGTCATTGTTTCAAGGCATGACCCCATAACGACTTGGGAAGATCCGATAACTCATCATTGATCTAACCATTTCCAAAAAGGATTATTTTCTTCGCTCTCTGGGTTTTGTTGAGGGGTTAAGGTGCGATTACCTCAGATACAATCCCTTCATCGACAAGTAGTTCAAATACTCATCGCCGAGGTACTTTCGCGCGACGATCGGATCGTAGAGACTTGATACATTTTTCCCTATGATTCTCTGCTTGAGCCTTAAATTCTTTGAATTTCTCAAAGGTCTCAGATTTATGATTCATAAGGAAAATATAACCGTACCTTGAGTAGTCATAAATAAAAGTGACGAAATACTCATAACCTCCTCTTGCTTTGGTTGACATTGGACCACATACGTCTATGTGAACAATTTCTAACACTTCTTTAGCTCTATTCCCCTTGGCTCCGAATGCCCTCTTGGTCATTTTACCCTACAAACATGATTCGCAGGTTGGAATTGGTTCAACTTGGAGAGACTCCAGTGAGCCGTCTTCTACCAACATTTGGATCCTCTTTGGATTAATATGTCCCAATCTTAGATGTCATAGAAGTGTTTCGTTCACGTCTGATGAACGTTTTCTTTTATTGGAAACAGTTGATGTGTTATAGGATGCATTTCGTGAGTGGTGTGCACAGTTAATTGTATAGAGATTACTTGACAACGTTCCATGACAGAAAAATTTATCATAAAGAGAAATGGTAACAACTTTATCAAAAGTAACTGAATATCCATCAAGGTAAAGTTTAGAAACCGAAATTAAATTCTTTCTAAAACTCGGAACGTAAAGAACATCTCTTAAAATTAAAACTTTATCTTCAAAAGATAGGTGCATTTCTCCGACTGCTTCAACTGCCACTCTCGTAGCATCGCCCAGTGTGATGAGGATCTCACTCCCACTAAGTTGCCGGGTCCGCTTGAACTCCTGTAAAGTGAAACAAACATGATCAGTGGATCCCGTATCCACCACCCATAAATGGGAGGCATACGCCGCTAAGCAAGTTTCAACAACTAGAGCGTGAGAATTACCTTTCCTTCCATTCCTTTTGGGTTTGGAACAGGCTGTCCTCGAGTGTTCTACTCCGCCGCTTTCCAAAACTTTCCTCATGCTTGATTCCTTGCTCTTATTTGATGTTGAGTCTACTTGGTTTAACTTTCTTCTCTTTTCATCATCCTTATCACCACTTGACCTAGGATGAAAAGAAGATTTCTGTTTTCCCAAGTTCTTTTCCTCGCGCTCCCTCTCCCTTTCAACCAAAGTGAGAGCATTTACAAGATCATCCACTGTAAAATCTAGATCTTCCAATAGATACTCAAGATAGTGGTGATTATAGCTCTTTGGTAAGGATTGGAGAATAAAATCAATCTTAGTCTTGAAATCACATTTTTCGCCGAGGATCTCAAGCTCCTCAAATAGCACCATAACCCTAAGAACGTGCTGCGCTGCAGTCGTCCCTTTTTCCATTTTTAATTCAGCCATTTCTTGCTTCACACTTTGGATTGCCATATGGGTCGGATGTGCGAACATCGCTTCGAGATTCTGTAAGATGTCTGCAGCTGACTTATATCCTTGGTGAAGGCGTTTCAACAAATCTGACAGATGTGCCAGAATTGTATCCTTCATCAATTCATTTGCCAGCTCCCATTCACCATATAGCATCTCGTCCCATATTCCGGCGTCCTTAGCTGGTTTTTCGGGTTTTGGTGTATCAAGTACCCATTTGGAAGGTGATGCGGCTAGGACAGGTTTTAGTTTGTATATCCAATCAAAATAGTTTTCACCAGTAAGCAAATTGTCTTTAAGTATATTGAACAGTGGATTAAAAGGTTGCGACATGATGAACTGAAATAAATAATAATATGCATAAGCACAAATATATCACAAAATTCGATCACATGTTTCATATTAAAATCTCAAAAAAAATATGAACATGCATCAGCCAACATCTCAAAAAAGTTTAAATAAGCCACGTGGGGTGGATCATTATTTAAACACATTCAAGCAGGTTACAAACAAGAACAGTTACAAACCTTTAATATCCAGATTAATAGTTGGCTCCCACTTGACCAATATAAAATTGACAGGGACTTCGGGGAAGTATATGCATATCAATTTTATACCTAAGTAATAACCATGATTAAATACAGAATTATTATTTTGCTTTGATCCAGCCTCGTGGGGAGGGTCATCGTCGCCACTAGTAATAATCCACAATCAAACATTTGGAATTTATTCATGTGAAAACAATCTTTTGACTGTCCCGTGGGGTGAATTTCTTCAAAAGAATCCACAAATAAATAAATCATGGAGGTCAAAGTTAATTCAATTTTATTATTCGGAATAAAATTGTCAATTAATTGTTTAAGCATACTTAGTAATTTTCGAAAGTGAGATTTTTCAAAACATTTTCTCATGCATCGCAAATTTAAACACAATTTAAATAAGCATAAAATAATGCATAAACATCAAGACAAAAAATTAAACATATTGGACACATTTATCCAATTGTCATGGTTAATTTTTGTCATGTTTTGATCTTGAGAAATCGTTTTCATAGCCTTCATCGTTCGTCTCGAAAAGCTCCCACTTGACCGTCTTAAAAAAAACGCCTTGTCAAGCCACGTCATCGACCAGCTCGCGGGTCGGAGTGCCTGCCTAGCACTCCCCCGACCGTGTCGAGTGGCGTTCGTGCGCGTGCGCCGAAGCACCCAACGCACGTCGCTTGGCGGTGCACGTCCCGCTCGGTAGCTCTCGGCGGATCTCGGTAGGCGTCGCGCATGCGCCTTGAGCAACCTTGAGCGCTTCATCTCGCCCGCGCGCCGCTTCATCCGATCCACCTCTGTGAATCTCGCCGCGCTGCTTTGCATCCGCCACCGCCCACATCTGCTGCGTCGCTGTCGCCCTCGTGGCGTCGCCTTCATCGCCCGGTCGCCCTAAAGCGGCATCGCCCGCGCCCCCCTCAGCGGCATCGCCCGCGCGTGCCCTGGTGATCTGCTTTCGTGCTAACCCGGGCGGCCTCGCCCGCCCGTCTTGCTCTACCCGGCGTCCGCGTCTGGCGTGCCTCCTTTGGCACATTTCGCGCGGCCTTATTGCCCTCGCCGGTTCGAGATCCCATCTTTTAATTGCCGTCTTCGCCTCATTTAGATCCGGTTATAATTTATTTACAAAAATAAATAAATCTAGATCTAGACTAATCTATTATATTGATCAAATCAAACAAATTCTAATCTACTCGTGGATTTTCTCACGAGGCAAAACGAATTCGAATGAATCGAATTAAAAAACCACAATTTATATGCATGCATAAATAAACACATTAAATTCCATGACAATTGGATACCTGCAAAAAAGATCTAGCAATTCTACTATCCAATTTCAAATATAATGAAAACGAACTAAATTACAATTTAAAATTCAGAGCCCGAAACCGAGGCTCTGATACCAGTTGTTGGGGAATTAATTGCCCGAATCTATTCGGGATGAATATTTAAATACAAATTTAATTCTAACAATTATTACTAGCATGAATTAATCCTATATTAATTCAAATAATAATTCAACAACAAATCATGCATATAAACAGTTCACATAAAACCTACGAATGTGGAATTACTACGGGTTTACGTGAACTAACCTCTTGGAGTGGCAATGGTCTCGTTGATAAAAACACACCAAAAAGCCTTCCCAAGTATTCTCTAGTCCTTGCTCGTCAATCCGGTGGAAGGAAACTCGTGAATAATTAACAAAAGGGAAAATAAAAATTTGTTGCACCACCTTTGTGGATTTACTAATTTTTCCAGCACATGGAATTGTACCTGGGAATGAAACATTCATCCCCTATTTATAGAGGGTGGTGGCCGATTTTTCCATATGGAATAGGGAGGAAAAAATATTTTCTTGATCTCAAAGAAATCTTGAATATATCTCATAAATTCTTTTCTCCATAATTAAAATATTCCATAAAAATCCCACTCTCTTATTTGTTATGGAATTTTCGAAAAAAAAAGAGGATAAAGATTCCAAGATTTGGATCTTCTTGAATTTATGAGATATACGTGTATTCCAAGAATACATATCTTCCATAATATCCTTTCAAGAAAATCAAGAAAATCTTTCTTTTCCTTCTTTTTCTCTATTTTCGAAAATTTCACAGTGAATAACCAAGTGGGAGATTTCTTGAATTTAATGAGATAATCTTGTATTCCAAGAATACATATCTTCATTCCATAACAAAATTCAAAGAAAATCTTTCTCCCCTTTTATTTACTATTTTCGAAAAAATGAGGAAAAATAGGCAACAAAAATTTATTTAATTTTTAAACACCTTTTTCAGTTATTGGACTTTATGTTGGGCTACTTGAAGGGCCTTTAGGAGAATTAAGATTGGACCTTCCAATGGATCTTGAATTATCAATATTGAGCCACAATATTATTCAAGCCCATAAATATTAATTAATCCCACTACATAATTAATATTGCACTATCCATCTTAACCCATATTACAGTTAATATGGCTCCCGATTATTATTTCCCGTGTTTAAGATTATCTAGCCCATTAATTAATTCAAGCCACTGAAATAGCTTTCCATTAATTAATATCTTTTATCCTTGGTAAAGGAACGATTCAACATTATTATCCATACCGGAAACTAGTTTCACTTGCAAGATTTGGTATGATAAAACTTATGAACCTCCCAAGGGGGCAAATCGAACAAGCGTACTTGCACACGATTCTCCGTATTAAATCTTAGCAATCGCATGTGACCAATAATATTGCCCAAGATATAAAGTATTGAATCTTGTTGATTCTCTACCCGTAATAAGTCAAAGCAATAATTACTAACCACACGTGATCCTATTTAAGTGACGAAGATTAAGAAATAACGAACCACTGAGGTCTAATTCTTCCTAGTTCAGTTCTGAAGAATTTGTCCTCCTGTAGGTCCTATTCAGTGCATCAGTCATGCACTAGTGTAATCTCTTGGTCAAGACAAACCAATCTGAGCCTTACACTTCAACCTTTCACGATGGATTGTTCATTTCCATCTAGGTCGTGAATGGTGTACTTTTGGTTACAAGGTACTGTTAATTTAATCTTCTGTGATCTGGTATCACTAAATTAACTACAATGTAACACGTACTATTTATTGAACACTTATGCAATAAATATATGTAACATTCGATGATATTTAAAGCATTAGTGATAAACAATTTATTTCAGTAAATAAGACCGAAATTCAGTTTGATTATACAAAGTAAAAGCATACTTTCAAGTATAATCCCACTCACAATGGACTCCTCCCGGAACACCTCAAATGAATGGTGTGTCCGAAAGGAGAAACCGAACCCTGTTAGACATGGTGAGGTCCATGATGAGCTTTTTCTCTCTTCCGACATTCTTATGGGGATACGCGTTACAAACCTCAATCTACATTCTGAATAGGATTCCATCCAAATCAGTTGAGCATACACCATATGAGTTATGGTGTGGCAAGAAGTCAACTTTTTCGCATATCAAAACATGGGGCTGCCCCGTGATTGTGAAAAAGATGCTCACCGATAAGTTGGAATCCAAAGATGAAAAGGGTTATTTTGTGGGATATCCTAAGGAAACTAAAGGATATTATTTCTATCTACAGGAGAAACAGTCAGTGATTGTTTCTAGGCAGGCCAGGTTCCTCGAAGAAGACTACGTCTTCAAGGAACAAGGCCGGAAGATGATAGAACTTGAAGAAATTCAAGAACCACAAATTAACAAAGAGACTGATATCTTATCAAAGCAACATAGCCAAGAATCAGTGGGAGCATTCAGTAGCTCGCATGGTGATAGTTTATCACATACTGATCCTCTTTCAGCCAGTGGGAGCGTAATTGGAGTTGCAATGCCTGAGCAACGAACTCCAAGTAGGCTGAATAAGAATAACATTGTTCAAAATCTCGCTCAAGAGGCATCCGGAAGTGCTCAAGGAGCGTCCGGAAGCATCAATCTTGAGGCCTCCCCGGTCAACGATGAAATCGCTATACCACAAAATTTTCACGATCAGAATGTGCAGCCTGAACAACCACAACACTGTAAGTCTACTAGAGTTCGTAATCCGATCACCAGATATTATGGTTTCCTCGTGGAGGAATAAGATGACGTGGAGATCCCGGATAAGGATGAACCTAAAACTTACACTGAGGCAACATTAGATGTTGACTCAAAGAAGTAGCATGAAGCCATGAAATCCGAGATGGACTCGATGTACATCAATCAAGTTTGGGACTTGGTTGAATTGCCAAAAGGGGTCAAACCCATAGGTTGCAAGTGGGTCTACAAGCGTAAGACCAATGCAAATGGCAAGGTATAAACCTACAAGGCTAGGTTGGTGGCGAAAGGTTACAGTCAACGAGAAGGCATTGACTATGACGAGACTTTCTCACTAGTTGCTAAGATCAAGTCCATTCGAATTTTACTTGCGGTAGCAGCACACCTCGATTACGAGATTTGGCAAATGGATGTCAAAACAGCTTTCCTCAATGGAAACATTGATAAAGAAGTGTTCATGACTCAACCAGAAGGTTTTATCTCAAAGCCAAAATCTAATCTTGTGTGCAAGCTCAGACGATCCATCTATGGGTTGAAGCAAGCTTCTAGGAGTTGGAATATCCGATTTGATGAGGCTGTCAAATCATTTGACTTCATCAGAAACTCAGAAGATCTGTGTGTCTATCGAAAGTGAAATGGGAAGAATATTATCTTCATAGTTGTGTATGTTGATGACATACTGATTATAGGGAACAATATCCCTCTCATGCAATCCGTGAAAGAATGGTTGTCAAAGACCTTCATGATGAAGGATCTTGGTGAGGCTTGCTACATCTTAGGGATCAAGATCCATAGGGATAGATCCAAGAGGATGTTGGGGCTATCACAGTCCACCTACGTAGATAAGGTGTTGAAGCGATTTGCGATGGAGAACTCTAAGAGAGGTTCTCTACCTGCATGTCATGGGATAAAACTGTCGAAGAAGGATTGTCCTTCCACAGACGATGATATCAAGCACATGAAGGACATACCATATGCATCAGAACATGACTTGCACTAGGCCAGACGTGGCCTTCGCTGTCAGCATCACTGGTAGATACCAACAGAATCCGGGTGAACCTCATTGGATTGCTGTCAAGAACATTCTTAAGTACCTCAGACGTAAAAAAGAATACTTCTTAGTCTACGGGGGACAGTCAGAGCTAGTGGCTACTGGCTATGCGGACGCAAGTTTTCAATTTGACTGTGATGATTACAAATCTCAGTCAGGCTATGTGTTTACTCTTAATGGTGGGGAGGTTAGTTGGAATAGTTCCAAGCAAGAGACTATCGCGGACTCAACAACCGAAGCTGAGTACATTGCTGCGGCTGAAGCTGCTAAAAAAGTTGTCTGGATAAAATAGTTCTTAAATGAACTAGGGGTAGTTCCGAGTGCCGGCAGTCCAATAAAGTTATATTGTGACAAAACTAGTGCGGTTGCGCAAGCTAAGGAACCGAGATGCAATAACAAAAACAAGCATGTGCCGAGGCATTATCACTTGATTAGAGAGATAATCGCTAGAGGAGAGATAGAGTTAGAACGTGTTCCCACAGAAGAAAATTTGGCTGATCCTTTCACCAAGGCTTTGAGTGTTCATGTACACACTAGACATTTCAATGATCTAGGGGTTAGGCATGTAGGTGATTGGCTCTAGTTCAAGTGGGAGATTGTTAGTGTTAGTGTCCTAGAGACAATCCATTGTATGGACATAATACTAAGATAATATTCAGTGTTGGTTTAATATTATTGTTTGTTTAATATTAAATGTATGGCATTGCACTTATTAGAATATTATGTTTGATTTTTTGCATTTGTTCTTACCCGTGTTCCCTTGAATTACTGTTGTCATTGAGTACGTGAGAACTCAGATGGCTTAAGCATGATTCTCAAACAGCCCCGATCAAGGATCATCGAGAATGAGATATCGATGATGCAATGGAGATCGGTGTGCGATCTGCATCATACTCTTAGAGAGTGTAGTAAGATCTCACTTACTACGAGATATAAGGTATCTCATGATGGATGCACAAATACCTTAGAGGATATTGGTATACCCACCCGAGCAACCGTTTGATGTAGTTCCACTATATGTGTCTACGGGTGTCTCGGTTAGTGGGAGCGATGTGATACTCCTTTGACTTGAGGTCAATACGCACGACATGTGTGGAGTGATGAACTTTGACCATGACCGACGCTTACACCCTTCCATGGGTAGATGTGGCTTGGATTGTGTTCATCACGAAATGCATGTGCGTGGTAGTTGAACCAAGATAAGGATTCATTTCTCAAAGTGAATTTAGAGAGAATACTCATCTTCTCGTCATAATTGGATCAAAGTCATTGGCAAAGCACACCACCTTGGACTTTGTGACCAAAGGTGACATGAATGATCAATTAGTGATTCGAGATAAATCGATTAAGCTATTTGAATAGACACTTCATCATGTTCAAGGCTAATCGAGTATTCGTGAATGGAAGGAGGAAATCGCAATAGCCCATGTTACAGTTACAGGTAGTTGAACGTTTCTCGCAACGTACCTCATATATTGAGATTGTCTGATTTATTGTCTAGGGTTCAATTAAGACCGTTAGTTTGACTAATCGCTCGATATATGAGGGCCTATGGGTCACACAACAAGTAACTCCCGTGTACGGATTATAGTTGGTTGATTAAGTATTAAATTAGATTTAATATTTAATTTATGGAGAATTAATAATATATTAATTTGAAATTAATTATTATTATTATTTAATTAAATTAGATTTAATTAAATAAGAATCGCAAAATAATATTATGGAGTATTATTGTAGGAAAATTTCTGTAGGGAAAAACATATCTTTGAGATATGGTTTTCAAGATTAGGAATTATCTTCCTAATAAAGATTTGCTTAAGATATAAGCTAATCTCTCCCTATATATGTGACGTCCCGGGATTCATTAGTGACAACAAGAAAACCTAGTTTCTCCATAAAATCTAGGATAGGAGTTTTCCTAGCAAATTCCGTCTCAGATTCAACACTGGCAGATCTGTGCAATTCTGTCTACGGGGATTACGTGGATACTGTAGTTGAGAAATCTGCTATTGAAATACTGTAAGATTTCTTGTTATGTTTAATCGCACTCGTTTAAAACAATTAACTGTTCGTTGTTGGTGAACTATTTATTTCCGTTGCGCACATGTATAACATGTTTATGTGCCTATATATTCCAACAATATGCACGACAATTTATTGATATAATCAGCGATCTCTACTTTTTCTCGCTCACCGTCCGCTCGGGGCTCCGCATTTCAAGTTCGTCAACTGTCTCATCTCTTTTTTATATTTTTTAGGATGATCTTGTATCATCTCTCCAAGTAATTTTTTCTCAATTTGTTTATTTGATTATGTAATTTCAGTTTACTTGTTCATATTCATTTATTGTTTATATTGGATTTGTGAATAAAGTTCCGCTGCGTTTGGATTATTCTGTGCAGGTGTTTATATTTCATTTAGATTCTATTCCGTTGGAGTTTTTCACGATTTTGCTCAAGAGCGTTTCAAGGTCTTTATACAGTTTTTGACGATATACACAAAATCTTTCGAAAGCATTAGCGTGGCTTTTCTATTGATTTGGGTCAAACTTGGTTTGGCCGACATTTCATAATACCATATTTCAATGGACTTTAGTTTTGAGTACAATAACAACGAGGTACAAAGTGCAAAAATTTGAACTAAAGTACGATCTCTTTAGTTCAAATTTCTGCACTTTGTACCTGGATGTAATTTTTTGGGTGACTTTGTAGTGAAAAGTTTTTTTTCCCTTTTTTTTTTCAGTCCGCTTCTTTTGGTTAGAGCTTAAATTTGAGATTTGTAATAGATGTTAAATGTAATTTAAAATTTATTTAACAATTTAGTAAAGTGAACCTGATAATTATTTTTGTGTATCTGTTTAATCGTAAAATATCTTGGAGTGTAATTCGTTATTTTGGAGCAAGGGAGAGAAAATGTTTACATAATGTTTTGAGATGTATTTTGTTTTAACTATTGTAATAGCACCCTGATTATCGTTTCTAATATAATTTTTTTCTTTCTAATTTGGAGAAAATATGTTACAGGGTGAATTGTAATTTTTTAAGCTGAATAAGCGATTGACCGCTCAATTAATACCTTATAGACTAAATATGTTTAATAGTGCATCTCTTTCAATTAAGATGCTTTATTTGTATAACAAATAAATTTTCTTTTATTATCAATTATTATAAAAATATGCAGCAGATGTTGAAGGAGTTCTTAATTATGATTTAATATATAATTTGTGTACACATATATATAATAATGTATTCAACATATTGAAATAATATTTTAATAATATTAATACAGCAAAAGCTGAACCAAAATGATATACAATTGCATATACATTAGATTTAAAAATATGGTAGTTTATAAATTAGAATAAAAAATGTAAATATATTTTACATATACAATACAATAATAAAAAATAGTATGAAAATGTTTTTTTTTGTTGTTTAACTTTCACTATTTTTTATTTTAATACGCTAACTTTTTTCAAAATTATAAATAATCCCTTAAGTTTACCAAATTCAATCGTTTTTATCCTTGAATTAGCTTAAATAAGTTTAACAAATTTCACTTTTTTGTCCTTAATTTTGAATGCTAAAAGGACAATTTTTAATTTTTTTTTAATTTGGTCCTTCAATTCGGTCTCTATTGATTAATTTTTTTCCCGTTTCATTTTCACTTATATTTTTATTTCTTTTGTTGAATTCAATATGATATGACAATAATTACATTTTGTTATAAACTGAGATTAATATTAAGGATTATAATAATCACAATTTTTCTTTATTTTTTGGTCCTTTTTTATTACCCAAAGAAAGCCATTTGTGCACAAAAGTTTAGTCAAGTGCAAGTTCTTTGTGATAAGACATTTATTTGAGATTTAAAAAAAAAAATCTCAATTTAATTTTAGGTACTCAATACTACATACTTTAGTTATGTCATGAAAAATGCTTATCGTGTTCACCTATTGTGTCTTCACATAAAGATACTCTAAGGAATCTAACATAGGAAAGTTTTCGGATCAATCAAGGTGGTATAAATGAAAAACACAAAAAAATTATATATATATATATATACATATATATATATATTTTAAAAACCTGCCTTTAAAATAAACGTGAGACTTTTATATTCTTGTAAATTCATGACACTTGATTTTAACTCTTCGAACAACCAAATATCCTGAAAGTTTCAATGAATCTATTTACAAGCTTCTTTTAAATCCAAGTCAGGTTTTTACTAGACAATGAAATTATTTAAATTGTGTCAAATTTGAGAATTGATACACTTAATTTTTCTTTTAACGTTTCTTTCTTATTTTTGTAATCATGTATGTGTGGATTTGTGTTTCCAATTTAAGTACATAAATTGATATTTCATTTTCGTCGATTTTGTGGTTTATTTGCCGCGTGGATAGGGAGATTCTGGTTCTTTAGACACTAAAAGCAAATATTCAAGTGACACTTTTTTGGTTGTGCCAATGAAAAAGAGAGGCAAGTGCACAATTTGATCTCCAAAATGGATGTTGATTGGTGAGTCCGGAAGAGAACATAACCCTTTTAATTAATTTTTAATTTGAAAATATGATGAAGTATCATTTCGATTATTCAAAATTGATGTTTTTTTTGGTACAATTACGCTTATCAGCCCGTGCAATTTTTAATTGAATACTTACTCTCTATCATAACGTGGTAGTTAATTAGTAAATTTTGCAATAAAATGTTTCAATTATCACAATAACTTAGTACTTATGTAGGTTCTAGAGGCAAGTGGAGTAGGCAAGAAGATAAAATGTATATAAATTTTATTTGTGTTATTCATGTTAAGAATCTGACATGCATTGACTATGAGGACAAGAATATGTACATGTTTTATAATTTGAGCCACTTATTTCATCTCATTTTGTTTTCAACTTTTTATGGATTCTCAAATTTGAAGGAGTTTGCTCTCTCTATTTTATTTTTATTTATGTTTTAAAAATGAGATGAATACGAGATTTTATTTTTGCAATTGTACATGTCTTTATCGAGAAAATTGTACTGAAACTTTGGGACTAATATGATTTGTTTAGTGTACATAGTTATGTAATTATTAAAATAATAAATATTATATATACTTCAATATAACATTGTGATTAAATACCATAGGATGTTCATATCACAAAAGGATCGGATATAAATTTTAAATATTTTTTTATATTGATCAATTTATATTATATTCTATATACATTATCAATATTATCAAATGTTGAATAATATTATTCTAATCTAATATATAATGTGATATATTTATGATAGTGATATGTATTATTGTAATAAATTTATAAAATTAAGGCTATTAATCAATTGGCTAAAGTACAGGAAAAAAATCACCCACTAAAATAAATAATTATTTGATATTATTCGAATATAGAATTTATATAGTGTATAAGATTTTTAGATTTTTAACATTATATAACTTTATAATTTAGTTAAGAAATTTAACTGACAATAAATCAGTGGATCATCGAAAAATGTTGTTGATTAAGTCAATATTCACATTATACAAGTTTCAATTATATTTGTTTCAACTTAAAATATATTCATAATACATTTTAAAAAGGACATATATCTATTTAAAAAAAAGTACTCCCCCGTCCCAACATTTTGTTCATGTGACGTGGCACATATATTAAGAAAATGAAATAATGGGTAGGGTTTTGAGGGAAACTTTGTAAACCATTATGTATAGAGTAAATAGATGAGTTGAATTGTGTGCTTGTGTGGGCGAAAAAAGTGACACTTTGTATAAATTTGTGAATATTGTGAGGATGTAGTTTATAAATAGTTTTTCTTTTTTAGAGTGTGAACATAATGTTGGGACGTACTGAAAGGAAAGTATGAACATATCATGGGATGGAGGTAGTAAACAATTTTATTTATTTACTTAAACAATTAATTTATTTTATTTTACCAATAACATATGTCATATTTTATTATTCCTAATATAATTAGATTAACTAATATCCATTTAATCTTGAATTTATGTAGAATTAAGGATGACTTCTGAAGAATCAAGAAAGGTTGTCTTATAGAGATTGATTTTATGTTGTGGACTCTTGACAAGTTTCTAAAGGACTTTGTGCCAATTCCGATCCTAATTTTTTATCTCGGAATAGATTGTTAATGATGGATTTTGTGTACAACATATTAGAATTGAAGATTGAGTATGAGTATTTTATAAGTAGACTTAGTGATGAGTAACGAGATGTTTATACATCAATACACAAGTTCGTTCATTCTGTTGGAATTTATAGGCACGTAAACACGTAATACATGCGCAGCGGAAGTAAACAGTTTACCAACAACGGATAATTAATTGCATAATTAAATACGTGTAAACATAAAGAGAAACCTTACAGTAAATCGTACGCATATTTCTCTACTATGGTATCCACGTAATCCCCAATCACGGACTTGCACGGATTTGTCAGCGTTGAATCCCGAGATGAATTTGCTAGATAATTCTCACTCTAGATCTTATGGAGAGAATAATGAATTAACGTTGTTTGTGAATTCCCAAGAGCTTGTATATATAGGGGAGGCCCAACTTAAATCTTAAGTTAACCTGATTAGGAAATAAAACTCTCTAATCTTGTAAATTAAATCCCATTGATTTAATTCCCATATATAAAAATCTCTACGGATTTAATTTTCATGTATGTCAAATCTCTACGGATTTGATTCCATATATTAAATCCTACAGATTTAATTTCCATGTATATCAAATCTCTACGGATTTGATTCCATATATATTAAATCCTATAATAATATTCCATATATTATTATTGAAAATTCCTATTTAATTAAATCCAATTTAATTAAACATTAATAATAATTAATTCAGAATTAATCTATTATTAATTAATTCTCCATAAATTAAATATTAAATCCAATTTAACATTTAATCAACCAACTATAATCCGTAAAAGAGAACTACTTGTTGTGTGACCCATAGGCCCTCATATATCGAGCGATTAGTCAAACTAACGGTCTTAATTGAACCCTAGACAATAAATCAGGCATTCTCAATATATGAGGTACGTTGCGAGAAATGTGCAACTGCCTGTAACTGAAACATGGGCTATTACGATTTCCTCCTTTCATTCGCGAATACTAGATTAAGTCTTGAACATGATGCAGTGTCTATTCAAATAACTTAATCATATTATCTCTAATCACTAATTGATCATGTATGTCACATTTAGCCACAAAGTATAAGTTGACGTGCATCGACCGATGACTTAGATCCAATTATGATGAGAAGATGAGTATTCTCTCTAAATCTACTTTCTTGGCTCAACTACCAGACACATGCACTTTGTGATGAACCCAATCCAAGCCATATCTACCCATGGAAGGGTGCAAGCGTCGGTCATGGTCAAAGTTCATCATCCCACACATGTCGTGCGTATTGACCTCAAGTCAAAGGAGTATCGCATCACTCCCACTAACCGAGACACCCGTAGACACATATTGTGGACTTACTCAAACGGTTTCTCGGATGGGTATACCAATACCCTCTAAGGCATTTGTGCATCCATCATGAGATACCTAGTATCTCGTAGTAAGTGAAATCTTACTACACTCTCTAAGAGTATGATGTAAATCGCACACCAATCTCTATTGCATCATCAATATCCCATTCTTGATGATCCTTGATCGGGGCTATTTGAGAATCATGCTTAAGTCATCTGAGTTCTCACAACCTCAATGACAACAATGATTCATGGGAACACTTGTATGAATAAATGCAAACAATCAAACATAATATTCAAACAAGTGTATTGCCATACATTAATATTATATGAGCTATAATATTAAATCAAACTGAATATCATCGAGTATTATGTCCTTACAATAGATTGTCTCTAGGACACTAACACTAACAATCTCCCACTTGGACTAGAGTCAATCACCTACATGTCTAACTCCTAGACCATCAAATGTCTAGTGTGTACATGAACACTCAGTATTTTGGTGAAATGATCTTCCAAATTAAATATGTGGGAATACATTTTAATTTCATTTCTCCTATCCTTATGATCTCTCGGATCAAATGATAAGTCTAGGTACATTCTTGTTTTTGTTTGTTGATCTCGGTTCCTTTGCTTGCGCATTCGCACCAACGTTGTCTTAATACAACTTAATTAGACAACTGGCACTCGGAACTACCCCTAGTTCTCTTAAGAACTATAAAATCCTGACAGCCTCCTTGAGGCTTCTGATATAGCAATGTACTCAACTTTGATTGTTGAATCTTCGATCGTTTTGCTTGAAACTATTCCAATTGACCGCCTCATTATTGAGAGTGAAACGTAACCTGACTGTGATTTGTTATCAACATAGTTGGATTGGAAACTTGTGTTAGCTTAACCAGTCACTACTAGTTCTGACTGTCCACCACAGACAAGAAAACATTCTTTAGTTCGTCTGAGATACTTCAGAATCGTCTTGACAGTAATCCAGTGAGACTCACCCGGATTCTGTTGGTAACTACCAGTGATGTTGATAGTGTAGGCCACATTTGGACTAGTGCAAGTCATGGCGTACATGATTGACCCAACTGCATATGCATATGGGACATCTTTCATGTGCTTGATATCAACTTCAACAAAAGGACAATCCTTCTTTGATAGCTTTATCCCATGATTTGCCGATAGAGATCCTCTCTTAGAGTTCTCCATCGCAAAACGCTTGAACACCTTGTCTACATAGGTGGACTGTGATAGCCCCAACATCCTCTTGGATCTATCCTTGTGGATCTTGATCCCTAGGATGTAGCAGGCTTCACCAAGACCCTTCATGATGAAGGTCTTTGACAACCAATCTTCAACGGACTGCATTAACGGGATATTGTTTTCCAAAATCAATATTTCATTGACATACACGATTATGAAAACAATATTCTTCCCGTTGCATTTACGATAAACGCAAGGATCTTCTGAATTTCTGGTGAAGTCAAAAACTTGATAGCTTCATCAAATCGGATATTCCAACTCCTAGATGCTTGCTTCAATCCATAAATGGATCTCTTTTAGCTTGCATTAGATTGGAATTTGGATTAGATATAAAACATTTCGGTTGAGTCATAAACACTTCCTTATCAATGTTATTATTGAGGAAAGTTGTTTTGACATCCATCTACCAAATCTCATAATCAAAGTGTGCTTCTATCGCAAGTAAATTCGAATGGACTTGATCTTTACAACTGGTGTGAAGTCTCATCACAATCAGTGCTTTTGTATTGACTATAACCCTTCGTTACCAACCTAACTTTGTAGGTTTATACTTTGCCATTTGCATCAGTCTTATGCTTGAAGACCCAATCGCAACATATGGGTCTAATCCCTTTAGGCAACTCAAACAAGTCTCAGACTTGATTGGTGTACATCGAGTCCATCTCGGATTTCATGGCTTCATGCCACTTCCCTGAATCAATATCTGATATTGCTTCAGAATAAGTATTAGGATCGTCCTTATCTGGTATGTCCATATTATCGAGTTCCTTCAAGAGGTAATCGAATCTAATGGGTGGATTACGATTCCTAATTGACTTACGGAGCTATGGTTATGCAGGCTGTACATTCTGATCGTGAAAATTTTGTGGTGCATCGATTTCATCAATGTCCGGAGAGTCCTCAAGAGCTACACTTTCAGATGCCTCTTGGGCGGGAGTTTGAACTATGTTGTTCTCATTCAGCCCACTTGGAGGTTCTTGCACTGGCAATCACACTCCAATTATGCTCCTACTGGTTGAAAGACGATCACCTAGTGAAAGACTCCCACCGTGAAAGTTGCTGAATGCTCCCACTAACTCCTTGTCATGTTGCTTTGACAAGATGTCGGTCTCTTTGTTAATTTGTGGTTCTTGAATTTCTTCAAGTTTTATCAGCTTACGACCTTGTTCCTTAAAGACATAGTCTTCTTCGAGGAACTTGGTCTGCCTAGAAACAATCACTGATTATTTCTCAGGTAGATAGAAGTAATATCCTTTAGTTTCCTTAGGATATGTTTTGACTTCTTGCCACACCATAGTTCATATGGTGTATGCTCAACCGATTTAGATGAAATCATGTTCACAATGTAGATTGAGGTTTGTAACGCGTATCCCCATAAGAATGTCGGAAGCGAGGAAAAGCTCATCATGGACCTCACCATGTCCAACAATGTTCGGTCTCTCCATTCGGACACACCGTTCATCTGAGGTGTTTCGGGAGGAGTCCATTGTGATTGGATTCCATGCAACTTCAAGTAATCAGTGAATTCATAACTAAGGTATTCACCTCCTCGATCCGATCGAAGAGTCTTGATACTCTTACCAAGTTGCTTCTCTACTCCAGCTTTGTACTCTTTGAATTTCTCAAAAGATTCGAATTTGTGTCTCATAAGATACACGTATCCGTATCTTGATAAATCATCAGTAAAAGTGATGAAGTATACGAAGTGACCCCTAGCTAGAGTGGACAATGGTCCACACACATCGTTGTAGATCAACTCTACAACTTCTGAGGCATGCACCCCTTTCCCAGAAAAGGGTCTGTTGATCATCTTGCCCATGAGATAAGATTCACAATCTCCATAAGATTCACAGTCGAATGGGGTTAAGTAGTCTAACTTTCTTAACTTTGCAATGCTTTTCTCGTTTACATGATCAAGAATGCCATAAGTAAGTCGGGTTTTCATGATTACTAAGTTTGAGTCTTTTATTTTTGTATATTAAGAACATCATATCCATAATACAACATATACATGCTGCGAGTAATAGAAAAGAACTTTATAACAATCATTAAGTTCTAATCTAAAACCAAAGGGTAAGTCTAACACATAAGTCCCCACACGTTCAGTCAGCAACTCTTGCTTCATTTCCACGTGTAAGATGACTTCACCCGCCCTAACTGTCCTAAGACACATGAGCCCCTTCACATTCGTACATGCGAGAGCCACATTCGGTATATAATACCAAGCAGTTAGCGCTATTAATGAACATATTTATCTTAATAACAAACATAGATGTTCTAGTGCCAGAAGCACCTAGTGCCTGTTAGAATATAGAGGCACGTAAACACGTAATACATGCGCAGCGGAAATAAATAGTCACCAACAACGAACATACAGTTGCATAATTGAGTACAAATAAACATAAAGAGAAACCTTACAGCAGATCAAAGGAATATTTCTCAACTATGGTATCCACGTAATCCTCGTAGACAGAATTGAATAGATCTGCCAATGTTGAATCTGAGACGAAATTTGTTAGGAAAACTCCTATCCTAGATTTTATGGAGAAACTAGATTTTCTTGTTGTAGTAAATAATGAATCCCGGGACCTCATATATATAGGGAGAGAATAACTTATATCTTAAGCAAATCTTTATTAGGAAGATAATTCCTAATCTTGAAAACCATATCTCAAAGATATGTTTTTCCCTACAGATATTTTCCTACAATAATATTCCATAATATTATTTTGGGATTCTTATTTAATTAAATCTAATTTAATAAAATAATAATAATAATTAATTCCAAATTAATATATTATTATTTCTCCATAAATTAAATATTAAAATCCTATTTAATACTTAATCAACCAACTATAATCCGTATACGGGAGTTACTTGTTGTGTGACCCATATGTAGAGCGATTAGTCAAACTAATGGTCTTAATTGAACCCTATACAATAAATCAGTCATTCTCAATATATGAGGTACGTTGCGAGAAATGTGCAACTACCTGTAACTGTAACATGGGCTATTGCGATTTCCTCCTTTCATTCACGAATACTCGATTAGCCTTGAACATGATGAAGTGTCTATTCAAATAGCTTAATCGATTTATCTCAAATCACTAATTGATCATTCGTGTCACCCTTGGTCACAAAGTCCAAGGAGACGTGCATTGACCAATGACTTTGATCCAATTATGACGAGAAAATGAGTATTCTCTCTAAATCCACTTTGGGAAATGAATCCTTTTCTTGGCTCAACTACCACGCACATGCATTTCGTGATGAACCCAATCCAAGCCATATCTACCCATGGAAGGGTGTAAGTGTCGGTCGTGGTCAAAGTTCATCACTCCATACATGTCTTGCATAATGACCTCAAGTCAAAGGAGTATCGTATTGCTCCCACTAACCGAGACACCCGTAGACACATATAGTGGAACTACATCAAACGGTTGCTCGGATGGGTATACCAATACCCTCTAAGGTATTTGTGAATCCATCATGAGATACCTAGTAACTCGTAGTAAGTGAGATCTTACTACACTCTCTAAGAGTATGATGCAGATCGCACAACGATCTCCATTACATCATCGATATCCCATTCTTGATGATCCTTGATCGGGGCTATTTGAGAATCAAGCTTAAGTCATCTGAGTTCTCACGTACTCAATGACAACAGTGATTTAAGGGAACACAGATAAGAACAAATGCAAACAATCAAACATAATATTCTAATAAGTGTAATGCCATACATTTAATATTAAATAAACAATAGTATTAAACCAACACTGAATATTATCTTAGTATTATGTCTATACAAAGGATTGTCTCTAGGACACTAACACTAACAACCTCCCACTTGAACTAGAGCCAATCACCTACATGCCTAACCCCTAGACCATTAAAATGTCTAGTGTGTACATGAACAATCAAAGCCTTGGTGAAAGGATCAGCCAAATTATCTTCTTTGGGAACACATTCTAACTCTATCTCTCCTCTAGCGATTATCTCTCTAATCAAGTGATAATGTCTCGGCACATGCTTGTTTTTGTTATTGAATCTCGGTTCCTTAGCTTGCACAACTGCACCAGTGTTGTCACAATATAACTTTATTGGACTGTTGGCACTCGGAACTACCCCTAGTTCATTTAAGAACTGTTTTATCCAGACAACTTCTTTGGCAGCTTCAGCCGCAGCAATGTACTCAACTTCGGTTGTTGAGTCCGTGGTAGTCTCTTGTTTGGAACTATTCCAACTAACCGCCCCACCATTGAGAGTAAACACATAGCCAGATTAGAAACTTGCGTCCGCATAGCCAATAGCCTCTAGCTCTGATTGTCCCCCGTAGACTAAGAAGTATTCTTTAGTACGTCTAAGGTACTTAAGAATATTCTTGACAGCAATCCAATGAGGTTCACCTGGATTCTGTTGGTATCTACCAGTGATGCTGCAGCAAAGGCCACATCTGGCCTAGTGCAAGTTATGGCGTACATGATGGACCCAATTGCTGATGCATATGGTATGTCCTTCATGTGCATGATATCATCGTCTGTGGAAGGACAATCCTTCTTAGACAGTTTTATTCCATGACATGCAGGTAGAGAACCTCTCTTAGAGTTCTCCATCGCAAATCGCTTCAACACCTTATCTACGTAGGTGGAATGTGATAGCCCTAACATCCTCTTGGATCTATCCCTATGGATCTTGATCCCTAAGATGTAGCAGGCCTCACCACGATCCTTCATCATGAAGGTCTTTGACAACCATTCTTTCACGGACTGCATGAGAGGGATACTGTTCTCCATAATCAGTATGTCATCAACATACACAATTATGAAGATAATATTCTTCCCATGGCACTTTCGATAGATACACGGATCTTTTGAGTTTCTGATGAAGTCAAATGATTTGACAGCCTCATCAAATCGGATATTCCAACTCCTAGAAGCTTGCTTCAACCCATAGATGGATCGTCTGAGCTTGCACACAAGATTAGATTTTGGCTTTGAGATAAAACCTTCCGGTTTAGTCATGAACACTTCCTTATCAATGTTTCCATTGAGGAAAGCTGTTTTGACATCCATCTGCCAAATCTCGTAATCGAGGTGTGCTGCTACCGCAAGTAAAATTCGAATGGACTTGATCTTAGCAACCGGTGAGAAAGTCTCATCATAGTCAATGCCTTCGCGTTGACTGTAACCTTTCGCCACCAATCTAGCCTTGTAGGTTTGTACCTTGCCATTTGCATCGGTCTTACTCTTGTACACCCACTTGCAACCTAGTTTGACCCCTTTTGGCAATTCAACCAAGTCCCAAACGTGATTGATTTACATCGAGTCCATCTCGGATTTCATAGCTTCATGCCACTTCTTTGAGTCAACATCTAATGTTGCCTCAGTGTAAGTTTTAGGTTCATCCTTATCCGGGATCTCCACATCATCTTGTTCCTCCACGAGGAAACCATAATATCTGGTGATCAGATTACAAACTCTAGTAGACTTACGGAGTTGTGGTTGTTCAGGCTACACATTCTGATCGTGAAAATTTTGTGGTACAGCGACTTCATCGTTGACCGGGGAGGCCTCAAGATTGATGCTTCCGTACGCTCCTTGAGCACTTTCGGATGCCTCTTGAGTGGGAGTTTGAACAATACTATTCTCATTCAGCCTACTTAGAGTTCGTTGCTCAGGTATTGCAACTCCAATTAAACTCTTATTGGCTGAAAAAGGATCACTATGTGATAAACTTCCACAATGTGAGCTACTGAATGCTCCCACTGATTCTTGGTCATGTTTCTTTGACAAGATATCAGTCTCTTTGTTAATTTTTGGTTCTTGAATTTCTTCAAGTTCTATCATCTTACGGCCTTGTTCCTTGAAGACGTAGTCTTCTTCGAGGAACCTGGCCTACCTAGAAACAATCACTGACTGTTTCTCCGGTAGATAGAAATAATATCCTTTAGTTTCCTTAGGATATCCCACAAAATAACCCTTTTCACCTTTGGATTCCAACTTATAGGTGAGCATCTTTTTCACAATCACAGGGCAACCCCATGTTTTGATATGCAAAAAAGTTGGTTTCTTGCCACACCATAATTCATATGGTGTATGCTCAACTGATTTGGATGGAATCCTATTTAGAATGTAGATTGAGGTTTGTAACGCGTATCCCCATAAGAATGTCAGAAGAGATGAAAAACTCATCATGGACCTCACCATGTCTAACAGGGTTCGGTTTCTCCTTTCGGACACACCGTTCATTTGAGGTGTTTCGAGAAGAGTCCATTGTGACTGGATTCCATGTAATTTCAAGTAATCAGTGAATTCATGGCTAAGGTATTCACCTCCTCGATCTGATCGAAGAGTCTTGATACTCTTACCAAGTTGCTTCTCTACTTCAACCTTAAACTCTTTGAATTTCTCAAAAGATTCAGATTTGTATCTCATAAGATACACATACCCGTATCTTGAAAAATCATCAGTAAAAGTGATGAAGTATCCAAACTGACCCCTAGCTAGAGTGGGCAATGGTCCACAGACATCGCTGTGGATCAGCTTTAGAACTTCTTTGGCACGAACTCCTTTCCTAGAAAAGGGTTTGTTGGTCATCTTGCCCTTGAGACAGGATTCGCAATTACCATAAGACTCAAAGTCGAATGGGGTTAAGTAGTCTAACTTTCTTAACCTTACTATCCTATTCTCATTTGCATGACCAAGTTTGCAATGCCACAAGTAAGTTGGGTTTTCATGATTACTAAGTTTGAGTCGTTTGTTTTGTATATTAAGAATATTATGTCCACAATGCAACAAGTATAAACCATTCGATAAAGGAGCATTCCCATACATATCACCATTAAGCGAAAAATAACAATTATTATTTGCAAAATGGAAGGAAAACCCTTCAATGTCTAACATAGGAATAGAAATAATGTTGCGAGTAATAGAAGGAAGCATCCTCTCATGCTGCCTTTGCAGCTCGGGAGTCATCCCGAGGAGCATAACACACTGATCCTGGGAAGCATCATCTTGATGCTTCTTCTGAGCCTCGGCGTCAAACACCTCGGCTTCTTCAGTACCAGCCTCCGGGGTAGCAGGGATTGACGTGTCCAACACGTACTCAATCTTTTCTTGCCTGAGCACCAAACGAACGTTTCGGTGCCAGTCGAGAAAGTTTGGCCCAGCCAATTTGTTCGTTTCCAAAACGCTTCTCAATGACAAGTTATTCATTTCAACAATCCTAAAGAAATAAAATAAAACGGGAACTAAACACATAACTCCAATGATCAATATTCAGCAATCAAAATAAACATGGCCTTTTAAGTTTATTTAGTCTCCATTATTTTCACATATTCAACGACCTCATCGGAAGAATACAAATTTATATCCAATATAAATCATAATGGACTAGGATCCACATTACTATCATAATCCCAGCTTTGGCTAAATACTATAATAGCAGAATTGGTAGGTCTCCAAACCAATTGCAAATCTGCAACTCCTAGGTGATTGAACCTAGTTCAATCGGATGTCCCTTAACTTTTGTTTCCCTGCTTTGGCTGGTCAAACAAAGTTAAGTTGGTTTACAACCATCAAGCGGCGACACTACGTGTCCCTATAAAAGTCCCGTTGAATGTAGATCCGAGCAAAAGACTTTGGTCTTAAATACCCATTGGAACGAAATTCCCGGTTTACTTTTAATTTCGATGGAAGACATCGTTTCAATTTAATGAAAAACTATATTTTAGTGAGGAACATTTTAAAAGGCGGGATATTAATTACTTAATCGAGATCCGAACATGTTAATCTATATCACATTTGAGCATCTATTGGGCGCCGCCTACCCAAACATGACATTATACGGACTAACACTTATATGGGCGCCATCTACCCAAATAATTAATACGGTCCGACAAATATTGGGTGCCGCCTACCCAAACAACTATAATGTGGATGTAAAAGCATTAACGAATTTAAATAATAAACAATTAAACGAGTGAGATTTAATAATTCCTCTTAAAACGAATTTCAAAATCCAATTTAAAATTCGATTTTAAATTATTAAAAGTTAATAATTAATCAAATTAATTATTATTAAAAGTCCAACTTTTAATCTTACTAAAAATTAATCAAATTAATTTTAAGGTCATAATTTTAATTGTTTTGTTGTTAAGGGCTCAGATGTAATTTCCAAATTTGCACTGGAGGGCCTATTCCAAAATTAATTTGCAGAATAGCCCTCCGTCATCTCCGCCCAAAATTCGACAGCATCCAATCTGTATTTTGGGACAACCATTTCCAAACACCAACCCGAATCAGTAACAATTTCAGAATTAATCTAATCAATTCATCAAATTCGTCCAACTATAACAATCGAAATTGAACCCAAGAGAATGAAATCAAACGAAACAAGCAACACATCGAGAACCCAGAAACTGGAAATCACAGAACTCGATCGAAAACCAAAAAAACTGGAAATCACATAACCCAATCAGAAAACCAGAAATAAGGGAGAGCTCGAGGCATCACGAAATCGAAGCCGGATCTCGACGCGTGTCACCACCGCCGCTCAAGCGATCGGGTGACTCTTCGTCGAGCACGATGGGTTACGTGCAGAGCCGCAAACCCAATCGCGAACTGGTTCCAAATCAAAAAACCCAAACGAAAACACGGAATCGGCGGCGCACCGCCACTGATTCGTCTCAATTCTGGTGGCGCGCCGCCTCGATCCAAAATCAAGAGGAGCGCCGCCGAGAAAAGAGACGACGTACGGAGGCAGAGCGGTGGGACGACGACGCAAACGTGAGGCACGAGGCCTGAGACGAAAGTGAGATCGCTCGGAGTATACCGCGAGCCCCCGCACGCGTTGCGAGGCCTCGGCGCCTAGAGCCAGCCTCGAGCAACGCGGTGTGGCATCGTGGCCGAGGGTCGAGCGAGCAGCAGCGGTGGGAGGGTTTCTCTATGAGAAAACCCTCAATCAATTTTGGGGAGTCTTCTCGAAGAAGACGAGCCAAGCAAACAAAACAATAGGGGTGCGGTCAAATGGATTAAATCGGTCGTGCCCCACAATTTGAATAAAAAAAATTAATTTATTAAAAAATTATGCAATTAATCAAAGAGCCTGAGCTCTGATACCACTGTTGGATAATAGAGGCACGTAAACACATAATACATGCGCAGCGAAAATAAATAGTTCACCAACAACGAACATACAATTGCATAATTGAGTACAAATAAACATAAAGAGAAACCTTACAGCAGATCAAAGACAGATTTGTTAACTATGGTATCCACGTAATCCCCGTAGACAGAATTGCACAGATTTGCCAATGTTGAATTTGAGACGGAATTTGCTAGGAAAACTCCTATCCTAGATTTTATGGAGAACTAGGTTTTCTTGTTGTAGTAAATAATGAATCTCGGGACCTGATATATATTGGGAGAGATTAGCTTATATCTTAAGCAAATCTTTATTAGGAAGATAATTCCTAATCTTGAAAACCATATCTCAAATATATGTTTTTCACTACAGATATTTTCCTACAATAATATTCCATAATATTATATTGGGATTCTTATTTAATTAAACATAATTTAATTAAATAATAATAATAATTAATTCCAAATTAATATATTATTAATTCTCCATAAATTAAATGATGAAGTGTCTATTCAAATAGCTTAATCTGTTTATCTCAAATCACTAATTGATCATTCGTGTCACCCTTGGTCACAAAGTCCAAGGAGAAGTGCATTGGCCAATGACTTTGATCCAATTATGACGAGAAGATGAGTATTCTATCTAAATCCACTTTGAGGAATGAATCCTTTTCCTGGCTCAACTACCACGCACATGCATTTCGTGATGAACCCAATCCAAGCCATATTTACCCATGGAAGGGTGTAAGTGTCGGTCATGGTCAAAGTTCATCACTCCACACATGTCGTGCGTATTGACCTCAAGTCAAAGGAGTATCGCATTGCTCCCACTAACCGAGACACCCGTAGACACATATAGTGGAACTACATCAAACGATTGCTCGGATGGGTATACCAATACCCTCTAAGGTATTTGTGCATCCATCATGAGATACCTAGTATCTCGTAGTAAGTGAGATCTTACTACACTCTCTAAGAGTATGATGCAGATCGCACACCGATCTCCATTGCATAATCGATATTCCATTCTCGATGATCCTTGATTGGGGGTTGTTTGAGAATCATGCTTAAGTCATTTGAGTTCTCACGTACTCAATGACAACAGTGATTCAAGGGAACACATATAAGAACAAATGCAAACAATCAAACATAATATTCTAATAAGTGTAATGTCATACATTTAATATTAAATAAACAATAATATTAAACCAACACTGAATATTATCTTAGTATTATGTCCATACAAAGGATTGTCTCTAGGACACTAACACTAACAGTACCTTCCTTTTAGCAACCAGAACCTTATAATCCTTCTTCCAGTGCCCTCTCCTACTTATAGTAGAGGCACACATCCTTGTCTACCCGCTCCTTCCTTTCAACACCATCTTAGTGATAGGTGAACTCAAAATCTTGAGCACGTTGTGAAGTTCAGGCATGGTCGAATCCGTCTTATTCATATTGTAGTTCACAATGAAGCCAAAATATAAATCCGGCAGCGAGTGGAGGACATAATAAATGAAAATGTTGGTCTTTTAGCTCAATGCCTAAATTACCAAGTTTCTTAATTAGGCCTATCATCTTAAGTACATGAGGTGAAACATTCCCTTTTTTAGCTAACCGGTATCTAAACAGATCTCTTATCATTTCATAAATCTCAAAATGAGATTCAAAATCAAAGGGATCCTTCAGATGCTTGAGCATCTCGAAAGGGCCCATTTTCTCATGTTGCCTTAAGTAATTCGGGAGTCATGCCGAGCAACATCACACACTGCGTCTGGGAAGCTTCCTTTTTTGATGCTTATTCTGAGCTGCTACGTCAAACATAGTTTTCTCAAGAAACCAGCTGCAGGGGTAACAGGGATTGGCGTGTCTAACACGTACTCAATATTTTCTTGCCTTAACACCAAACACACGTTTAGGTGCCAGTCCAGAAAATTTGGCCTAACCAATTTGTTTGTTTCCAAAACACATCTCAATAACAGTTATATATTTTAACTAACCAAGGGAAATAAATAAAATGGGAATTAAACACATAATTCCTATGATCAATATTCATCAATCAAAATAAACGTGGTCTTTCTTTTGTGTTTATTTTGTCTCCATTATTTTCACATACTCAACGACCTCATCGGAAGAGTACGAATTTATATCAGATATAAATTGTAATGGACTAGGATCAACATTCCTACTATTATAATATCTGCTTGGGCTGATTACTATAATAGCAGAACTGGTAGGTCTCCAAACCAATTGCCTAATTGTAATTCCTAGGTGATTGAACCTAGTTCAATCGGATGCCCCTTGACTTTCGTTTCCCTGCTTGGCCTGGTGAAACAAAGTCAAGTTGATTTACAACCATCAAGCGACGACACTTAGTGTCCCTATAAAAGTCCCGTTAGATGTAGATCTGAGCAAAAGACTTGGGCCTTAAATACTCATTGGAACGAAATCTCCTGTTTACTTTTAATTTTGATGGAAGACATCGTTCAATTTAATGAAAAATCATATTTTAATAAGGAACGTTTCAAAGGTGGGGTATTAATTACTTAATCGAGATTCAACATGTTAATCTACATCATATTTGAGCAATTATTGGGCGCTGCCTACCCAAACATGATTTTATATGGACTAACACTTATATGGGTGCCATCTATCCAAACAACTATTACGGTCCGACAATTATTGGGCGCCGCCTACCCAAACAATTATAATGCGGACGTAAAATGCATTAACAGAATATAAAACATGTTAACCAAATGAGAATTAATAATTCGTTTAATTCTCTAAACCAGAATTTTAAAATTCAATTTTAAAATTAAGTTTAATAATTAAATTTATTATTAATATAAGCCTTTTAATTAATCCAATTAATTAAAAGTCCGTCATTAGTCCAACTAATACGTTTTATTAAAACCTAAATTTTATTAATTTTAATAAATTAAATCCAATTTAATTTTAATTAATAAATATAGGTGGCTCAAGTGCAATTTTAAAATTTGCACGAACGGGCCTATTTGAAATCCAATTTGCAAAATAGCCCCTCCCTCATCATAGCCCAAAATCGTCTTTCCAATCGGGACAAACGACACCAACAGTTTAACATCAGTTCATCAGATTCAATCCAATTAATCACAGAATAGTAAACTTTGGGATTCATGTTCATCAAATGATTCAAACAGTCCCAACTGAAACTGATAAACACCCAAAATTCAGCAGCAACAAACTATGTAAAATCAGCCCCAAAATGAAACCAACACGTGGCGCGTGCCGGCGAGTCGTCGCCGCCGCTAGGCGCGCGCGGGCGACCCGCCGCTGCAGCCAATTTCAAAAACGTTTACAAGCATCCATCAAACCTCGTCTCAAATTGAATCGGAGACGAGAGATGCAGATCGAGAGTGAGACGGCAGGAACAACTTGGAGTTCGCGAATCGAAGCGGGTCAAAACGACACACAAGCAAAACGGTTCAAAAAACGCAATGCCGTAGCCTCGTGGTGGCGCGCCATCGCGAGGTTCGTCAAAATAGGGGCTCGCCCAATCGAATCTTCATATGAAATGAGGATGCCGCCATCTACATCGAAGGACACAGGGAAAACCGCCATGCGAGGGAGAGGCGATTCGGGTTACGCTGTCACGAATCTAATCCACTTGATTTCGGTTTATAAATAAGTTATAAATATGTTAGGTTTATCTATAATGTATAGAATAAGTTACCAATATCCTCACACATCCAACATATGAGTGGGTCTCTTGTGCACCAAGTGCACCGTACACTCATGTAAATGGGTGATCCATTTAAAAAAGTGGGTCGACTCTAGTTAAAATTCAGTAACTGCGTGAAAATTTTATAACTTGCTTTTAGTTTAGTGGCAGGATATCGCACCCTCAATGCAAATGATACATAGTTCGAATTTTAGCACCTGTAATTTTTTCTTATGTTTAATAATCCATAACGTGCAATTTTTACTGAAACATGCAACTACTTATAATAGAAGTGTGCAACTACTTATGACAGAAGTATGCAACTACTTATGACAGAAGTGTGCAACTACTTATAACAGAAGCGTGCAACTATGTATTACATTTTTTTTAATAATCCATTTTATAACGTGCAACTTACTGTCACTGAAACATGCAACTACTTATAATAAAAGTGTGCAACTACTTATAATAGAAGCGTGCAACTAATTATGACAGAAGCGTGCAAATACTTATGGCATAAGCGTGCAACTACTTATAACAGAAGCATGCAACTACTTATGATAGAAGCGTGCAACTACTTATAATAGAAGCGTGCAACTATGTATTACAGAAAACATATAACGAATTCCATCGCATTGTGGAGTTCATTTTCGTTCTATATGTACTTACTGAAAGGCTTTTCATCAGGAGATACTCGACATCTTCTACAGTAAGTTTTGTGCGTTCAACGCGAGTCATATGTTGCTCATATGTATAACTCATATGTTGGATGTCGCTAGCCCAACGCGAGTCACGCGGCTTCACTGCCGACTCAAGAGTGGTGCTCAGATGCACGCTGGGACAAAAAATAACGCTGGAGCGAGACGGTGGGGGCGAATGGGTTTTTCCAGAAAACCCTAATTCGGGCGAAAGAGACGAGCCAAGCGTGTAATAGGGGAGGGATTTGTGCAATTAAAATCAACAACCCACTATTATACATAGCATAATACACACAAATCAATATGTGTTGGGATATTTTAGTTTTGATGAATTATGCCAAAACATTATCAACCTGTGTTATTGAAGCTGATCTACAGATAACAGGTTGAGGGGGAACGAGAGAACAGATTGAGGTGGAACTCACGGAATCAGAAGAAGATGATCGAGATCAGACGAGGCTGCAGACGAGACTGATCGAGATCAAATGAGCTAGATGAGTTCCGAGTTAACTGATGAGCTGTGCAAAATTAGAAGAGAAGAAAATCTAAGCCAGCTGATCAGAAGAAGATGACCAGATGACCTGATCAGATGAACAGAACAGATGAGCTGATATGATAATCAGAAGAGCAAACAAGCTGATCAGAAAGAAGATGACCAGAAGAGCAGAAGAGAAGGTTACAGATCAGAAGAGGAGCTGATGAGACTGATCGAGATCAGACGTGATCGAGATCAGATATGAAGATGTGCAGATGATCGAAATCAGACGTGATTGAGATCAGATGTGCTAACCTGATATGCTAACCTAATATGCAGATAAACTGATATGCTGATCAGATCAGGCGAGAAGAATCAGATATCAGAAAACCAGAAATCTGCATACCAGATCAGAAGAGAAGTCATCAGAAGAGAAGTCATCTGAAGTCATGTGCACTGAGAATCAGAACGCTACTGGTGATCAGTTAGCCTGACCTGAGGGTCAGATTGTCTGAAGACAGAAGAACTGAACTCAATCAGCCTGAGTGTCAGTATACCTGATCAGACAAGGTCCGACTGAAGAGAAGTCAACTGAAGGCTCAGATGAAGAACTGAAGACTCAGAGAATCCTGAATGATTTCAAGGCGAGGAATCTGAGGAATAGAGCCGTTAGAATCAGCTGACGTGGACCAATGAGAGGAAGACAACCAGCCTGGAAAAGCTGCAAGAAGCTACAGAATAGTAAGGATTTGAATGTGACTCCATCCAACGGTAACATTCAAATCCACACTATAAATACAAGATCTTCCTTCATTATCAAAGTGTGGAAATGTGAGGAAGTGTGTGAAAAACACCATTGAAGCTACAGAGCCAAATCATCTAACATCTCCACCATAGAACACAGAACAAGAAATACACGCCATATATTCAATAAGTGTTCTACCCTAGATCTAAGCAAAAATGCCATATCCTAAGCTTAGAGAGATTTTCCCATCCTTAGCATTGAGGCTAAACAAATGTAAGGGAAAATCTCACCCTAGTTGGAAACCAATCAAACCCAAACCCATCAGTCGGTTAAGTTTGTAGGTGAGTGTGAACTCGGTAAACATCTATAGGCAATCCCGTGAGGGTGATAAGTCCCGTTTGAGTGAGAACTCGGTAAACATCTATAGGCGATCCCGTGAGGGTGATAAGTCCCGTTTGAGTGTGAACTCGGTAAACATCTGTTGGGTGTTGGACTAACACGGTAAACTAAGTCCAGTTGGTTAAGTCGGTGCCCCATGAAGGGAAGAGTGGATGTAGGACGAGTTGTCCGAACCACTATAAAATTGTGTGTTCTTTACTGCTTTATGTTATACTTGTCATATGCATTTTATTATAAGCAAAACAACACACATGAGCTTAAAACGCAAAAATTGGAATCACTCTGCCCTCACCCCTGTTTTATATGCATCGCACTTAAATGTTTTTCGCTTCCGCACGCGCAAAATCGGTTTTCAAATCGGGACCATCAATATGTGTCTAACACTTCACATGAATCAATCAATTGGTGCGGTCGTGAAATCGACCGTGCCGTGATTTATAAATAATTTTATAAATCAAACAATCATGCAATTAATTAATCAAGAGTATGAAGCTCTCATACCACTGTTGGAATTTATAGGCACGTAAACACGTAATACATGCGCAGCGGAAGTAAACAGTTCACCAACAATGAACAATTAATTGCATAATTAAATACGTGTAAACATAAAGAGAAACCTTACAGTAAATTGTACGTATATTTTTCTACTATGGTATCCACGTAATCCCCAATCACGGACTTGCACGGATTTGCCAGCGTTGAATCCCGAGATGAATTTGCTAGAAAAATTCTAACTCTAGATCTTATGGAGTGTTGGGGTTATACGTGAAAATATGCTTTTACTTTGTATAACCTATGTATTAAACACTTATTTAATGAAATAAATTATTTATCACCATTGCTTTAAATATGATTGAATGTTATATATATTTATTGCAAACCGTTCATATAATAGCACATGTTACATTGTAGTTAACATGGTGATACCAGATCATAGAAGATCACGTTAACAGTCCCTTGTAAACTAGTGCGTGTTTCACAACTTAGATAAGCCCGAACAGTCCATTGGTAGAAATTGATGTGTAAGACTCAGATTGGCTTGTCTTGACCAAGAGATTACACTAGTGCATTCGATGCGTTGTAGCGGACCTGCAGAGAGGATAAACTCATTCGCACTGACTTAAGGGATGAAGAGTTAGACCTCAGTGGTTGTTGATTTCTTAATCTCTGTCACTTAATAAGGACCGTGTGTGATTAGTAGTTATTGCTTTGACTTATAAATGAGAAGAGGATTATTGCGACTTTGATACCCTATATCTTGGGCAATAATATTAATTGTACGACAGTTGCTAAGATTAATACAGAGAATCGTCTGCTTGCAAAGTCTTGCGTGATTGGTCCCCTTGGTGGGCTCGGAACCTTTATCATACCAAATCTTGCAAGTGGAATTAATTTTCCGGTATGGATAATAAAGCTGAGCTGTCCTTACTCCAAGGATAAAGATATTAATTAATATAAAGCTTTTCAGTGGCTTAATTAATTAATGGACTAAATAATCTTAAACACGGAAAATAATAACCGGGAGCCATATTACCGTAATATGAGGTCAGTCAGAGCTAGTTGCTACTGGTTATGCGGACGCAAGTTTCCAATCTGACTGTGATGATTACAAATCTCAGTCAGTCTATGTGTTTACTCTCAATGGTGGGGCGGTTAGTTGGAATAGTTCCAAACAAGAGACTACCGCAGACTCAACAACCGAAGCTGAGTACATTGCTGCGGTGGAAGCTGCCAAAGAGGCTGTCTGGATAAAATAGTTCTTGAATGAACTAGGGGCAGTTCCGAGTGCCAGAAGTCCAATAAAGTTGTATTGTGACAACACTGGTGCGGTTGCGCAAGCAAAGGAATCGAGATCCAATAACAGAAACAAGCATGTGCCAAGGCGTTATCACTTGATAAGAGAGATAGGGGTTAGGCATGTAGGTGATTGACTCTAGTTCAAGTGGGAGATTGTTAGTGTTAGTGTCCTAGAGACAATCGTTTGTATGAACATAATACTAAGATAATATTCAGTGTTGGTTTAATATTATTGTTTGTTTAATATTAAATGTATGGCATTGCACTCATTAGAATATTATGTTTGATTGTTTGCATTTGTTCTTATCCGTATTTCCTTGAATCACTGTTGTCATTGAGTGTGTGAGAACTCAGATGACTTAAGCATGATTCTCAAATAGCCCCGATCAAGGATCATCAAGAATGGGATAGATGATGCAATGGAGATTGGTGTGCGATCTGCATCATACTCTTAGAGAGTGTAGTAAGATCTCACTTACTGCGAGATATTGGGTATCTCACGATGGATGCACAAATACCTTAGAGGGTATTGGTATACCCATCCGAGCAACCGTTTGATGTAGTTCCACTATATGTGTCTACGGGTGTCTCGGTTAGTGGGAGCGATGCGATACTCCTTTGACTTGAGATCAATACGCACGACATGTGTGGAGTGATGAACTTTGACCATGACCGATGCTTGCACCCGTCTATGGGTAGATATGACTTGGATTGGGTTCATCACGAAGTGCATGTACGTGGTAGTTGAGCCAAGAAAAGGATTCATTCCTCAAAGTGGATTTAGAGAGAATACTCACCTTCTCATCATAATTGGATCAAAGTCATTGGCCAATGCACGTCAACTTGAACTTTGTGGACAAGTGTGACATAAGTGATCAATTAGTGATTGGAGATAAAGTGATTAAGTTATTTGAATATACAATTCATCATGTTCAAGACTAATCGAGTATTCGTGAATGAAAGGAGAAAATCGTAATAGCTCATGTTACAGTTACAGGTAGTTGCACGTTTCTCACAACGTACCTCATATATTGAGAATGTCTGATTTATTGTCTAGGGTTCAATTAAGACCGTTAGTTTGACTAATGGCTCGATATATGAAGGCCTATGGGTCACACAACAAGTAACTCCCGTGTACGGATTATGGTTGGTTGATTAAGTATTAAATTGGATTTAATATTTAATTTATGGAGAATTAATAATATATTAATTTAGAATTAATTATTATTACTATTTAATTAAATTAGATTTAATTAAATAGGAATCCCAAAATAATATTATGGAATATTATTGTAGGAAAATATCCGTAGGGAAAAACATTTCTTTGAGATTTGTTTTGCAAGATTAGAAATTATCTTCCTAATAAAGATTGCTTAAGATTTAAGTCAATCTCTCCCTATATATATGACATCCCGGGATTCATTAATTAATGTTGTTTTAAAAAAACCTAGTTTCTCCATAAAATCTAGAATAGAAATTTTCCTAGCAAATTTCGTCTCAGATTCAACACTGGCAGATCTGTGCAAATCTGTCCACGGGGTTACGTGGATACCATAGTTGAGAAATCTACTATCGAATTGCTATAAGATTTCTTGTTATGATTAATCACACTTGTTTGTGCAATTAACTGTTCGTTGTTGGTGAACTATTTTATTCCGCTGCGCATTTATTACGTGTTTACGTGCCTCTATATTCCAACACATTGTACCAACAAAAATGTTTACCATGACGGAGATTTTTTGGACAAACGTAGTAATATCTACCTGGATGCATAAAACTATGGCCTGCACATCTTAGGATCATAGGACCATTGGCCCATGTACATTGTGGCGGCAACGATGAATCTCAATAGATTGGCATCTATATATATTATTACAAACAATCATGAAATTAAAAAAGCTTTTTATAACATAGCATATAAATATTACTTATCACAGATGAATATCAAATGTTCTAACAAATATTCATAACACAAGTAGTTGACAAATTGTACAATCTGAGAGAAAGTGTAGTATTACATATGACAAATCTCACTGAACTACCCCCTAGTCCTCCAAGTAGTATACATACTATTCGCCAACTCTTCCCGAAATAAATTAAACTCAGGGGACGACTCAACCGTATCAATAATGTCAAGCGGTTGAGAGTCAAGTCCCGGAGGATCATTTTCATCAAGTAATTGTACTAGTGGGTCATCAGGCATCTCTTTGCGAATGAAGTTGTGGAGAATGAAACAAACCATTATAAGCCTAATTTGAGTTTTTATAGGGAAGTGTGTAGGATAACTGAGGATGGGGAAGCTCATTTTCAAAACACCAAATGCACGTTCTATTACATTATGTGCTCTAGTGTGTCTCATATTGAAATATTCATGTGGGTTGGTAGGACGATCCATTGCTGGTCCCCACTATTTCAAGTGATACCTGCAACCTCTATAAGGTACGAGAAATCCCTCAGAATTGGCATACCCATTGTCACACAGATAGTAGTTCCCTAACAACAATGAGGGGAAGTAAGTACTATAATTAAAAAAAAGAAGAAAAATCTACAAAAAAATTGAACAAATCTACAAAAAAAAAAGTGAGAATACCCTTTGGGACTTGTAGCCAATTGGATCTTGAAACAACATCTCGCAAGACTCTAGAATCAGCTGCAGAACCTTCCCAGCCGGGTAAAAAGTACACAAAGTTCATATCAGAATCACACACTCCTAGTACATTAGTGGATATGTTACCCTTCCGAGTCCTAAAATGGGGTCTATCTTTAGGACTCACATGGACATGAACATATGTCCTGTCTAGAGCACCTAGACAACCCTATTTTCAAATCAAAAGACAGATTATCAACATGGGAATGTTATGAACTTGGGTTTATTAAAAATTGAATAAATTTAACTTAAACCACTTCCACCTTGGATCTGTCGAGTCATCAAGTACAGGTGTGGGGGTAACAAGGAAAATAGTGTGCAATTTTAAAAGCTCATAGAGGACAAGGTTGACATAATGTGACACGGTCTGACCAGATCTATGGTGATCAAACTTAATTACTCTTTGCTTTTTACAATGATCTAATACTGACAAGAACATTGCCACTTTCTCTTCAACTGACAAATACCTTTGTTGCCTTAATCCTCCCAATTCACTTAATAAATAACACAATTTACCAAAAGTGTTTCTATTAGGTTATCTAAACAAGAAGATAAACCAGGTTCAAAATATAACCTGTTCAGCGGACAACTTGACCAGGAATTCTACTTAGCATTGTATAAGGTCGCGTAGTACGTGACGTTGATTTCTGAATCTATTGTTGGTTTTCACAATATGGGCTACAAGAAGGGCCAGAATTTTGTTTCGAAGGACTATCCGCTCTACCAATATAAACAAAACAAGTTTTCTCATGGTAGAGGACAACATTGTAGACAATCTGCATTGGGATTCAGTAACTTCTATTATATAACTGCTCTATATATATATATATACATACATATTTGAATTACTCGAATTGTGATTCTCACATATGTATACACGAAACATATAATCAAACCATAAATAGGAAATGGAGCCTGCGTTATATTCCCACTCACTATAAAACACAAAGGCCTAAACATTTATTAAGAGCATGTAGACAACATAAGAAAAAACATGCTACAAAAGAAATAGACGAGAACCATCATATCTGCTTAAAATTTCAGATGCATCATCTAACCCAAACAAAAATCATTCATTCTCGAATACCATCAAACAATTTAATAATGACCAAGATACACATAAGAACAAAATGATCCACATATGTTGTTTATAACCTAGGTCAAATAAGAAATCGAGATGTTGTTCAAATAGGGCTCAAACCAGGAATATATCATATACAGGATGATGGTTTTACCTCATCGATGAGTATGGGGTATATCCCTTGTTGTCAGATCGCAAATAGATATTCGAATCAATCCACTGCTTCGAAACTCTAACAACAAATCACCCAGCCAAATTCGTAATCAATTAAAAACAAGGGTACATCGATTGGGTAAAAACAAGGGTACATGGACTCACAACGAAAAAGTCTTCAATCGACCACCAATTTAACGACTTTATCCACCGTGATTGATGACGAACACCTCCACTCTTTACCTAGCAAACATAAACAAACGCCACATTAATAAATATCGATTGGGTAATTTGTAACGAGAGTGAAATTTGTGTAGTGTAGATCTGAGAATCATTATACTAGATTGGGAGAACTTCCGAATCACGCAAACATTTCACAAATATTTTCCAAACACGACGATGGCGAAGAGACGGAGCCAAACAACGGACGGATTGTTGAATCGGCAAAGGAATTCTTCAATCGGTAGAGGAATTCATGAATCGGCGAAGTGAGGAGATCGTTTTCGAAGAGATAATAAAAGACGAAGAAATCGTAGGGTTTCACAGGGAGAGACAATAATTTAGGATTCAATTGTGTGTTTCAAAATTCGAATTGAGGGGGTATGTTAGGTATTTTAATTCTCACGAAATTTCACTGTAGAAACCGGTTAAAAATAATACCACCTCAAGGAAGGTATTATTTAAGAAGGTGTGAACAGTGATTGGAGGGTTAATTAATAGCGGGTCGGCGGTTTCGAGGCTCGTCGGAAGGAAAAAAAAATACAAGCTACCAATCAGTTTTTTAAATTAGTAGGGCACCCCTTTTAGGGGTTATTAATGCCTACCAATCAAGCCCTTAATCAATTCTTTAAAAGAATATTTTTTTGCAAACCTACCCACACTTCCTCAGTCCCCAGATAATTTTTATAGAGAGATGAGTACGCATATTAAAATAGTGAGTGGAGTTTTGAGGAATAATTTTGTAAGCTTTTCATTTATGAAGTAAAAAGATAAATTAAATTATGTGTATACATGAACCCAAAAATAATACTCTCTCGATCTCAAGATTACTTTCACACTACCTTTTTTTCTCGTTTTTTAGCGAACGAATTATTTATTAGTATTTGAAATGATAAAGTGGCTTTTAACGGGAGTATAATAGATTTATATCTCCTCTATTATATATTTCCTTAAAAATTACTTTATAATTTCAAATACTAATAAAAAATTTGCTCGGCTAAAACATGATAAAAAAGTAAATGTGAAAAAAATCTTGGAACGGAAGAAATAACATTTTATGTAAATTTGTAAATATTATGAGTAGAATTTATGAATAATTTTCTTTTTTTTTATGTAAAAATAATCATGAGACTCTTCAATAAAGAAAGTGTGAAACTAATAACAGAGAGAGTGAGTTGGAACAAAAGAAAACCCACCTTCAATTAAAAAGAGTGAGCAATTTCAGGCAAGTTTTGATCAGTGCGTCTAACTACATATTCAAAGTCACTGATACATAATAAGAGTTTCCTGCATCTACGAAATCAGCATATTATTCTACAGAATAATGGGACAGCAGGGGGTGACACGGGTAAATGGTTCAGCGAACAATCTCAATATGTAGGAATTGATGGATCCACTTTCACAGCGTATTGGTGAATTCCTCCAGCGACATTAAATATCCTCCTAAAACCCTAACAAAATGTAAAACCAAAGTAATTAGAAGGATGACTATAAAACAAATAAGCTGCAGAAATAGAATTAGATGTATAGGATATTTTGACATAATAAATGCAAAGCACAAACCTGTGTCTGCAACCATTGGGCAACTTGCATCGACCGCACACCATGATGGCACTGCATTAACACAAAATTATGAAACAAATGGAAGAGTGGAAAAAAAAAAGGAAAAATAATATAGTGTTGACCGACTATAAGAGGTGAGACATCCAATTGACATTGACGTGCCAGAGTCTGGTTTGTTAACTCAACAGGATGTTTCACTTCCTATGGAAGGTCATCAAACTAAAATGTCGAACAACTGAAAGTTATAGAACTATTTCCAATTCTTGAATGTCGAATGGACTGAAATCGAAACAGAGATAACTCATAGGACTAAGAAACTATTATCCCATAAAAAAATTATCCAAACTGCTAACATGTGAATGGTTAAAAGGAAGATGTAATCAATATGTTGGTGACGTTCAATAGCATATAGACATTCATGAACCTTAAAAAAGTTTTCATTTAGTCCCAGAAACTGAGTTCAGTAGCTTATGTCAATGTGAACCACTCAAACCAACACTGAATGTTGCATAAGGAGCAGCAAATGAAGTAGCATTAGCAGGCAGCAAATTCAGGTCCAGGAACCAAGCAACCATTCACTTTATGTAGTTTGAGGGAAGTACCAAAAGTAAGCAACAGTATCTTATGCCAAGATTAAGTTTCATGACGTATGTGAAATGCAATTATAATTATGGACCAAAGTTATGTACATACCATAACATATGTATCCTTTTGTGGATCAAACTTTGTTGTAATTTCTGGTCCCCAATTTCCAAACTGGCGAAGAGGAAGAACTTCAAAATCTGGCAATGAGGCTATGGCCCTGTTTTAAATAGACACAATCACACAATCAAAATAGGAAGACATATTTATCCAATGTACTAATGAAGGTTTTCAATAGTCATATCGTCCCAACCATACTGCCTAATTTAATGATTTAGCTGAATTGCATCTTAATGAAGGGGGCTGAAACTTACATTCTTGATAGTTTTAATGGTTCTTTAGAGTATTTATCATGTTTCCGAACCGGACAGACTATGCATGTATTGGTATACTTCTTTTTGCTTCAAATATTTTCGGTAACTTAAAAGGTAAGAGGACAGAAAATCATGCACGTACACTTCGTCTGGTTCTCTAACATCAATCAGTTGTGCCTCTTCAAGAAAAGATGGATTTTGCATTTTCTCATGGAGCTCATTAGGCTGAATCTGTTCGAGTACCGATTCCTCTCTGTACATTGAGAAAGAGAAGAATAAAAAAAAAAGGCAATCCACTTCTTTCGAGGACATATTTTCAATTACATTTCGAAAAGCAAATTGTACCTTTCTGATAGGACTTGCAGCAAATGCCACCCAAATTTAGTCTTGCACCTTACAACTTTGTTTAATGGAGAATTAAAGGCAGCCTCCTCAAATTCTGGCACCTGGTAATTTTCACAATGACATGAGAGATTTGTCTACATTAAAGCAGTTAGTACAAAACAAACTACAAGTCAATATATTGAGGTCAAATTCTCTTGTTATAAATCATTGTCTATCCTTCTATCAGATGCTTCCTACGATTTCTAACCATATACATTATTTTAGTTTTATAACTCAACTTCTAATTTCTGTCGTTGACAAGCCAATCTTTATGAGTAGCAAATATTTTGACTTGTAGGCATGAAACTAAGCTGCATGGTAATCTTCACTGCACAATATCAGAAGGCTAGAAATGATGATTGCATACGTCAAAATATCCAAGGCAAAACAATTATTTAAGGTGTCATCTATAAAGGTAACTAGTAGGTGATTATTCTGCTTCCAAGTAGTTCAATATAAGACAAACATAAATGACATACCATCTGCCCCTTTCTCACCCAACCAAGCATGCCCCCTTCATCTTTCGATGGGCAGATCGAGTATTCCACTGCCAAGTCACTCAAATCCTCTCCTGAATGAGACAAGTAATTACTTACATCACCAAAACGATACTACGATAAGCAGGAAGAATGAACAACTTAAGCATTTGAAATAGCTGTAATCACAAAGAAAAGCAAAATGATGACATGATGTGATATGCTTGCTTAACGAGCGTTCCCCAGATTCTACAAACACCATCCTTGTACTGTTGTACATATATCCACCTGTGTATGCTTGTTTTTCTAAAATTGCCAGCAATATATAGAACTCCTATATACCTATTCTATAGCATGTTGCAATAATGTGTTGCCATCCTAGGTAGTATACAAAGAAAGAAATCTTGTACAAATTAATGATAAAAGATACAGATACTAACCATTAGAAGCTCTTTTCTGTAGTTCAAGCAAAAGCTTCTGATCATCTTCTTTGACAAGCAAATGCTGCACTAACACTTCTCTTCCAGCTTCAGAGCTGCTCTCAGAGCTGAATGAAGCTGAAGAGAATAAATCATTTGAACCATATCTACTTAAATCAAACAGAAATTGTAATTAATTAAAGAGAAAATGAAGCAGAAACTAGCATTTTCTACATTATTTGAGCATTCACAAGAAGAAACTGAATCTCATGACTCATGGAAGCAGGGGCTTGGCAGGGTTTTTTCTAACAATCAAACTCAAAAATTCAAATTGCAAACTCTTTTAATCAGTACATTGCAAACCTAGAAATAAATACACCGAAAACTACCACCAATTAATCAAGGTTTCGGTTCAAACGAAAACAACCAGTTAAACAACACATAAAAACGCAACAATAATAATTAACGACGTAATTATCAATATTAGGGCAGTACTGAAAGCAGAGAAATGAAATTCACAAGGGAACATCAAAACGATCAGATTGGAATATCAAAAGTGGTATCGGGATCTGATAGAGGGTATTGACAGACCTGCGGCTTTAAGGGTGCGAGGTTGAGCGGCCATGGGATTGAATTTCGAGCTGAAGAGATAATAGGTATGGCGATAAACAGAGAAAGAGTGTGTGGGTCTGTGATGAAAGAGGGGCTGAGGTATCCGCTGCAATTGGCGAAGAATGAGGGAAGGTAGAAGAGCAGAGATAGGCGAAGGAGAACGAGAAACAAGGGGGGAAAGATGAAGCGATGAAGCTCGTAACATTGCTTAGATTCGCGATTTGCAGAGTGTAGAAGAAATGAAGAAGATGATGGTCTGAGACTGGTCGACTCCGTTTTATCTAGTAGGAGAGTTGTTAATTTATTTTATGGGATTTTTTTTTGAGATTATTTTATGGGATTATTAAGTAGGGTCATTTTTACCTTAAAAAAATGGCGTACTTATTTTTCGCTTTGGTTAATTCACAAAATCCTTTTTATTTCTTTTAATGTTTTATTTAATCGCCGTCTTTCATATTCAAATTAATTCATAAAAAATATAATTATATTATAAAATTAATACTATTAAATTGATAAAAAATTGCATAAGATGTAGTACAAAGTATCACAAATCAATAAACAATAATTATTCTTTTCAATGAATTAAACCATCGTGTCCAAATTATACTCTATCTTATTGTGAAACCGTCTCACGCAAATATGCCTACACAATTAAAAATATATTTCCTCCATCTATCAAATTTATTTACATTTATCTTATCTGTTCACCAAATTTATGCACATTTCTTATTTGACAAAAATACTATTACAAATCATTTAACTTATACCCACAAAAATAACACATAATTATATCAAACGCTACTATTGGGCCCACTCATTTTATTATCAAAGGGTCCGGTTATTAGCACCCCCATAATTAATAGATACACCCACTTAATTAATAAATTACCAAATATATCCTTTCTTTTCTGTCTTTCAGGGTCTCAATATACGGTTCTCTACAAATTTTTGAACAGTTTGTTCCGGCAACCGTTGTCACAGGGCGGTACACCGCCGCTCCACCATTCATATTCCTCATTTAAACCTCAAATAAAACCACATTACAAAAGTCTATCAACTTATTTTAACGCTAAGAATTGAGAATGAAACAAGCGGCACCTTCTGTGTGCGAATTACACGAACTGAAGGTGTCCTCTGAAAATCCCTAATTTCCTTCCCTCTCTTCGCTTTGCTGCCGCCCCACGGCGGACGCCACCCCGGTGCGGTCGTTAATGGCCTCGCGGGACTTGACCTCGGCCCTTGGCCTCCTTCTCACGAGACTCTTAGACCCAATTATTGTGGATACCCTGCTTCGCGACCCCGCCGCTTTCGTCGCGCGACTCTCAGATCCAAGTTTCATCCAGGCTTTGCTTCACGACCCCAAGTCCCTCGTCGCCCATTCGTCTAAGGTATGCGCATCGAATTCAATTTTACTGGATTGCCCTACAGCCCCGCCGCTGCACGCGACTTTCTCCCCTGCTACTGGTAATGTTTTGTCGAATTTTTTTATGCCTGGGGGTGTGTCGAATTCATTGACTGGTGAGGGACCTTCTTTTACTAGTGTTTTTTCTGGTTCAAAATCGTTGCCTCCTATTGCTCCTGGTTCGAATTTGGAGCCGGAGTTTGCAGACGCAGCTACTCGAAACTCAACTACTGCACCGAGCAGTGCTTTAATTGGGGATATGCGGCATCAGGCTTCGATTGGTGTGTCGAATGCTGGTCAGTTTTTGGGGTCTGGTGTGCTGAATTCTGGTCAGGTGTCTGTGGTTAGTCCTACTGGTTTTCCCAAGGCTGCAATTTCTGGTTCGAAGCATGGTTCTTTGGGTGCTTTGGCTGGGATTGCTTCAAATATGGGCACTGTTGGTACTAGTATGCAGCAGCCTGCTAGTCATAATGCTGATTTAGTTCTTCAGCAGGCTGCTACTTTGTCTAGATTGGGGGATGATGATAACAGGGTAGATGCTACTGCTGATGCCCATGGTTTGAATGGGAGAGTAATGCAAAATAATTTAATGAAGAATATTAATCTTGCTGCTCCTTTTGATAATGCTTTGAACTTGAAGGTCAAGTCGTTTGTTAATGCTGTAAATCCTATGACTTCGACAGTTAAGCTTCAACCGGTTCGGAAAGGTGAATATCTCTCAGTTAATATAGATGATTCGATACATAGACAGGGTGTCCGGGATATGCAGAATTCTATTATTGGTCGAATGTTGCTCAAATCTGGTGCCAAACCAATGCCGAATACTGAACTGAAAGAATCTCTGAATACAGTTTGGAACATACAGGGGAACTGGAAGCTTGCTTCTCTGGGAAAAGGTTATTTCAACATTGAAATGGAGGATTTACGAGAAAGGGACAGAATCCTATTGACGCGTCTTTGGACTATGGAGTTTGGCCACTGAAACTACAGAAGTGGGTTCCAGAATTTAACCCTTACAAGGTGAGCTCTCCTATTGTCAAGTATGGGTACGGATCTTTGAACTCCCAGTGAAATACTTCTATGTGCCTATTATTGAACAAATTGCTTCGGCACTTGGTCCGGTGGTAAGTACTGATGCACACGTACGCAACCAAACTATGTGCCACTAGGCTCGGGTCCTCATTGAGCTTGATCTTCGAAAAGATAAGGAATACAAAATCATGTATGAGCGATCTGGACACTGCTTCATTGCTTCAATGGGCTATGAACAACATCCGGAGTTTTGTGTCCATTGTTAGATAGTGGGACACTCTATGGATAACTGTCGTTCTCTTGGAGATTCGGATGGGAAGAAGGATGACCGTGACAAGGCTCCCCCACGGGATGGCCCGGGAAAGGTTGCAATGCAGAAGACTTGGGTTAGAAAGGAACAAACAGGAGCACATGATGGGAAGAAGCGTACGGAAACAGGTACTTCAGGCACAGTAAACGACGCAGAACTGCGGGACAGGGGGGAGGGCAAGCCCCCTTCATATGAGATCATTGATTCTATAAACGAGAAGATCATAGGGCACGTGGACTGGCATATAACTCGGACTAACACAGTTTTGCCCGAGCAGAAGAAGACGGACGAGGACTGGCAATTGCCAAAGAAAACAGCTTTGTCGGCTCGGCCGTTTCGGCTACCACTGAGCCTGCTACTATCAACTCCTTCGAGAATCTGGTCGGGGACTCTCCAGCTTCGGACTCGGATTCTACGGCCTCTACTACCTCCGCTAGATGGTCAGACATGTTAGATGAAGATACTGAGAAAGATCTGGGGGTAGAGAAGTATGGGCAGAACATAGAGAACACGATTACTCCGACGGAACACAACATAAATTATCAGATGGTGTTAACTCCAGCCGAACAGCGCTACTTTGAGGCCTCTGGAGGCAAGCTGTCTTCGAAAGATCCCTTGAGCAAACTGATCAAAGCAAAACTAAAAAGGGCCCGAACGGAAGATAACAATAAAAGACATGAATACAATACACGACTGAAAGCGAAGAAGATACAGGATGTCCTAGATGTCTCCCTAGATGGAACTACTGCTGCTAGCTAGACGGCTAGTTTCTTTTTTATGATGTATCTTTTGGTTATATGGTCACTTTTGGGCCAGAGACACTCTCTTCTTGTTCGGATCGCTTTTTGGCCCACCCTTTTCTTTTCATTTTAATAAATCCGCTTATTCGTATTTTGATGCAAAAAAATGCGAAAATCAGGGAAAAAAACTGTAAAAACGATGACTAATTAAGAACCCAATTAACAGCTTGACAATACATTAGAACTCATAAATCAGAATAACCCTAATCTATTTACCAAAAATCACCGTATTACCCGAAGACCCAAAAAAGAAAAAGGATGAGAGGAGTTCAATTTTAATTAGTTTGTTGATTGCGAAAAAAATTAAAAAAAAAAAAAACAACTTACGAATATACCTGAGATCTAGTTGAAGAATACATACAATTAGAGGAAGAAGAAGGAATAAGAGTTGGTGGGTGGGTCGAGAAAAGGTATGGTGGGAAAGGGAAAAAGGAAAGGGTGGGAAAATGGGGGAAGAGATGGGGAGGGGCAGATTTATGGACGGTAGGAGGCGGCAGCGGCGGGCGGCGGCGACAGTGACAGGCGGCGGTGGCGGGCGATCGCTGCGGTGGGCGGTGGCAGGCGGACCGATTGATGATAAAGAAGAAATGAAGAGGCGTTGCCGCGTTGGACAAAGAATAAAGAGAAAAAAGATCTAGGAAATTTTTAAGAGGGTATAATAGGTAGTTAATAATTTGTGGGGGTGTATTTATTAATGTTGGGGGTGCTAATAACCGAATCCATTTTCAAAACCAACATTAACTTAAACTAATCGGCCCATTAACCTAATCTAACCCACCCCATTAGCCTAATCTAACCCACTAACCCTAGCTACCCCTAATTAATTCACTCTATCCCTCTCGTCAAACCCACCCAATTGATCAAACCCCACCCATTTTGCCTTCATTCGGCATGTTTAATATGAATGAATGTAACTGCGGCTGAATGGAATGATATTAGAATGATCATTCTTATGATTGGTATAACCTAGGAATGAAATATAAGTATTGGTAAATTATTTTAAAATTATTATTATTATTAATTATACTTTATTATTAATAGTATTATTATTAATTATTATATATTTTTTAATATATTATTATTTTTAGCTTTTTAATATATATTTTAAAAATAATATTTTTTATAATTACAAAAATAATATTATTATTGTGTTTATTATAATAATATATAATTTTAGTAAACATATATATGTATATTAAATTTTTTTTAATTATTGTTGAAAGTATGAGTTAATATTTTTATTTTTATTTTCATTAAAATATTATTAAGAATTCACTATAATATTTTGTGGAAAAAAATTTTATTCCTCAAAATGTGGAATATATAAACACATGTGGTATGTAAGGAATCACAATTCCTTTATATTTGGGAATGACCATTCCTAATGGAATTATGATTCCTTCCAGAAAAACATATCAATCAATGTATTTGGAATAAATTAAGAAAACATTCAATACTATTTAATATTAGAGTAGGTCTAGTGTGAAGATTTTCATGTATGAAAATCTATAAAATTGTCCTAAATCAACCATCTACACCCTTAACACTAAATAATGAAATCTAAATTATGACATATTCGGGTCGGGTGAATCATGAACCACTTGGGCCAAGTGTACCATGAACCACCCAATTTTGTCTTGCCTTCACCAATTACAGAATTTGGTTGTAAATTAAAGTTTTTTCATGTATGAAAATTTTCATACTAGACTTTGTCTTAATGTTATTAATTCTCTCCACAAACTCACTTTACACCATTTAATACTATTATTTCCCTCCACCAAACTTACTTTACCCACTTTACACCATTTAATACTATTATCTCTTATTTTTTCTTAATCTCCGTGTCTACAGTAAATGAATAATAAAAGATAGGACGGATGGAGTACTTTTTTTGTAAAAAGGTGTTTATGTGTTTTAACTTTTAATGGGTTTGTGTGTTGGGTTAAAGTAGGACAAATAATGTAATTTTCAAATGTTTGAATGGTATAATTTAAAATTAAAATATTGTTTCATTGTCATTTTAGAAGATATTGAATTTATTTTAGAACGGACCTTTTCGTCAAATATTAAATCAAACTTAGGACTGAGAGAGCGTGCTCAAAAGGAGCAATGACTCAAAGGCGTCTTATAAATTTAACAGACTTTTCCGCCGGGCCGGTTGCCCCTTCTTCTACTGTTGTAAGGGTATTGTTTGGAAGAATTAGGAAGAATATCAAGTCAATGGAGGAGGATAACTTGCTCAAGTTATTAGGGCAATTCGAAAAAATATCATAATCATGGTTTCATGGTGGCGAATACAAGTCGTCAAGGGGTGGTATTTTCCAAAAAAATCTGATATGGGTGACAATTTTCCAAAATTTTGAAATTAATTATCATCCTTGCCAGCATGTTTATATACAGGAGTGAGTCTCATATACGCCCAGGTGCACAGTGCACTCATAATATATTTTAGAATTGTGTAACTTGTTATACTGAAAAGTGCAACATGTTTCCACTGAATCGTGTTACTATTTTTCATATCAATAGTTACACGGTTCAGTGTAATAAGTTGCACTTTTCAATATAACAAGTAACACGATTCTAAAATGCACTATGAATGCACGGTGCACCTGGATGCATACAAGACTTAACCAATTTGAGATAATTGCTCTGAAAGTAATTATTATATCAATTATAAATTTATAATAAATTAAATTCACACATGAATGTGGATAGATATGGAGACAAAAGCTGGTTAACTTTGGAGAGATAATAAATGGGTGAGCTTAGGGAATTCAAATGTTACGTGATTTATCAAAATCAAGAGCTCTCTTCTCCTACACATGACACAAAACAGAAAATAGAGAAAACAAGTTTCTATGTACGCGTTACTTAGAGCCCATTTGGTTAAGCTTATTTTAAATATTTTATAAGCTCTAATATCTTATAAGTTGTTTTGAGAGTTTATAAGATATAATTTTTAAGTAGCTTATAAGTTGTTAAATTGTTTGGCCAATAAAACTTATAAGTTCTTTAATAGTATTTTTTAAAAAAAATAATTTTTTAATTTTAAAATTAATATAATTTTGTTCAATTTTTTTAATAATATTTTTTCCCCAGAAAATAATTTTTTAGAAATTAAATATTTTTTTCAGAAAAAAATCGAAAATATTGAAAAAAAATCCAGAAAATAATTTTTTCAGAAAAAAGAATCGAAAATATTTTTTTTTTCAAAATATATTTTGTTTAAAAAATAATCAAAAATATATTTTTTCGAATATATATATATTTTCCTTGAAAAAAATATTTTTTTTTCGAAAATAAATATATTTTTCCAGAATTTTTTTTTTCTCTCCATAAATAATTTTTTTTTAGAAAATTTATTTATTTATCTCTTGCGAATACAAAAAAACGGGCCGGGTTGAATTGAATTCAGACCGAGTTTGGGCCGGAATGGGTTGAGATATGATAGAGCTTATTTAATTTTTGTAAAATAAGTTGAGATATCCCAATTTATTTTTTTGGAGCTTATAACCTCTAAAGAGCTTATTTATAGATCTTATAAGATGTTAGACATCTTATTATACCAAACAAAATTAATGAACTTATAAGCTCATAAACAGCTTATAAGCTGTTTTAAAGAGCTTATAAGCTGTTTTAAAAAGCTTATAAACTGTGCCAAACACCCCCTTAATGCCAATGCAAACATAAATCACAAGGTCTCTCTTCTCCTATGAATGACACAAAACAAAAAATTGAGAAAATTGAGAAAACAAGTTTCTCTGTTCGCATTATTTAATATCAATGCATGCAAAAAGGGCATTAACACTACAAAAGAAGTCTCGATCGCAAAAGTATTATGCGCTCTAGTGTTTTCATTAGACTAGGTATTCATTAGTTAAATTTTCACTTTGATAAATATGTATTATATAGTTTCACTAAAAAACAAAATGCGTTTTAGAGATGAAAAAACCGTCTCAAAATCCTTGTTGAGACGGTTTTTTTTTTGTTCTTAAATCAGGCGTTTCAAATTTAGAGATGATTTTTCAAAGTTCCGTCTCAAACCTGAGACGGTTCAAACCGTCTCAAATTTTAGACTGTTTAAACCGTCAAAAATTGACCTGGATCCAGTCCAATTCAGGTCAAATTTGAGACGGAAACCACATGAACCACAAACCACACGAGCCACGATCTATTTAGTATTAACACTGAACCACTTTGTACATAAACCTTGTGAAGGCTCACATAATATATAGCGAATTTCGCTCCCGAGAGGGATCGAACCCGCATCGATTGGGCGCCGGGGAGGGCGCTCAACCACTTGGACATTTGATTTCATTCATTTATTTTACAATATTAATTGTATATGTACACAAATTAAATAATTTTTAAAAAAATAAAAAATTGAATCAATTTTTTCCGTATATGTAATTTGATATTTATTTCAAACCTTTTAAAAATATATTTATTTTATTATTATTTATAAATTCTAATTAAATTATGTTATATTATTTTAAAATTTATATTTGTAATTACATTCACCTCAAAATTTCAAATTATCTTCCAATTTAAACTAATTTTTTTATTTGTATAACATTTAAATATTATAGTCTAAAATTATAATTATTTTTTTATTATTATAAATTCTAATTAAATTATGTTATATTATTTTAAATTTTTTATTTCTAATTATGTCACCTCAAAATTTTAAATAATATTTCAATTTAAATTAATTTTATTTATTTATATAACTTTAAAAATTATAGTCTAAAATTATAATTAAATTTTTATTATTTATAAATTCTAATTAAATTATGTTATATTATTTTAAAAAATTTATTTCTAATTATGTTACCTCAAAATTTCAAATTATATTTGAATTTAAATTAATATTTTTATTTATATAACCTTTAAAAATTGTAGTCGCTAATACCTTTAAAATTTTTAATTAAATTAAATTATATTATTTTAAATTTGTATTTCTAATTATCTTACCTTAAAATTTAGAATTAATTTTTAATTTAAATTTTTTTTTTTTATTTATAAAATTTGAGACGGTTTTACCGTCTCTAAATCAATTTCAAATTTGAGATGGAAAAACCGTCTCAAATCCGTTTTAAATTGACCCGACAAGTTTGAGACAGTTTCTTCCGTCTCAATTAAGAAACAAAACGACGGCGTTTTAAGCTTGGTCAAATTTTCATCTCAAATCCGTTTCAAAATCGTCGAAATTTGAGACGGAAATAAAAATCGTCGCAAATTTGGTCAATTTTGACCGTTTGTCTGTTTTCGACTCAAAACCGTCGCCATTTGAGACGAAAAAATTTTCATCTCTAAAATGCATCTTTTTTGTAGTGTTTCTGCATTTCAATGAGGGAATACCGAGGGCTATTAAGGTGTTTATTAAAGCTCTCAGTAGTAGCGAGAGAAATATATTGCTTATTAACACCCTCGTTAGTAGCAAGGGTTTTGAAATCCCTCATTAGTGTCGAGGGTTATCAGAACCCTATTTAAAGCTCTTATTATTAATGATGACTTTTATATCCCTCGTTAATGCCCTCGTTAAATGACAGTGTTTTTGTAGTGATTTAACATATCATGGAATATGAATCAATTCGTGAATCAATTCACGTGATTGAGTTCTGACAACGAGAATATAAAGGATTCAACCGGGTTCGATTTTTTTCTGCTGCAATTCTGGATTTAGAGGTTAGAGAATTTCTAACTCTCTTAATCCAACAATGGTATCAGAGCCATTGTGTTTGATTCTCATATGCATTTATGATTCTCGCTCATTATATATACCTTTTACGTGTTTTGACATGATTTACGTTGAAAAGCATGAATTCTGTATTTTTTTTAAAAAATCTTATTACGAACGGGTGAATTTGAGGCTGAAAATTTTATTGTAGATGAGTGATGTAGTGTAGATTATATTTGCACAGTTTCAGAATTTTTGGCCAAGCCGTTTGTGAGAAATAAATTGATCTTTGTAATTATACAAAAAATTTGACCATCTATTACAACCTAGTTAGAATTAAAAACATGTAGACCACGCGTCGCAGAATGTGTCAGGTTATGTGGCGCGTGGTCTCACGCACCGAACCTGTGGAGGCGCGTGCCAGCGCGTGAAGACCTTCAGCCGGCTCGCGACGACGCTTGTTGTGCTCTGGTCGCGCGTGGAGGTATGTTAGGCATGCAGACGGCGCGTTTAGGTACGTAGGGTGGTTTTCCATTGGGATAAGGTGCTTTTCGGCGCACCTGAGCAGTTTTCCAGTATGTCGGGGTTGTTTTCCCGTTGGTTGCGCACTCATGTAATCTTGTTTTAGTTCGTTTGGTCTCGTTTTAACTCTGATTTTGGTTCCAAAAATTGATGTGTTCTTATTTTTCAGTGTAGATTCTTAATTTTCATATTTTGGAGGTATTTGAACTAGGGCTATTCAAGTACTTATTTATCTAGGGAAGTGAGAACCATAATTAAACTTATTTCACTTGTGAATTAGCTTATTATGCTTTAAATTGTTTTGCATACTTGTGATCTTAATAATTCATGTTGGAAATATGTAAACATTGAATGTTTAAATGGTAACTCCTTTTATATAGATATGACTCGAAGAAATGAATAATTGTTCTAAAAATTCGAGATTTAAAATCAAACTTCAAAATTCATTCCTATAAAATATACCTACACATCTATTTTTTATAAAATTCAATAAAACCACATCACTATTTTTCTCACTCACAATACAATATAATAATACAACATCAATCACTATTAAACATTAATTTAATATAAAACAAATTCACACCCTATCAAAATTTCAAAATAAACATATACTTTTTGCTATTCACCAAAAATTTCAAATCCATAGGATTTCAAAATCATGACTTCCTCACCACACCTAAATCCAAAGTGAGTTTATCTCAAGGCCAATATAATCTAAAATGTACTATGAGTGTATGGTGTACCTGGATGCAAATGAGACTCACTCTAAATAATTATATAGTGTACACATAAAAAATTGAACGAATGTATAAATAAACCCATAGAAAATGACTATTTCTTGCTTTTCGTGAAACGAATTTAGTAATAATAGATTAATATCTATTAGTTTTAAAAAATTATAACGCTATATTTTATATTCTTATTTTATTTGTACACATTATTATTTTTTCATTAGAATGAAATTAATATATTTTTAATTTTTTTGAAAATAATGATTTATAAAAATATAATTGGGTAACTAAAAAACATAATATGTCAAACATGATCTTAAAATGTGTGGGTTCTGAATTGATAGTCTCTATTTTTCGGGTCCCAATTGATAGTTTTTTTACTCCCCCTGTCCTGTTTTAGATTGTTCATTTATTGTTTGTCTCGTGTTTTAGCGAATGAGTTATTTATTAGTATTTGAAATGATAAAGAGATATTTAAGGTGGGGTATGATAGTCATACCCCTCATCTATCATACACCTCCTTAAAAGTCACTTTATCATTTTATATACTAATAAACAATTCACTCTCTAAAACACGAGCCAAACAGTGAATGTGCAATGTAAAACAGGACGAAAGGAGTATCTTTTAGACCCTAAATCGAAAGCAAAAATCTTTTAGACTTTAAATTGATAGTTAACCTATCTTTTAGATTCTAAATTGATAAAATTCTTTTTATAAAAGGGATTATTACTGGGAATTACAAGATCCTTATTGTTAATTCCAGAAACTACAATAAAAAAAGACACAATTAAGCTAGTAGCTACAAAATGACATTTAAAATGCTAGTTTTACCGTTTAAGCTACACGGCTGATTGAAAGCACAAACCCCCCTATTAGGGATGGGAATAGGCTAGGCTACTTGACAGTGGCCTACGACCGGTTTCCTAAAGCCTGACTCGACTCGTTTAATAAATAAATCAGACTCATGTAATTTTAAAATTTTATTTACTCAAGTAAGTCAGACTTGAGCTTTATCATAGGCAATTAAGCCCAACAAGCCAACCTGTTTAACCATATCTATATATAATTATAATTATAAAATAATATTAATAAAATAGATAATATTTAATAATAGTAACTAATATTAGTATATATCTAGTATACAAATGCAAGTAACGCAACATGACAACTATTAACTTTTATAATGCTTCAAATATCTTACCAATTATTAACAACTATTATCTTTTATAATGATTTTGTTATTGTTTTATTTTTGATGATTTGTTGAAGCATTTAATATTATTATTTGCGTTATTGAGATACTTAAAGTCTGACCTGGTCTGACCTGTTTCCACCCCTATCCCCTCTGCATAGAAATTCCCCACTCATAGTTTATCTCTCAATTTTTGAATTCCACCTGTCTTTCTCTTTCAACCTTTCAATGAGCATCACCGCCACTTCCGCCTCCTAGAATCACACTCCTTTTTATCTTTCTTTCCTCTCCACCCAAGGTCGGCGAGCATCATTGTCGCAGCCGCCTCATGCCTGCACTACACCACCACCACCCCCAAATCCCCATCTCCACTGTACCAACACCACCAGAAAGATCGTTGCCGACCGTCACCACCCAAAAAAGATCACCGACCGATCACCCAGAAAGATTGTCAAGCGGCCTCGATCTGCACCGACGAACTCAATCGACGACGTAGTGACTCGTAAATTCAGATAATAAATTGAAGTATTATGGTGTTGACCCATAAACTTGAAAGATTTATCAATAGAGTAGATCTTCTGTACACCAAGTGCACATGCAATTTAAGCAGGGCCGATCCTAACAATTATAAGGTCTGAGTCGAGTTTGAAAGTAGGCCCTCAATAATTTTTTCAATTATATGAACAATACACAATTTCAAATTATATGAAGCTATATATTATACAATACTAAAAAAGATAATTTTATGTTTAAATTTATATGATGTATATTTTCAAAATAATTATTTACATAGAACTCGTTTTAATTTGTTAAGTCAGATCCTTCCTAATTCATAACATAACTAATTCATTCAATATTTCTCGAGACATTGTTGATCGTAAAAAAAAATATAATGGGTTCAACTTAATTTGAGAAACTTCTTTCTACTGCACTTGCTATAAATCAACGAATATATGTAAAAAAAACCATTTTTCTTGACATATACATGTAAAAAAAATGAATTATCTATGCTTGTTTTTTTTTTTTTTTTTGAAGATTTATACCTCACTTTGAAGATTGAAAAATATAGTTAAATAGCAAGTATTGTGTGCACCCCTTTCACCGTTCACCACTATTATTATTGTTCATAAGGATTAACTTTTTATACGGTACACAATACCTTCTCTAATTAAATTTTCACCTTCGAATTTTTATTTTTTTTGAACACTTATATAGACCCTTTGTTATAGATGCATGTGGATTAAATTTGAACACTTATATAGAAACTTTGTTATAGATGCATGTGGATATATCAGATGGCAAAAATCTAATTAAATTTTCACCTTCGAGAAAAAAAAATTAAATTTGAACACTTTTATAGAGCCTTTTTTATAGATGCATGTGGATTTATCAGATGGCAAAAAAGAACTAAAATTAACTATCACCAACTACCTTCATTAGGTTTCGAAACAACGACTATTATGTTTATATTCTGCGAAAATTTATATAATATATATATATGTCTATATAATTTTGGGTCCCTAAATTATTTGGCCTGAGTCGACCGACTCATTTGACTCACAAGAAGCACGGCCCTGAATTTAAGTGTACTTTTTAAACGTGCAATATTTGTTTTTCTAAAATGTTGAACGTTTCAATGTAAATAAATTAAATATTTATAAAAAACAAGTTACACATTTAAAAAAATACACTTAACATGCACGGTACACTTGATGCATACAAAATTTTGTCATTTATATATGCAGAGGGAGATTTGATTCAATAAAATAAGAATAAATAAACACTAATACAAATTTTAGCTTGGACAGCTCTACTTGGACATCCCTTTTAGAAAGAGCTCTCCAAAAACGACTTTGGAGAGCGGTTTTTAATAAAAATAAAATAAATTAATTAAAAAGCGGTTTATAACCGCTCTGCAAGGGAGAGCGGTTTCGAACCGCTCTGTAAGCTGCAAGGGAGAGCGGTTTATAACCGCTCTGCAAGGAGGGGGCTTGAAATGCGGTTCAGAACCGCTCTGCAAGAGAGAGCGGTTCCGAACCGCACTCTAAGGGCGTAGCCCTATATCAGATACAGCCCCCAAATATCGATCCAGTATCATATTTTTCTTCCTCACGCGTCCAACTTCCTCCTCTCGCTCTTCTCCATTTTTTCCGGCGAAAGGCCGTCGCCACGCGTCGCCATCCTCCTCCCCTACCACCGTGCGTCGCCCTCCACCTCCTCCTCCCCTACCGCCGTGCGTCGCGCGCCCTCCACCCCCTCCTTCCCTACCGCGCCGACACCTCCTCCTCCTCCTCCTCCTCCCTACCGCCGAAGCCGCCTCCTCCTCCTCCTCCCCTACCGCCGCCACTGCCACCTCTATATATAGGTAATTTATTTATTTTATTTAATGTTTTATATATGTATGTATGTGTATATTTATATATTTATATATATATGTTGTTAGGATATATATATATATATATATATATATAGTGTTAGATTAATTAATTGGTTAATTGACTTGGTTTTGATTGTTGTTTGTTTGAATATTAGATTTTTTAATTTAGTTTAATTGTTGTTATATGTTAGGATTATTAATTGTTGTTTGATTAGATTGTGGTTAATTGGTTGTCAATTTGTGTGTTGTTTCACTCAAAAGTATTAGTTGTTTCATTTAAAGGTATTAGTTGTTCCATTTAAAAGTATTAGGTGTTTCATTAAAAGGTAATATTAGTTGTTTCATAAAAAAGTATTAGGTGTTTCATTCATAGGTATTAGTTATTTCATTCAAAGGTATTAGTTGTTTCATAATAAGATATTAGGTGTTTATTCAAAGGTATTAGTTGTTTCATTAATAAAAAAGTATTAGGTGTTTCATTCAAAGGTATTAGTTATTTCATTAAAAGGTATTAGTTGTTTCATAATAAGATATTAGGTTTTCCATTCAAAGGTATTAGTTGTTTCTTTAAAAAGTATTAGACGTTTCATTCAAAGGTATTACTTGTTTCATTCAAAAGTATTGTTGATAGTGTGTGATTAATGTTGGTTTAATTATATTGTTGTTAGTAGCTTGGATTAATTGTTGTTAGTACGTGGCTTGAATTAATTTTTGTGTGTTTCTTTAATTAGATGATTAATGATGGTACATTAGAATACATTAGAAAATTAAAATGAATGTAGATTAAGTATAGTTAGGTATGCTTTTAGGTTTAATACTTTAAGATACATTGTCTTGATAAACAGTTTTCATATTGTCTTTCCTATAGGCATCTGTTGGCATCTGTAGCTAGTTCTATATGGATCGAAAGTGGGTTCGAGCAGATTGATTATCAGATGAGTATAGGAATGGGGTGGAAGAGTTTTGTAATCATGCATTTATGGTCATGAACGAGAAAAGTCAATCAAAAAACGTAAAAGAAAAACAAGTGCTAAAAAGAAATGTACGACTTTATTGAATGTTGTTTCTTTTGCTTTATTGAATGTTATTTCTTCTGCTTCCTTAAATATTATTTGTTTTTTGTTTATTAAATGTTGTTTCTTCTGCTTTACAGGATCATGTCTTATCTGCCACATCCCGGAGATGATGGAGATGATGATGGAGTACATTTAGGAGATCATGGTGGAGATTATGATGGAGATCATGGTGCTGATGATCGACATGATACTGATGACTTGAGACAGAGTGACACTTCTGCTCCCACTACTAGCAGCTCTGGGGATAAGCGCAGTAGAGGTATAATCACGATGGCTTCTATTAAGAGGGCTCGTAGCAAGGGGAAACAAGTGCAGGTAATTTTATTACAATTGAACAGTTAAAATTGTAATTATATTGATTGATCATTGAATCTAATTAAATAATATGTTATTGCAGTTATCATTCAATGAGTATGGGCAGGCAATCGGTAAACAGAGTGAGACGTTGTCTTTCTACCTTGGAGCTGCAGTCAGGCGTATAATCCCTATCGTGCTGCCATCCAAGGACTGGCGTAGCGACAAACTGACTTCTTTGAAGGAAAGATTATGGGATGAACTTTCGGTATGTTAATTATATATATGCTTATTGAAAGTTGTTGTATGATTACTAAATTTACTACATTGTTATGTTATATGCGTACAGAGTACATTTCTCGGCCTTGATTATTCAAAGAAGAAGCAAATATTGTCGCAAGCTGGAGTATTGGCCAAGAATTTTTGGGCTTGGCTGAGAAGTCAAGCACGAGATCCGGATACTGGTCTTTACTCGGCTAGTCCACTTGAGGCGTATCAGAATTCGGTGGCCCCATACTGGGAGGAGTTTGTGCGACGATCTTTGGAGGATGAGTTCCAGGTAAAATTGATCAATATCATTTAATGCCCTATGCTTTTCAGTGTTTATCGTATTTCTATTACACTGTAGTCACGAAGTGAGAAAAATCGCAAACAAGCCAAGTCGATGGAGGAGCGATATCGTGGATCGAACAAAGGTTATGCACACATAAGAGAAAATCTGGTGAGATCAAAATTCTAACATTTAATTTTGTTTATATATTCACTTTTAATATATCTAATAAGGGGACACGTTAATGACTATCGTAGAAAGAAGAAAAAAAGAAAGCTGGAGAGCGTGAGCCTGTTGTTACCCGTTTCAAGTTATTTCAAACTACTAGAAAGAATCGATTCGGGGATATTCCCGATTCCACTGCACAACGTATCATCGAAGATGGGGTAAGCTATCCATTAATTTGTCTTTGAATTAGAAACTATTATTTCTAAACAAATGATTAAATAATAATCTTTTGTAATTCAGGAGCGTATGTCTCAGACCATGACGCCCGAAGACGTCCGCTTTGTCGGTCCCGATGATCTACTTGGACGGGCTATAGGTCGTCAGGAGCATCCCGACCGCTTACGGAGTGTTGGATATAGCATGACGAAGTCATCATTGGCCATGTTACCTGCTCTTCAAGCCATGAATATGGTGGGTATACTTTCGGAACAGGTTGCCCAGATGGCTAAAGAGTTGGAACAGATGAAGTCCGAGAGACGGTCGCATCACGGAATGTCCTCGAGTGGAGCAAGCTGTGAAAATAGTGTCACTGATGCGATGTTTTCGGCTAATGCTAGGGACGATTTTATTGAGGCACTTCGAAACAACGTCCCGCAGGTATCAGATGTGTCTCACATTTATTTTAATTAAAAACTAGTATATATATATTTTCTAACTAAATATCTTATTCGAACAGTCATCGACCCCATGCTTCCTTTATTTGGAGGATCCTACTCGGTTGGTGGCTACAAGAACGTTGCTCAATAACTCCGATGGAGTTATTCATGGTAGTCCCATCACTCCTGGTTTCGTGAGGGTCACCTCGATGTACCCGTAATCGGAGAAGAGGATTCACCAGTGCCTAAACCAATTGATGATGCTGTCACAGTCGGAACAACTGTCGGACACTTCATCGAATGGCCGACCAACTTGGTCTCTCTCACCATGAAGGTAAATTTAATATATGTTATTAAAGTTCATTATCTTATTTGTCGTTCTAAATAATGTTGCAAATTGATTGTAGAAACTGCCGACACCACAAAAGCCTAAACAGAAATCAAAGGGTGTCGCAGCCAGTCAGAGGGAGATACCGAGGGACTCCACTATTGGTGGTAGCAGACTAATTGGTTATCCATTGCCTGGAGACTTAGATCACGACTACGCCATACATCATATGGTGCAAGTGATAGTGGAGTCCTCTGATTTCGATAGGGTCACAGTTTCGATGAATGCTTACTTTCATCGGAATTCTATTGAAGAATACATCGCTCGGGAGCATGTGATTGAAGTCGTGAACGACCAGTGGTTGAGTGCAACGAGCATAGCCTTTTATCAGGTATGTGTTTACTAATTAATTCTCAGTATTTACTTTCTATATGTAGTTTAATTTTCAAATTAAATATTAATTAGCGTATATATGTTGGTTAAAGATATTTGGGTGAGGTATATCTCTCCAGAGATCCTCGAGCAGGTGGAATGTATTCTTTCGTATCCCCCCAAGTGTCTTGCTTAATGGCTGATAGGCCACAGACCATGGAGTGATTAGTTTCTCATATGCTGAGTTATACTGACAGAGACCATCTCATTTTTTGGCCAAGAAATGTGGGGTGAGTACAATAAACATTTCGTTAAAATTTATATCCATAATATATATGATATTTGCACATATGCTAAATTTACAGTTAATTTTAATATTCTTAATATAATATATGAATCATTGGGTGCTGATCGCCATAAATATGAGCACATTAAGTGTATATTTTATGGATCCAGCTGTGAATGGGTTGGCTTCAAATCGGCCTGATCTCACTTCGTACATGGAAGCGTAAGTTCTTTTTTAATATTATAATATAATGATTTGTTTTACTTATTAAAATTATGCATATTTAATCTAACTTTATTTTTTAATTCTAATAATAATAGTGTGATGACGATGTATCGGAGTCGCCTTCCTAATCAAGGCTCAAGAGCTAACTTCAATAAAGTGAACTGGAATAATGTTAAGGTAAATTTAATTTATTAAGTTATCAAATTAATATAAAATAATTATAATTGTAATATGAGATTATAATTGCTAATCAACAGGTACCGAGGCAACGAGATAGCGATCACTGTGGATATTTTGTGTGTTGTTATATTGAAGATATAATATGCGCTTCTCAAACGTCGATTCCTATCAACGTAAGTCAATTTATCGATTTATTTAAATTATTATTAATTGAATAAAAATTCATACTATATATATCTAACTATATTGATTAATTGATCGTTGTTTGCAGTTTGTCTATGATCGTCCGGTCAAGTCTTACTCCAAACAAAGAATGAACAAATGAAAAATGGATTGGACAGGGTACCTTTACAATCGATTCTTGTATAATTATAGATAGAGTGGGATAACTTTTGGTAGCATATTACTTATATATATATTTGTATTGATATACTTCATGCATGTTTTAATTTGTTGTATTGGACAAATATTTATTTCATGATATGTGCATGCGTTTATTAATTTATTTGATGTTTTGGTATTAATTGGACGTACGTATATATATTATCGTGTGGTATAAAATTTGGTTTTTAGTTTTGGTTTTGGTTTTGTATAAACAGGATTTTAAAAATATAAATTAAAACTAAAAAAAAAAATATTGGACAACGGTTTTTAACCGCTGTCCAAGTGTATTAATATATATATATATATATAAAAAAGTTAGGAGAGCGGTTTGTAACCGCTGTCCAAGTGAATATTCTTGGACAGCGGTTACAAACCGCTGTCTAAGTTGTAACTTGCAATGCGGTTGAAAACCGTTGTCCAAGTGCAATATCTTGGACATCGGTTTTTTATCAGCTGTCCAAGCTTGGGCAGCTGTTACTTGGAGAGCTTTTATAACCGCTCTCCAAGGTTATTTTTAACAGCTCTCCAAGCCCAAATCTGTATTAGTGAAATATCAAACGGATAGGTAATAAACTAATGAGTAGGTGTACGGTAAAACTTGTTGATTGTATAAAATTTATACCACTACACTTATAAATTAATATGATAATATTTATCCATTGATATCACTATATTTGCACTACACTTATAAATTAATATCATAATACTTATCCATCGATAAGACTATATTTGCATAGGTTAAATTATTGTTGCATGTTGATAGGAAACCGCTAGAAATCCATATCAAGTGCATAAAAAGTGAAGGAAATCTAAGTGGAGTTTTAAACTGCAGGGGAGTTTTTTGTTGTATACAAGGAAAGAAACAAGCAAAGCAACAGTAATCATCTGAATTAATGTTAGGAATGTCACTTGAGAAAAGCCTTGGAGTTGAGAGAGTTGTCAACTCTGCCATTAGAGTGTAGGAGCTTCTTCTTCCAACAGCTCCCACTTCTGAATATTGAAACAGCACACAGGCAATCATTCAAGCAATCACTATCCAACAAATCGGAATTGGGCTTACAATCACCGTACGGGTTATTTGGATCACTCAACGAAAACCCGGTCGGGCAATTGCAAACCGGCCTCCGATTCTCGAGACTACAGACGCTGTTATACCCACACGCCACGTTGCCCGATTTCCCGTTGATATTGGAACAGATATTATCAGGCCAAGACGCAGCAGTGCTCCAATTTCCTCCGGAATTTCTGGGGTGATAATAGAGTGTGAAAACCCCATCGAAATCCAGAGTCGCTCGGTAATAATTCTCTGAAAGGGGAGGAATCGAACGAGGGCTCAGAAATTGCTGTGACCCATCCCTCAATTGAATATAAATCAACCCTCTGTCGCTGAAAACAACCTGATTCCCAGGATTCGCATCAGAAGTAAGGCTGCTGAAATACTCATCGTCGAAATCGGAATTGGTAGGCACGCTTTTCATGTTGAATAAGAAATTGCCGTCACTGTCCATCCTGGCGTGGAATTTGCCCCGAGAGAAATTGGTCTCTGTTTTTCGCGAAATTAGGGATTCGTTGATTTCAATGGTTTGAGTGGGCAAAATAGTATCGGATGGATTCCGAAAACTCTCCCACACCACGGATGAATCCGCGGCAAGCAGAATGAGATTCCCGATGTCATTCATAAATCCGAATGATACTCTATCAACATTAGTACTGTAGATTACCTCCCTCTGAGGATTACGGAGTACAAGGCCGTCTGTATCAAGCTGTAGAGTTGAGCCACGTGGTACGGGGTCGATGCCTCCTGCGTACCAGACTATGGTTTTATCGGGGATATTATCAAACCATATGGAAAGCACGAAAAGATCGGCGTTATCTCGAAGCTGTTGGAAGCCGAATGCGAAGTCTGTGGAAGGAGAACGCCATGGTTCGGAGTTTTGTGCTGCTGTGACAGAGCTTCCCACTGTTATATTTTGAGCCCAAGAAGAAGGCGTGAAGAAAACAAGTGTTGTGAAAAGTAGGAGGAAAGAAGATGAAGGAGGCATTGCAGAATCAGGATGATGTTTTAGAAGCTTAATTAAGACAGTATATACTAGGAGGAGGAGAGATGGAGCGATGAGGTTCTTGTTCTTCCTTTTCTTCAATGTTATTATACTATCTCTTTGTCCCAATTTTGATTCAATATTTATTGTTTCTACAGAATTTAATTATTGAGATTATATGGAAAACATATCATCAGATTATATCCAAAACATAATGATATGTAATATAATTTTGAGATATTTGAATGATACAGTTTAAAATTAAAATGTTGTTTTATTGTCATTTTATAAAATATTAAATTTAATTGAAACAAATCTTTTCGATAAATGCTGAATCTGGAGACAATATTTTTTACGTCAACAACACTAGCAATGACTAGAAGGCGTCTAATTTAACTGACTTTTCCTCCGGGTTGGCCCTTCTACTACTGCTGTAATGGGATTGGTTGGAAGAATAATGTCAATTTGTTTGTTTAGGAAGAAGAAGAAGCAGTGGTCCAGTAATATCGTAAAGTCTTGCGTGGAAACCTGATAACATGCCCTTGTCGCAAGGTCCCCCAACCTTGACCTCAAGTCAATGGAGGAGGGTAACATGCTCAAGTTATTGCCTTATTGGGGGAATTTAGAAAGTTGGAGGATGTATTCCCAAATCATAAAATTAAGATGTTTATAATTAAAAAAAATAAATGTTTTACCCTATTTTAAATTTATTATAGTAATATATAATTTATTTTATAAATAATATAAGTATCATTTATTATTATATAGAGGCATAAATCTTTAAGATGGAATCGAAAAAAAAAATATGAATTATTACAATGTGGAGTTTATCTCTAAATGTAACTGGTCCCAAGTCGGGATCGTAATTTTATATTAATATATAAAGGTTACTCCTATATATATATCCAATAGTATATCCATTTTAATTAAAACTAATTGATATTGAACAAGATTTTACACAAGATTATTTATAATAAATGTAACATTACACAATTTAATTGGGATTACATAATTAAATTATAAATTGAGTTGAATTTGGATTGAGATTACATAATAATTTAGGGAGAAGGTCTTGTGTGAAATATTGCACACTAGTGTTATGTGCAATACAACATAAATAAGGTAAAAATTGACCAAATTTCACGGGTCATGGCGGGCGGGTTGGGTCGGGCGGGTCGGGCACGGGCAGGGCGGGTAGGACGCGGGCAGTGGGCTTCAGGTTGGCGCGGGCGAATAGTATTTATAGAAGGATATCTTTATCAAATATGTGTTGTAGCCTAGTGGTTCAAGTTTGTTGTTAATGAATTTGGTCGTAGGTTTGATTCTTACTTAATACATATTTTTGTTTTTTTTTTATAAAGTTTTTGTATGTTACTACATCTATGTATAAGTGTTACTACATTGTTATATTGAAAAAACTTCATATCTTACGTAACACATAAATATTCATAAGGTAACATAGGTTACAAGGTAACACATTATTGTTCATATGGTAACACATGAGTATTCAAATAGTTTTACGACGATATGTGAACAGTGTTAGATATTATTAAAAAAACATGCGTTACTACATGAACAAAAAGTGTTACCATATGAAGAAAAATGTTTTACCACATAAACAAAACTAGTACAAGCGTGGAAAGAATTCCTCAGTCTAAAATTACAGATTTAAAGAACAACTTGGTGTGTTACTACATGAACAAAAAGAGTGTTACCATATGAGCAAAAGAGTGTTACTACATGAACAAAAACCAGTACAAACGCGAAAAAAATCATAAGTCTAAAATTACAAATTTATAGAACAGCATGAAAAGCGTGCAGAAGGATCTGAATTTCAACACACACTTTGTGTTGAGGTGTAATCCAAACACCCCACACATATTCTCTCTTCTTCTCGTAGAATCCACCCCAAAATTCAAATTGAACAACCCGATTTCATCCAATGATCTGAGCGAATCGAAAAAAATTAAATTGGGCAAGAAATTAGGGCACGAACGAGGAAGAAGAACCCGTGAGATCCACCAGCAATCTGAAGAGAAGAGGAAGAAGAAGAAATTTGACAACGTCCGTGCTGCGCTTCGCGAAGATGAAGAAAACCCAATCTGCCCTAACCCGCTCATCTTGACCCGCGAGAAAAAAAAAAAGAAGTCAAATTGCACATAACACTAGTATGCATTATTGCATACAAGTTTTTGTCTAATTTATGAATACATTTATACTTGTTTCTTAATTTCAAACTAACTTATTGGATATATATCAAATATTTTATTTATTTTTTCTTTAATTAAATTATTCATTATATAATCATTATTCATTTTAAATAATATTATTTTTGTAATTAAAACATATACATAATGAGTGTTATCCTGCGAACAAAATCTAAACATAAACTTTATCATTGTCATATACAAAAAATATCACTGTTATGCACAAAAATTATCTGTTAAAAATATTTTATTTTTTAAGTAGTGACAGTTTTTATGCATAAGAATGATAGTTTTTATACATAATAGTGATATTAAAAAATATACACATATTCGGCTTGATACAAGTTTTTGTCATATATTATTCAGATTAATTGGGATTATATGTATTTAAACTACACAATTAAATTGTATAGAGATTATATTTGTTTTTGTTTTTGTTTTTCTTGTGTTTCTTTCTTTAAATTTATAAATACATTTTTTCCGTCATATATATTATCCATTTTAATTAAACTTGTATTAAAATTCTATAATTATATTATATATTTGTATTGAAGATTATATAATCTAATTAGTTTTTATTGCGACTCTCAAGGTGAATAAATATTACTGAAAAAATAAATTTATCTTGATGGCAGTTCGTGGTCACCTTCAATTATATAGGAAGTTGAGGTTGTGTCGGTGAAATGCCTTAAAATTGTGTTGGATATTGAGTCATCCTCAGTGATGATTTCGAGTCCAAAATTTTGAAACAAACTAACAATCATTTGAAGAAGAGAAAAAGATAGATAGAGAAAGTGAAAACTAACTAAAACTGATTGGTTTTGTTAGAGAAAGAAGTTGTACGCCGAATTTAAAATTATATAACAAATACCATAAACATATGCATCAACGTGAGGCTTTGCAGATATCAGAGACGCACAAATATCATCTGGCAACGTTGCTGCAGCAAAAAAAATCTAGACTAAAATGTTGTCAACAATATTGTTTTCATCAATGAATTCAATCTCAGGTGGAAACTAAACAACCATGAAAAATAAAATAGATACAGATAGATACAGGAGGCGCGAAATTCAGTAGAAGATATCGCCTGAAAAAATGCATAAAGAATTGAAATAGATATTGCCTGAAAAATGCATAAAGAATTGAAATAGGAAGAAATCACTGAAAAAAAAAACTCAGAATTGAGAAATTTTATGAGATTGAGAATGGACATAGTAATTGAGTTGCAAAAATTGAGATAAAATGGAGTTGCAAAAATGGAGAGTAAAAACTGCCGACAACTGCTTTTATTAAAAAATGTGTGTAGTAATTTGTTAGAGAAAAAAGCGCTAAAAAATGAGAAGTAACTGATAAAGTTTAAAATTCAAATTTTAAAATTGTGTATTAACTAAAAATAAATTGCGGATTAATGGGAGGAGGAAAAATGATGATTGGTGAAAATTTGTTGCGCCACGTGGAATTAAAAAAATTGAAAAATAGATATATAGGGATTTATTTATAAACTAGTGTAAGCGGATTGATAATGCTTTTATATTATTATTATTATAAGAATATTTAAAAAATTATTTATTAAAACAAAATGTAATTTATTCATTGATTTTTTTTATTGCCCCTTTTCCAAAATTAATGTAAGATTAATTTATCCTTCCAAGTGAATTGTTTGCATACCTCTACCGAGAGCACTACATTGCTATATAAGCTCAAATAAGTTAAACTCCTTCAATAGCACTAAAACATAATAAATTTGTTGTTGTTCTTTCAAGTTGAAAGGCCAGAGATATACGAAATGCTATTTTGGCAAAAAATAATTATCACCTACACAGTTCTCTTATCTGTTCGCTATAAAATAAACCAATAGTAAAGTTATCCTCCTATTTTGAGAGTCGATTAGTATTTGAATTCTTTTGTTATGTTTTATGAAGAATTGTTCACACAAAGAATGAAATTCACAAAAATAACTGATTGAACTAAAATAAAAAAAACGTTCACATTCTTATATAGAAAAATACGCTCACATCATTATCTTTAATTTTTTATTAAACCGTAACACGGACCCTGATCTTGGCTAAAGTTTATCGATAGCACGTTTTCTCAACTCTTGAAACGTATGATATACAATAGCCCAATTACGTGGTCAACGCAATATCCAGTCTCAGTCCTTGCAAATATAAATTTAATTAAAGCATTGACGATTGATTTTTGTAAGTAACTATTTGATTAGCATGCATGAGAGGCTCTCCTTTCATGGCATCGATCAAACATTAAATCATAATTGTACTTTAAATTTTAATATGAGAATTGAAAATATTAATCCTAATTTAATTATACTAGGAAGATAGTAGATTATCTAAGAGCTAATAGCTCTGTCGGTGATTTGTGTACATGAGGTATGTCAAAGTGCACGTCGTGTGACTTGTGTCAAACAATAGCTTCGGCCTATTGGAGTGGATGAAACATTATTAGAGATGCACATTCATTCATAAAAAGGTATGATCATGTCTGTTGGGAAATTTGTAGTTTTGATGGAAGTTCCAAAACAGTTGTAATAGGACCAGTCGAACCTGTTAGTCGACTGATGATGTGTTAGGAAATCAGCTGAACATGTTAGACAACTGATGAATTAGACTAGATCGCATATTGAGGGGGAACTCAATATGTATAGGTTTAGATCAAAAGCGAAGATCAGAAGTGAAGATCAGAAGCGAAGATCAGAAGACCTATTCTATGAGGACTTCAGCAGAGTTGATAGGTTGAAGATAAGACAACCATATCAGAAGACTCAAGGTTACTGATCAGTTGTGCACTGATCAGATCAAGCTAAGTCAGAAAAGTGATAAGCCTATCTACTTATCCAAGGCATACGATGTTTATCAGACCAGAAGAATGTTTACACTGCTGGCTTTACAAGGCACCGAATAAGTGTACTTGTTAGCCACTAAGAGGTCGACACGTATGTGTGGATCTGACGATGCAGGATATGGCGTATCAGGGCAAACGGCTAGAAAGGACAAAATTGCACGGAGACGACATGGCCTTCCTGAGCAAGTCAAATCAAGCCTGCAAGCTACCTAAAATAAACTGAGATTCAAATTGCTCTCCAACGACTCTTTGATTTCAAGGCCTATAAATATGGGATCAACCTTCATTCTTAGGTTACGGAAATTATTATCAAGCTCAAGCACAAGTAAGATTTCCGCACGAAGAACACAAATTAAGAATATTTTCTAAGTGTTCATCCCATAGTTCTTAGCATAGAATTCTTATCCTCTAGCTTTAGGCTACACAAATACTATGATAGAATTCCAGTTGGAACATACAAATCTTATACCCAAACCCACAAAGTTAGGTTAAGTTTGTTTAAGCAAGATTTCAGACTAGGGTTTCTAGTTTCTGATTTTTGGGATTGTTGAGTGGGAACTCTTGAAACATCTGATGTATTGCGTTGGACTAACACATTAATCTAAGTCCTGATTGGTTTGAGTGCCCTAAGTTGTCCGAACCACTATAAATCTTGTGTAATTTATTTGCTTTAATTTCTTAGCAACTACACGCTTTTATATTCGATTGATATATATCAAATATTCGGTTTGACACCTTTTCTAAAAAATCGATTTGAGCAAACCGGTTTTTTCATACAGGTTAACTTATCTTAAATTATTCATTATATAATAAGACAAATTATTCATCATGTGTTGGGAAATTTTTTAAAAAATTTTTATGTAATAGATTCACATTTTCAATATGTAAAGGTAATTAAAACATAAAGCGGACAAATGAGTGTTATCCTGCGGAAGTCATGAAGCACAAACCTCTAATTATAAACTTTATCATTTCCATCGGGTGGGGATCGATTGGGTGATCGATCGATCGATTCATAAGAATCGATGTTTCATCTTAAAGATGAATACCAACCTTAGTTGGAGGAACAACTTTGCAAAGCAAGGCTTTCATCAATAAGGAAGAGACACGATGAATGACAAAAAATCGATGTTTTCTCATTATAAAACCTTAAAAATATTTTATTGCTCTCCAAGCGGCTCTTTGATCTCAAGGTCTATAAATATGGGATATTTTTTGGACAAACTACATAATCAATGATTTATACGAAGAACACAAAGACTACAAGCTTATTTTATTATTGTGTTCATCCCATAAGTTTTAGCAATCTTTCCATCTAGCTATTTCTAATTTTTTACATAAAGGAAAGATTTCATAGTTTATAAAAAGTTAGGATAAGTTTTTAGCAAGATTCGATCTAGGGATTCTATCTTGATTTACAGGAGTTTTTAAAACATCTGTTGGTGTAATGTGTTGGACTATAAATTAATTCAGTTATTAATTGGGATTATATTGCACAATTTAAACTACATTCAATTAAATTGTATAAAAGAAGATTATATTTGTTAGTTACCGAAACATTTTTGTTTTTTAGTTATCTTGTGCATTTTCTTTTTGCTTTCTGCGCGCGAAAAAGTTTTAGTCTAAATACATTTTTTACCCGTCAAATGAATCGATCTTGAAAAACGTTTTAAAACTCATTCATTTTCCAAAAATTAAAATCCTTGTATCATGAAAATTGATTCGCGATTGGGGCCATATATATGTCCAACCATTATTATGAGAATTATCATCATTTTACTACGACAATTTGAGATATTGAAGCGAAAAAGCCCATGGATGGAGGGAAGAAAAGAATATACTCGGACAATTGCAAGACATATAATCATGAAGACAATGGATAAGGTTTTTATCTCAAATCTGCGAAAGCAACTCTCAAGAAATGAATAAATGAATTACTGAACTAAAACCAAATAAATGGAAGAATCTTGATGTCTATAAAGTTCGAGAACTTGGTAGAGAGATCGATAAAGATATCAACTATAAGATCCTAAGGGAATATGGGACATGAGGTAATCAAAAATTGCGGGACATTTCAAGAATGAAAAGTTTTAAAGCTCACGAATTGATTGAAAGAGGATATTGAGCAACGATGGCGAGAACAAATCCAATGAACCCATTGGATATTTCGAGTCCAAAATTTTATAAACTTGGTAAGTATCGAAGATTTTATAAGGACTATCAACTAACAATCATCTCAGAAAGAAAGAATGATCGGAGGGAAGATGAAAGGAAAAAGAGATAGACAAAGGAAGGAAGAAATCGGATAGAAAAACTACTACTATCGAAAAAACTGATTGGATTCACTATAGCTAAGAGAAAGAGGAACGAGAAGAGCAACGGTTTAGAGACGGAAGAGCCATGGTTGCCGTCACGTCAGAATTACGCCGAATTTAAAATTATCGGACGATAATGAATAACAAATCCAATGCAAGAGTTTATTGTGGAAGCCGAGAAAAATTGAGGATCGAAATGCATCTTTGAAGAAAATGTTCTCGTGAGATCAAATAAACTTTCGAGGAAGATAACCGAGGAATTCAAGAGTTAAACGATCGGGAAAAAGCAGATCAAAAATGGAAATCATTCAAAATCTTGCAAGCAAAAACGAGCTATGCAGCATGAAAAAAAAATCCTAGGACAACGAAGAAAATAGATGTTTTTCAAAATCAATAATTGCCTATTTTCGAAAGTAAAGATTGAATGAGGACTTGGCTATGAGAAACCCTCACATCCTCAAAAGCCCCGACCGATTCATCTCGTAAAGGTGTAATCGAGATCGAACTTACGAAAAAGATACACCAAAAGCTAAACTTGTATCTAATAGGGGTAAACCAAAGGAAAAAATGGAAATAGATCGAGGAATCGCGGAAGAAGATAGATATCGAGAATCGAAAAAGACAAAAAGGCGCGAAAGTCAAGGTCAATTTACCCTAATAAGCATGCTTCGTAAACTGCGAAAACCATTGCGAAAAGGATATGAATCTTTTGATGGTACCCCTAAGATATCGAACCCTGAAAAAATGAAAAGCTAAATCATAAGTCTTCCAAGTCAAATAGATAATCATACAAATCGAGAAAGCATATGAGGATAAGTATGATTATGTTGACAGTATGGGAGACAAATCGGGGCCTTCGATCCGACCGATCACCATAGAAGTGCTCTGTTTGTATGGAGAACCTAACCCCTCGGGACCCAAGGAAAGGGAAAATTCCGCCAAAAGGAGGTGTGCAAGCAACTATCCCGGTACATCGATAAAAATTGAAGCAAACATCTCCTCGGTTCCTACATAGAACGTAAAGGCCCGCGTGTACTCTTCGGTGATGATAACTTTGGTTATTTTGGAGTCTCGTTTTGTCGAAGGTCTAAAAGCACAACCTATTATCGGAGCGACAACGGATTAAAATGTTGAGTTCTGCACTATCAAGAATGGACATAGGTTCAAGAAAAGGGACGATCTAGTAATTGGACTGCTTTTGTCCAAAAAATGCATGATTGTTAAGAGTTCCAAAAGTAAAAATTCTGGCACAAAAGAAGAAACTTTTTAAAACTCTTAATAAGATAAAGAAGGATGTCTCTAGTGGAAGGACTCCGAATGAAGTATTCTCAAAATGGAGACATGTCTGCGTGTCGGAAGGAAAAACAAAAGCTTCATTCAAAGGAATTTTCGGAGAGATTTGCAAAATATGGATCTGTTTGAAAATGGGATAAAATACAATCGTGGATGACTACTCCAAGTTTACGGGTTATATTCTTACATAAGAAGAATGAGGCGACAACCAAGATAAGCTACTAAGAAGATTTGAGGTCAAAAAAACTCCTTTATTCTTGATTTTTTGCTCTAAATTTTGAAACATGGAATTAAAAAAGCGAAGAAAAAGAATAGATCAATGTTAAATTTGAACATGCGATACCAAACCGTTTAGGCGAAAAATCAAATTATTTAAGGCTAAACTACAAAACACCCTATGAACTGTGGAAGGGCGAGAAAACCTCGTGTTTCTTACTTCCATGTTTTTGGGGTGCAAAGTGTTTCAACAATGGGAAAAGTCGGGTTGAAGACCTTTTCCGATGAGGGTATATTCATCTAGCAAAATGGGTCTACAACAAACGAACCCTTTGTGGAAGAAAATTAACCTTTGATGAAGCAAAACGTAAAATATTGTAATTTATCAATTTACATTCGGATTGATTCACGGATCAATCGGATCTAAAACGATTTGTCGATGAAAAAATTGAAGATTAATTTTCGGGGAACTCTGAAGTTCTGAACATTGATGATTCCAACATCGGTGAGACTTGTTCTTAAGTGGACCATAATTCCCAATCACTAGTAATAAGAAAACGATGTTCTCAAAAACCGCCAAATAAGCAGAAGGACACGGAAATCAAAATCGATAATTGGACCCGTCACGATAAAATCAAAACTAGACATTCTTAGCACATCTATGAAGGAAACATAAAGGCAAAAGCTGGAATTTGTTCGAGAGAAATGAAGTTTGGAACTTTTCGAGACCATGCCATCAATGAACGAAATGGATCTTCAAGAACAAGAGATGAGAAAAATGTTATCACCGAAATAAAAGCAAGACTTGTTGCTAAGGGGTAGAAGAATTGATTATGATGAGAAAATAAACCATTAATTTGTTTAAAGCTTATCTTCCCACGAGAGGGTTCAAACAAGATGGGACGTAAAAAGTGCTTTCTTAAGCGGGGTACTAGCGGAGGAAGTTTATGTCGAACAACCTCAGGCTTTGAAAAAAGGGCAACCAAGTGTATCGTTTAAGAAAAAAACTCTCTCGGTTCTTGATCGAAAGTGGGTTCACTAAAGGAGCGATGGGACAGAACCTTATTTAGAAGATGGGGAAGATATTCGATGGTTGATTTTGGGCGACATCATCTTGGATCTTGTGAAAGATTGACAAATTGATGCAAGGAAATTGAGATGTCCATGATGGGTGGATGAATTACTTTCTTGGTCTTCAAGTTAAACAAAGTTGAGAAGGGATATTCAAAAAAGTACACTAGGAATATTTTGGCTAAGTTTGGAATTCAAAATAGCAAAGGAAGCCAAAATTCCTATGATATATTGGATTCAAGATGGATTGTCGAAACAAATCGAGAAGGAATAAATAAAAAACGGATATCACAAATGATGAGGGTGTATGTGCGGATTTCGTGCAAATCAATATAAACTAAGCCCGGATTCTTAAGTATCTGAAGGAACAATAAACCTTGGTTTATTCTACCCATCAGATGATTTTTTCGATTATGGAGGTTGCAAGATGGCGAAAAATCAACCTCGGGGAACTTGTCGGTTCTTAGGAAGTAAAAGCCCGATCTCGTGGTTTTCAAAAAGCGGAAGACATCAACTTGAAAGCGAGAATATATGGGTGCATTTGTTTGTTCCCTAACTCACAGCTCGGTCGGTGAGGATTACAACATTGTAGCTAAACGTACCTATTCACAGGCGATAATAGTCTATTGCAAATCGAAATGTTCTACATACAAGATGCAAGCATGTAGAAAAAATCACGTTGAAAAAAGAAGAATATCGAGAATATACCGATATTGAAATGATATTCTAAAAGCCACTTCATTGAAATCGATTGAGATTTTGCAATGAGCTAGGACTTCTAGATCTTGGAGAAATGGCACCAAAAATGTTTGATGGAATGCTCTCGAACTAGTTTGGTTAAGAGACTAACCGGATCGAGAGGAATCGATTGAGTTTGGTATCTTAATCGAAACCGATAAGCAAAATCGATACATACACGCTACCGGAATTTTAGTTTTATTGAAAGTCTATCGGTTTAAAGGAATCGATCGATTCAAGGTTTATCGATTTAAGGAAAATGCTCTGTTTTAATGGATTTATTAAATCAAGTTGGTTATAGTATTTCTTTGTGAATGATATTCAACAAGCAAGATTCGAGAGATTAGAAGCTATCAATCGCATAAGAAAGCGGGAATTACACAACAAAATGAAATAAGAACTTTTCATTGATAAACACCCAAAGGTGAGGTTACATTTTAATTACAAGTACAAGAAGAAGAGGTAAATACATAAATGTTAACCAAAATCCTAAACCTTAAACGCATCCAAACCCAAACCCGAACTCATTAGTTAAATGTTAATGGGAGAGAGAAAGATTTTATGAAATCTGATGCTCATTTTACCCCACTTATGAGGAAATGATGGACTCTCCAAGTGGAGTGAGAGGCGGCATTACGGGATTCATATTCTATACCGGACTAAGTCGATGGTTAGGTTACATCATCGGATAGACACACAAAGGTGCATACGGTTAGGAGAAGTGTCTTCTCGGTTGCAGCAAGCCAGATTACGGTGGGAGAAGCTTTTCCAAAGAATCGTATGTGAAATCGAAGATGATGAAGAAAAACAGCCACAAGGGATGCAAAGGGTTGATTTGAGAAGATGAAACCATATAAAAGGGTGTAAAAGTGTTTCTTAGGAAGTCTCATGGAAAACAAGGGTTCACCAAGATACATATTTCTTTCAAAAAGGATAAGTATGGTGAATGGGTGATGTTGTGTAAAACATTGGTCCAATTTATAGAGGCCAAGCAAGGATGCAAATGCAATCGGTTCAAGAAGCCTATCAGAAATTTGCATCAAAATTTAGTGTAGAAATTATGGATAAATTTACGGTTGATTGACATATCGAGAAGATTAAGGCGATATTTACGCATGTCAATCACGCCTACTTAGGGAATAAAGCTACTACTCTAGACTAAGAGTAACACTTATCCCAAGAATTGGCTTTATCGAAAAAGAAATCGGACGAGGTCAACCAAAATCGATTACTTACAAGCATGATCGAGATGAGAGAGATCTGCTTGAGCTGAAACTCAATAAATCGGATAATCGGTCATCGAAAATATCGGTTGAAGGGGAACTTCAATTGATCAAAGCGGATAAAAGAAATCGGGGCGTACACAAGAAAAATCGGCTAAGCACGAAGTTTCTTCAAACGATCTGACCTGGAAAAGAAGTTAAAAGGATCGGTTAGGAAATTTCTTAAGGCTTAAGCGAGAATGATTAAGATCAACAAGTGGAATCAACATTGACAAATAAAACAATAACAACATCGATCCAAATATCGCATCTCTCTACTCTTGTTCTTTATTTATTTATCGGATGGTATCGATTTTATTTGCCTTATTGTACCCACTATCCTTGTGGCGTGTACTCTTGCCAAATCATTTAATGCGGACGTGGGGTACATGAAGCATACTTGATCGTGCTTTTAAATCCAAAAGTTTTTGCGTGCGTCGTATTCCCAACCTACGATCAAAAGCTTAAATCTGGGCGTACAATCTTTTCAAAGCGATTGATCTTCAAAATCTTGTCTTATTGTACCCTCGCCTCTATATAAGATTCATCAAACCTTACGAGTTTTTACGCTTTACAAACTTGCATTGCACTCATTGAAGAACTTCAAATTTTACTCTTCGTTTCAAAAAAAATTTGTATGGTAATATTGTCTTTAAAAGCTTAATGATGAATCTTTCCTTCCGTTAAAAACATTGTTTTCAAAAATTGTTTTCTGATTTCAAGATATGAGATTGATAACGAATTTAATGTGTCTATTTTTGTAGATGGCCACTCATGGACTTGGAAAGATCATGTGCAATTATCTTGGGCGCAACGAAGATATTTGAGGATAAGTTCGATTCGGTTTGGAACCAATCGAGGATTACGAATCCATGGAAGTGGAACAAATTTGAAGAAACTGGATCGAAACATATTGCTCGCTGTTGCAATCGGGATGCTCAATATAATTTTTCAATTCTTCGAGAATTTGAGTGTGGATCTGAAGAATGTGAGGCAAAATGATGTAAATCGGTCAGCGGAGAAGCGGACATCACTCGTTGCATTCGACTTGCTTAAAAAGGCGAATCTATCTGAGGGAGAATGAGGATGAAGAGATCGGAAAAAGAGCTCTTGAGAGAGGCGGAGACAAACATAGACGTAGGATTCATCGGGCCAATGCTCAAAAGAAATCTGTTGTTGTTTGACATACTATCAAGAACGATCAGGGAATCTCTTTTAGCCCGGATGCTCTCACATCACCAAAATGTCTGACATGGCAATAATTGATGGAGCTCGGAAATATTGGCGCGACTTCTGAAAGCCATCTTGCTCCAAGAACACGAAAAATTTGGGTCGATGAATCGAGCGAGTTTTCGAAAAAAGAGAATCCCAATCTCAACAAGGTTGCGGTCATATTGAAAGACAAATTGTTTTATTTGAATGGAATCGAGAAACAATGAAATCTACAATGCCTTCCTCCATTAAGATTATTTACGGGCGATGACAAAGGCCCTCCAACAAAAAGCAAAAAGCGCCTCATCACACGGTTGCTCCACGAAAAAAGATAAGCCTACTCTTTAGAAAGAAGTAAGATCATTCGCAACAAAGGAACAGAATCGAGCAGCAAAATGATTTAAATCTCCTCAACCTCAACGATTCACTTTCGGACTAAAAACGCTGTTTAGTTCACTTTTTCATGAACTGAACTGAACCGGATACAAGGCCACTCTGGCCAGAACCCACTAAAAGTTGAAAATCGGACATCTTCCCCGGAAGCTTCCCACATCTCATCCAAATTCATTTATTAAGTAAGAATTGAGCGAGAGATTGATGAGAAGTATCCACAACCGTCGCCCATCCTACTATAAGAAAGTCATGGAGATCCTCCTGGAGAGATCTCAGTTAAAAAGCTTCTCGGATCTTATCTTACTTGTTGAGCAGGATGGGTGGTGCGGATGAGTTGCAGATTTTGACCCGATATGAGGAAATCCTATAAAGTGGGTTCACCGGTGAGCTCATATCGATAAATCTGAAAGCTCGATCCACAGTGAAGTTGAAGTTAGGAAGAAGAAAGCGAGATTCAAGCTCGAAGCTTAAATTGAAATGATAAAGGACGATGAAAGTGGAAATGGTCTTTGCGGTTCCGACGACCATTTCGATCATAAAGGAGAGATCTTGTCTCAAAGATCCGAAAGACAAATCGATCTCAAACAAAACAAATCAGTTCTCCCAATCCATGTCCACCATAAAGCGGAGCTTACAAAATTTGATGAATAAACAGGTGGATGAAACTCAAATTCAAACGCCACGAGAAAAAGGCTCGAGTTATCGGAAGAGAAATTTGACAAAATGATTTGGACACTCTCTGCAACAATCTTGCAATCTGTCCGAATCGGCGGACTCAATCTTGAGGTTTATCGCTAATGATCTAAATCGGGCATTGTCATTCAACTTTGGGTCTCGACTTCCCACCTGACACATCGGATGACAAGGCCCATAAATATTGGGATCAAACCTTCACTAATCTGGTGATAAGGTTAACGGAAATTGTTGGTTGAAAAAATCAGCAAGCGAAGGGTTGAAACAGTTCAAATCAAGGGGCTAAGAAAGGATTTGGAAAATCCGCACGAAGAACCTCAAATTAAGAACGAGATTATTTGACACGCCAAGAGGTTTGAGAATGGAATAAGATCGAAGTGAATGGCTTCTTGATGCTTTTGTCCTTGATCTTGTTCCAAAAGAAGAATCACCGGATGATGAGTTCCTCAATTGGTTCTGAGAATAAATTTCGGACTTTAAATATCTGGAAAATGAAGCCAAGCTTATAAATGTAAAGATATCTCTTAAGAGTATGATCATTAACATACTCAAAAGAAGGCGGATGGCTCATTTGACGATGGCATTTGAGAGATTCTACTTTGACATCTTGAGCAAATCACGGATTCGATCAAGCGGCACAACCGATGTCAAATGGAAACTCTATCGATTTTCAACATTCCACAAGACCAAAGAGAAATACCCGGAAGGATACAAGCCCGAGGTGAAGATTGAAGACGCGTCTAGGGATCAAATTTGCTTTTAATTTCAAAACTTTTACGATGTAACATGTAATCATCATATATAATGAAAAGTTTATTTTTTTACGATCCCAAGACAAAATCTCTTTGTCTTCGATTACTTGCTCTCTTTAACTTTCTATACTTATCATTTTGTTTGGTTTCTCAAGTGTTTTGTTTTCATCAAAAAGGGGGAAATTGTTGGGAAATTTATAAGTTTTGGTGAAAGTTCCAAAATCACATGTAATAGGACGAGTCGGACACATTGGAAAGTGATGTTTTCATTCTTGCTATAGGAGATCGAGTTGATAATAATTGTATAGAAAAACCGATGTAATAGATAGGTTATATTGAGGGAACTCAATATGTAAAGGTCGATCTGAAGAATTGATATTAAGTTGAGTCAATGAAGTCATGAAGCACAAACCTCTAATACTCGAAGATCGGATGACTTCCGGAAGATAAAGACCGAAGAAAGTCGGCCCGGTTGAAGCTAAGTCAGCGAGGCGCCGGAAGACTCCATCGGTGGGATTCGAGTTGATAAGTTGTCGGATCGGATCCATAAGATGAAAATGATGTTTCATCTTATCATCGTCTGCGATTTGAACAAGATGAATACCAACCTTAGTTGGAGGAACAAACTTTACAAAGCAAGGCTTTCATCAATAAGGAAGAGACACGTATGAGCAGATTCGATACTCGCGGGATTCGATGTTGCTCTCTCAAAGCGGCTATAAAACCTTGACCATGCCGTTCTGAAGCATGTCACATCAAACTGCAACTCTCTAACATATTTGAGATTCAAATTGCTCTCCAACGGCTCTTTGATCTCAAGGTCTATAAATATGGGATCACACGAGTCGGAAATGCTTGGACAAACTACATAATCAAGGCGCTCAAACTATAGTTGATTTCGATCGAAGAACAAACAAACAACTAAAGCTTTATTTTATATTGTATTGTGTTCATCCCATAAGTTCTTAGCAAGAAATCTTTCCATCTAGCTATCATTTCGCTTTTCTTGAGGAAAGATTTCATAGTTGGAATTTAACAATCTTAGTTAGGATAAGTTGTTTAGCAAATTCGATCTAGGGATTCTAAATCTTGATTTACGGGATCGGTTAGTGAGAACTCCTAAAACATCTGTTGGTGTAATGTGTTGGACTAACACACTAATCTATCGGTTAAGTCGGTTAAGTTGGTTTTGAAAGGGAAGAATGGTTTGTCCGAACCACTATAAATCTTGTGTGCCTTTTTTGCTTTGATTAAGCTGTTCTCACATTGCACAATATTTACATTCTAAGTTAAGATATGACACCAAGCTTACGATAATTTTCACATCGATTAAAAGATAAAACTTGGAATCGATTTATACAAACTGGTTTTTCGGGTAAAACATATCGGTTCGATAGTTACGGAGTCCGCTTCTGGCGTTGAGTAAGTTGGTTATCGAACAAATATGATCGCTATTTGCTCTCACACGATCTCAAGAAAAAAAGTTTTAGAAGTCTATTCACCCCTCCCCTCTAGACTTCTACCCTCACTTACCCGTTCGGGACCTACATCATGCATACTTGCATATCCACACCTGATCTCACAAAAGTTTTAGAAGTCTATTCACCCCTCCCCTCTAGACTTCTACCCTCACAAAACCCGTTCGGGACCTACAATGTCCAAAAATGCTCAGCATTATCCCCATTCGTATATGTTCCCCGCGCGTACAAATAACTAAATAAATTCAACATTTAGTTTGTCTGTGAATTAAAAATAAGTGATTTGATGAAAGTAAAATTGATTTAAATATATATATATATAAATCAAAATATTAAAGTGAGTTCAAAATATTAAGAAAAAATGACTGCACGTACGATTTCAATTTTTAATAATTTAATTACTCCAGTTAGTTGTTTAATAAATATTTTTATTTATTTTGAATTATATATTTTGGATTCATTTAATGTGTATTATTTAATTTTCTTATTTAAAAGAAAAAATCGAAACATATTTTTATTGATAGTCAAATATTCATGTTGACGTGGGTTCTGGGTATCGCACAATATCATTTGTTCCATATATTGTGTTCCACTCTGTGTTTCATATGGTAGATTAATGACACATGTAATTGGCAAAAAAAATCCAACGAACCACCATTACCCTGGGTCCATGTGTTAAAGATCCAGGAGATGGAATAATCTTGGAACACAAAAAAGTGACACAGGAGAATTGAACTGTTTGGGTTTCTTAAGTCGAACACATGAGATATTAATCAATAACAAACCTCAGATGATTTGGGGCTAAAAAAACCTGTAAATTAAATATTTTATATATCTATGTATCATAAAAATAGAACAAAATTTTATTAGAATATAATTTAATAGTAATCGACTACAAATTTTTAGAATTAAAAAATGATTGTTACTGCATAATTTCGATTTTCAATAGTTTAGTTACTCCTTGTTTAATTAATCTTTTATTTATTTTGAATTCTTTTAGAAACATTTAATATGTATTATTTTGTTAATAAAAAAAATTGAAACTTGTTTTATTCATAATCACTAGAATTGCACCCGTGCTAACGCACGATCATTGTTATCACTAAATATTTTAGATGTTAAAATATTATTTTAAATTAATATAAAATTTAAATTTTATATTGACAATCTTGTTATACTTATTTATATTCATAATAATGTGAGTTTTTTAAACTAAAATTAATTTTGATATTTTAAAATTGCATTTACTTATATTCATAATAACATTGATATGTTAAAGAAATTTTTTTGCAAAGGAGAATTACTCCCTCCGTCCCAATCTTGACTACTTGATTATTGTGTGTTCGAAGTTTAAGAAAAAAATATTTATTAGTATTTTATGTGATAAAGTGATAAAGTGTTGGGGGTTAAAAGAATTGTTTATTAGTATTTTATGTGATAAACTGTTGGGGTAGAAAGAGTTGTTTATTAGTATTCTATGTGAGATTTTTTTTATTGCAATTCAAGACACCATATATATTTTTATGTTATTCGAAGCATTTGTTAATTTTTTTTAACAATAATTAAGTGGCACGTGGCTACTAGAGTTGAGATAAATGTTCACGTAGGATGTCAAGACTGATAAATAAAATAATTTTTTTAATTAAAAAAAATTATATGAAAAATAATATCTAATAAATGTTTTTAAATATTAAAAAATTAGGAATTGCGATTTGGTGGGTGATTTAGCATTAATATTTTAAGTTTTTGGGAGAAATAATAAGAGCATTTTTTTTTTCAGGATGAGATTTTGGGGTTTATATTTTTATTTTTTTAAAATATCGATGTTGTTTTTCTAAAAAAAAAAATCAACTTAAAAAAATGATTTTTTTTTTAAAAAGATTATCAGTCATGGCATCCTATATGGACATCTATGTATCAATTCGAGCAACCACATTATTAAATTGTTGCCAGAAAATGGACAAATGCTTCAAATTGCAAAATTTTAAAATGTGATGTCTTGAAGTGCAAAGAAAAAAAAATGTTGTATTCTCTCCATCCCAATCTTAACTAGACTATTTCCGTTTTGGGCGTGTCAGTCTTAACTACACATTTTCTTAAACTAATAAACAACTCTTTCTACCCCCAACACTTTATCACTTTATCACATAAAATACTAATAAATAATTCTTTCAACCCCCAACACTTTATCACTTTATCACATAAAATACTAATAAATATTTTTTTCTTAAACTCCGAGCACACATTAATCAAGTAGTCAAGATTGGGACGGAGGGAGTAATTGATAAAAACCCCTTGAGTGGTGATATTTTTTTTTTGCAACTAATCCTATATTTTTGCTATTGTTGCATTAATGTTATAATGTATGTATAACAAAGTTAAAATATTGATGTGATTTTTATATTCAAGATAAAAATATCTAATTTTTAAAACATATCATATTGACATATATTTAACTATATTAAAATTAGGAAATTTACAACAAATTATAACTTATATTAGTATTTTGCTATAATATAGAAATTCACAAAAATATATATTTACGTATATAAGATATCTAATATTTTTATTTTTAAACATTAATTTGACAACTAGTAGGGTCATTAAAAATGTTAAAGAAAATATAATAACTCATTTATGTATAATATTCAAATGTAATAATTCTATATGAAAAGGACTTTAACAAAAATAGAACATCATGAAAAAGTTGTGACATTTGAATATTTATTATTACAAAATTATATATATCTAAAAATTTCATAAAAAAGTGCATTTTCATGATACTACAATCATGATTATCATCATGGCACACAATAGGATCTTCAAACTCTAGAGGTTTGTTTTGTTATCCGGGTAACAATTGCGTACAATCGTACATAACTAAAAATAGACTTCAACAAAAATTCTCTTACATTAGAAAACGATTGTACCTTACTTTTATTTATAGACATAGCATATGAAACAATCAACGAAAAAATGTCTTTGTTGAAATTTGAACGACAATCTATGACCAGAAGGAGTCAATACAACCCTAGGTATCAAAACTAAATATCCGACATTACTAATCTTAGCTTCAAAAATACTAATACACATCTTCGTATTAACCGACCTACATATTGAAAAAAATATTTCATTACAAATTTATTGGACTGATACATATTCAACCTTAAAAATATGAGGAAAAAAACTAAAAAGATATTATTAAAAGACCAAACATAATTCCATTGCAAAAATACCTCGAGTGATCAATATTTCTATAATAACATTATTGATGTTCCAATTTTGAGATTCAATTCATTATTAAGAATCCCTGAACGCTTTAAATTATTCAAGAATTTAGGAGTATGTACATAAGACTAATAACTAAAAGCCTAATATAAAAAGAAAAAAATATATAAAGACATAAGTACACATGTCGTACCTGAGGCCGGAGCCCCACTAAAAACCTTGCTAGGGTAAAACTCCCTTGAGTCAAAACCCCTAGTCATGGGAAAAGGGATAACTTCTCCAAAGCATGGTATTACACCGCATCACGAAAGTAATCCTTATTCATATCCAAATAAACTTTATTAACAATAAAATTAGGACATATCTCAATCCAAACATTATCTTCATTTAAATTAGCTAAGGCATCAGCCACATAATTGCTCTCTCTATAGATATGAGTAACAGACAACTTGAGACTGGAACGAATGGCAGCAAATCTCGTTCAGCTTGCCCTTATCCTTCAAGGAATTGAACTGCCATCGCTAGAAAGAACCTTCACCGCCAAAGTGCAATCAAATTAAACCCAAATGTCCCGCCAACCCATGGAATGGGAAAAAAAAATACCATGCAGTCCTGCTAGGATCTCTGCATTAAGATGAAGACCCTGGCCCAGGGAAAGGGAAAAAGCAGCCACAAAAAAAGCCTCTCGAATTTCAGACAATTCCACCAATGTGCATGTAGCCTGCAGTAACACCTCCATGCACATTAATCTTGTAACAACCCGGAGTATGCACATACGAAATAAGAAAGATGATCAACATTTTAATCAGCATGGTAAGGACTATTAGAGCTAAAATAAGTACACAATTTTTTTTTCATTTAGTTGAATCATGTGATCGCTCATGGACCTAATAACATCCAGCATAGGAGCAACATTGCTATGTTATGTAAATAATCGTGATCGTTCATCATGTTCTTAAAAAAAAGTCACAATATTATCAACAATAAGACCGATCAGATCATCATCACCTCTCAAAAAGTACCATCCAGAATTCGTACATCAAAACCATAGTCAGTTTTTGATCTTACACATCCATTTTTAATAGATGTTATCCCATCGTAAAAAAACTTTCAATCTGTTTAAACCATCAGCCGATTTCAAATTCTTCTACCATATGTTCCTTGTAAGTTTCAGTAGGGTACAATCATTCTACGAAAGAGATGTAGTTATTGTAGCTTGAGCAACATCATGCCTCATTTCTTTTGGTATGATTAACAATATCTATCAGAAATCGCCTCCAAACACAATGTTATCACCAAAAGATAACGGGTCGGCCAACTGCATAATATCCTTAAGTAGTATTAAATACAATATCCATTTAAAATCGTAGCTTCATCCTATATAATGAGATGAATCTTAATCAAAAGCTTGACAAGCTGACTATCCTGATTAAAACTTGCAAGTAGAATCATCGGTACCATTACTTGGAATTACAACCCTAGAATGAGTAGAGAAGTGAAGATATACCACTGAATGTTACACTGATGACAATCTTGTCGTTAGACCTCAAACCTATAGATGACGTCTTCCATATAAATATTTTTCCAATTTCTCTTATCCATACACAAAAGAATAACCCACCTCTACTAGAATGTGTTAGTGTTAGTGTCCTAGAGACAATCTATTGTAAGGACATAATACTCGATGATATTCAGTTTGATTTAATATTATAGCCCACTTAATATTAATGTATGGCAATACACTTGTTTGAATATTATGTTTGATTGTTTGCATTTATTCATACAAGTGTTCCCATGAATCATTGCTGTCATTGAGGTTGTGAGAACCCAGATGACTTAAGCATGATTCTCAAATAGCCCCGATCAAGGATCATCAAGAATGAGATATTGATGATGCAATGGAGATTGGTGTGCGATCTGCATCATACTCTTAGAAAGTGTAGTAAGATTTCACTTACTACGAGATACTAGGTATCTCATGAGGGATGCAAAAATACCTTAGAGGGTATTGGTATACCCATCCGAGAAACCGTTTGATGTAAGTCCAATATTTGTGTCTACGGGTGTCTCGGTTAGTGGGAGCGATGTGATACTCCTTTGACTTGAGGTCAATATGCACGACATGTGTGGGATGATGAACTTTGACCATGACCTACGCTTGCACCCTTCCATGGGTAGATATGGCTTGGATTGGGTTAATCACGAAGTGCATGTGCGTGGTAGTTGAGCCAAGAAAGTGGATTTAGAGAGAATACTCATCTTCTCGTCATAATTGGATCTAAGTCATCGGTTGATGCACGTCAACTTAGACTTTGTGGCTAAGTGTGACATACATGATCAATTAGTGATTAAAGATAATATGATTAAGTTATTTGAATAGACACTTCATCATGTTCAAGACTTAATCAAGTATTCGCGAATGAAAGGAGGAAATCATAATAGCCCATGTTTCAGTTACAGGTAGTTGCACGTTTCCCGCAACGTACCTCATATATTGAGAATGTTTGATTTATTGTTTAGGGTTCAATTAAGACTGTTAGTTTGACTAATCGCTCGATATATGAGGGCCTATGGGTCACACAACAAGTAGTTCCCTTTTACGGATTATAGTTTGTTGATTAAATGTTAAATTAGATTTAATATTTAATTTATGGAGAATTAATTAATAATAGATTAATTTGGAATTAATTATTATTAATGTTTAATTAAATTGGATTTAATTAAATATGAATTCCCAATAATAATATATGAATATTATTATAGGATTTAATATATATGGAATCAAATCCGTAGAGATTTGATATACATGGAAATTAAATCTGTAGGATTTAATATATGGAATCAAATTCGTAGAGATTTGATATACATGGAAATTAAATCCGTAGAGATTTTTATATATGGGAATTAAATCAATGGGATTTAATTTACAAGATTAGGGATTTTATTTCCTAATCAGATTAGCTTAAGATTTAAGCTGGGTCTCCCCTATATATACAAGCTCTTGGGAATTCACAAACAACATTAATTCATCATTCTCTCCATGTTGGGATAACATACGCCAGGATCTATCGGGATGACCTCATAAACACAAATTTAAATTAACAATTATTACTAGCATGAATTTACCTAAGTGAATTCAAATAATAATTAATCCAACAACGACATGCAAATAATATTCACGTAAAAGATCCTAGCATGCGGAATTTCTAGGAGTTTACGTAAACGTACCTGTTGGAGAGACAATCTAGGACAGACATGATCAATTAACTGGCTACCAACCAAAAGTCCTTCTCAAGTATTCCCAAGTCCTCGCTCAACAACCTCGGTGGAAGGTTCTCCAATAAACGATTTATAAAACAAAGGAAAATAAAGAATTGTTGCACCACCTTTGTGGATTTCTAATATTTCCAACACATGGAATTGTGGTTGGGGATGAAAAATTCATCCCCTATTTATAAGTAAGGGAGGGACAAAAATTTGAGGGCAATTAGGGTTAGGAAAGATCTTTTCTTGATCTCCAAGAAATCTTGAATATATCCAATATATTCTTCTTTCCATGTGTATTTTTCCACAAAAATCTCACACCCCCTTTTGGCCTAAAAATTTGAAAATTACAAGAAGATTTGTAAGATTGGATCTTTCTTGAATTTATGTGATATTCTTGTATTCCAAGAATACATATCTTTCTCAGAAAATCAAGAAAATCTTTCTTTCCTTTCTTTACATTATTTTCGAAAATTCCATTAAAGAAACCAAGTGGGAGATTTCTTGAATTTATGGGATAATCTTGTATTCCAAGAATACTTATCTCCTTTCCATAAAATCTTTTCAAGAAAATTCTTCTCCCTCTTTTTCTTTAAAATTTCGAAAAAATAGGAAATATAATGCAACAATAATTTATTTTATTTTAAACACCTTTTATTTATTGGACAATAATTGGGCTACTTGAGGGGCCTTTAGGAGAATTAAGATGGACCTTCCAATGGGCTTCTGAATTCCAATATTGAGGCACAATATAATTCAGCCCATTAATATTAATTAATGCCACTATATAATTAATATTGCACTAGGTGTGCTGCTACCGCAAGTAAAATTCGAATGGACTTGATTTTAGCAACTGGTGAGAAAGTCTCGTCATAGTCAATGCCTTCGCGTTGGCTATAACCTTTCGCCACCAACTTAGCCTTGTAGGTTTGTACCTTGCCAGTTGCATCGGTCTTACACTTGTAGACCCATTTGCAACCTATGGGTTTGACCCCTTTTGGCAACTCAACCAAGTCCCAGACTTGATTGGTGTACATCGAGTCCATCTCGGATTTCATGGCTTCATACCACTTCTTCGAGTCAACATCTAATGTTGCCTCAGTGTAAGTTCTAGGTTCGTCTTTATCCGGGATCTCCACGTCATCATGTTCCTCCACAAGGAAACCATAATATCTTGTGATCGGATTACGAACTCTAGTGGACTTACGGAGTTGTGGTTGTTCAGGCTGCACATTCTGATCGTGAAAATTTTGTGGTACAACGATTTCATCATTGACCGGGGAGGCCTCAAGAGTGACACTTCCGGATGCTCCTTGAGCACTTCCAGATGCCTCTCGAGAAGGAGTTTGAACTATGTTGTTCTCATTCAGCCTACTTGGAGTTCGTTGTTCGGGCAATGCAACTCCAATTACGCTCCCACTGGCTGAAAGAGGATCACTTAGTGATAAACTTCCACCATGTGAGCTGCTAAATGCTCCCACTGATTCTTTGTCATGTTGCTTTGATAAGACATCAGTCTCCTTGTTAGTTTGTGGTTCTTGAATTTCTTCAAGTTCCATCATCTTACGGCCTTGTTCCTTGAAGACGTAGTCTTCCCCGAGGAATCTGGCCTGCCTAGAAACAATCACTGACTGTTTCTCTGGTAGATAGAAGTAATATCCTTTAGTTTCCTTAGGATATCCCACAAAATAACCCTTTTCACCTTTGGATTCCAATTTGTCGGTGAGCATCTTTTTCACAATCACGGGGCAACCCCATGTCTTGATATGTGAGAAAGTTGGCTTCTTGCCACACCACAACTCGTATGGTGTATGCTCAACTGACTTGGATGAAATCCTATTAAGAATGTAGATTGAGGTTTGTAGCGCGTATTCCCATAAGAATGTCGGAAGAGAGAAAAAGCTCATCATGGACTTCACCATGTCTAACAGGGTTCGGTTTCTCCTTTCGGACACACCATTCATCTGAGGTGTTCCAGGAGGAGTCCATTATGACTGGATTCCATGTAACTTCAAGTAATCAGTGAATTCATGGCTAAGGTATTCACCTCCTCGATCTGATCGAAGAATCTTGATACTCTTACCAAGTTGTTTTTCTACTTCAGCCTTAAACTCTTTGAATTTCTCAAACGATTTGGATTTGTGTCTCATAAGATACACATATCCGTATCTTGAGAAATCATCAATAAAAGTGATGAATTATCCGAACTGACCCCTAACTAGAGTGGGCAATGGTCCACAGACATCTGTGTGGATCAAATCTAGAACTTCTTTGACACGAACTCCTTTCCCAGAAAAGGGTTTATTGGTCATTTTGCCCTTAAGACAAGATTCACAACTTCCACAAGACTCAAAGTCAAATGGGGTTAAGTAGTCTAACTTCCTTAACCGTGCAATTCTTTTCTCGTTTGCATGACCAAGTCTACAATGCCATAAGTAAGTCGGGTTTTCATGATTAATAAGTTTGAGTCTTTTATTTTGTATATTAAGAATGTTATATCCACAATGCAACAAATATAAATCATTAGATAAAGGAGCATTTCCATACACACGACCATTAAGCGAGAAATAACAATTGTTGTTTGCAAAATGGAAGGAAAAACCTTCAATATCCAACATCGGAATAGAAATAATGTTGCGGGTAATAGAGGGAACAAAATAACAATTATTCAGTTCTAGTCTAAAACTAGAGGGTAAATCTAAAACATAAGTGTCAACACGTTCAGCAGCAACTCTTGCTCCATTCCCAACGTGCAGCGAGACTTCACCCGGCCTAATTGCCCTGCTATCCTTGAGACCCTGCACATTTGTACAAATATTTGAGCCACAACCGGTATCTAATACTCAGCAGTTAGTATCATTTGTGGACATGTTTATCTCAATAACAAACATACATGTTCCAGATGCTGAGACACCTTGTGTCTTCTTTTCAGCTGCCAGAACCTTTCAGTCCTTCTTCCAATGTCCCTTCTGCTTGCAGTGGAGGCATACATCCTTGTCTACCCTCTCCTTCTTTTGAATTCCACCTTTGGGTTTAAGGAAATTTGGCTTGGAGCCTTTCTTTGCCTTGCTCCTTCGCTTCTTCTTTCCTTTCGGAGCAGAAGAAGTAGAGGCACTCACTATTAGCACGGGTTTTTCCTTGGCAGTGGAAGACTCAAAAGTCTTTAGCATGTTATGCAGCTCAGGCATTGTCGATTCCGTCTTATTCATATTAAAGTTTACTACGAAACTCGAATATGAATCGGGAAGTGACTGAAGAATGGCATAAACAACAACGTTGGTCTTGAGCTCAATGCCCAAACGACCAAGCTTCTCGATCAGCCCAATCATCTTCAAAACATGAGGAGAAACCTTCCCTCCTTCAGACAACCGGCATCTAAACAGATCTCTCATCTCTTCATAAATCTCGAAACGAGATTCAGAATCAAAGAGATCCTTCAGATGCTTAATCATCTCTAAGGGAAGCATCTTCTCATGCTGCCTTTGCAATTCGGGGGTCATCCCGAGTAGCATAACACACTGAGCCTGGGAAGCATCCTCTTGATGCTTCTTTTGAGCTTCGGCGTCAAACGCCTCATACTCTTCAGTACCAGCCTCCGGGGTAACAAGGATTGGCGTGTCCAACACGTACTCAATCTTTTCTTGCCTGAGCACCAAACGAATGTTTCGGTGCCAGTCGAGAAAGTTTGGCCCAACTAATTTGTTCGTTTCCAAAACGCTTCTCAATGACAAGTTATTCATTTCAACAATCCTAGAGAAATAAAATAAAATGGGAATTAAACATATGATTCCTATGATCAATATTCAACAATCAAAATAAACGTGGTCTTTTAAGTTTACCTTGTTTCCATTATTTTCATATATTCAACGACCTCATCGAAAGAATACAAATTTATATCCAATATAAATCATAATGGACTAGGATCCACATTCCAACTATCATAATATCTGCTTTGACTGATTACTATAATAGCAGAACTGGTAGGTCTCTAAACCAATTGCAATACTGCAACTCCTAGTTCATTGAACTTAGTTTAGTCAGATGTCCCTTAACTTTCGTTTCCCTGCTTTGGCTGGTGAAACAAAGTTAAGTTAGTTTACAACCATCAAGCGGCGACACTACGCGTCCCTATAAAAGTCCCGTTGAATGTAGATCCGAGCAAAAGACTTTGGTCTTAAATACCCATTGGAACGAAATCCCCGATTTACTTTTAATTTTGATGGAAGACATCATTTCAATTTAATGAAAAACCATATTTTAGTGAGGAACGTTTTAAAGACGGGGTATTAATTGCTTAATCGAGATCCATCATGATATCTAAGTCATATTTGAGCAATTATTGGGCGCCGCCTATTAGTGTTAGTGTCCTAGAGATAATCCATTGTAAGGACATAATACTCAGTTAATATTCAGTATTGATTTAATATTATTGTTTATTTAATATTAAATATATGACATTGCACTTACTAGAATATTATGTTTGATTGTTTGTATTTATTCTTATCTGTGTTCCCTTGAGTCACTACTGTCATTGAGTGTGTGAGAACTCAGATGACTTAAGCATGATTCTCAAATAGCCCCGATCAAGGGTCATCAAGAATGGGATATTGATGATGCAATGGAGATTGGTGTGCGATCTGCATCATACTCTTAGAGAGTGTAGTAAGATCTCACTTACTACGAGATACTAGGTATCTCATGATGGATGCATAAATACCTTAGAGGGTATTGGTATACCCATCCGAGCAACCATTTGATGTAGTTCCACTATATGTGTCTACGGATGTCTCGGTTAGTGGGAGCGATGCGATACTCCTTTGACTTGAGGTCAATATGCACGACATGTGTGGAGTGATGGACTTTGACCATGACCGACGCTTGTACCCTTCCATGGGTAGATATGGCTTGGATTGGGTTCATCACGAAGTACATGTGCGTGGTAGTTGAGCCAAGAAAAAGATTCATTCCTCAAAGTGGATTTAGAGAGAATACTCATCTTTTCATCATAATTGGATCAAAGTCATTGGCCAATGCACGTCAACTTGGACTTTGCGGCCAAGTGTGACATAAGTGATCAATTAGTGATTGGAGATAAAGTGATTAAGTTATTTGAATAGACACTTCATCATGTTCAAAACTAATCGAGTATTCGCGAATGAAAGGAGGAAATCGTAATAGCCCATGTTTTAGTTACAGGTAGTTGCATGTTTCTTGCAACGTACCTCATATATTGAGAATGTCTGATTTATTGTCTAGGGTTCAATTAAGACCATTAGTTTGACTAATCGCTCGATATATGAGGGCCTATGGGTCACACAACAAGTAGTTCCCTTTTACGGATTATAGTTGGTTGATTAAATGTTAAATTAGATTTAATATTTAATTAATGGAGAAGTAATTAATAATAGATTAATTTGGAATTAATTATTATTAATGTTTAATTAAATTAGATTTAGTTAAACAAGAATTCCCAATAATAATATTTGGAATATTACTGTAGGATTTAATATATATGGAAATAAATCGTAGAGATTTGTCATATATGGAATTTAAATCCGTAGAGATTTATATTTAGGGAATTAAATTAAAGAAGTTTAATTTAATTAATTAAAAGGGATTTTAATTTCCCAATAGGCCAGCTTAGGTTTTAAGCTGAGCCTCCCTATATATATTAGTTCTTGGAATTTCACAAACAGTTTTTACACTTCACAATTTCTCCATAAGATCTAGAGTTTGGATTTTCCTAGCTGATTCAACTTGGGATTCAACACTGGCAAATTCGTTCAGATCCGTTCTTGGGGATTACATGGATACCATAGTTGAGGAATTTGCTCTACAACTGTTGTAAGATTTCTCGTTATGATTATTGCAATCCTTATGTGCAATTAACTGTTCGTTGTTGGTGAACTGTTCTATTTCGTTGTGCATGTATTACGTGTTTACGTGCCTCTATTTTCCAACGGTGGTATCAGAGCTTCAGACTCTTAATTCTTAATTTCATAAAATTGGTTTTAAAATTAATTTTTTAAAATTTTGAGACTGGGTGCGGCTGCCTTTTGTTTGACAAAACCGTACCCTTTTATTTGTTTTGTCTCTCGGCTCGCCCTCTCCAACGAAATCCTAAGGTTTTCTGGTTTTGTTTCCCCGCCTTGGTCCCTTCTGTCTCGCCGGTGTTCGCTGGTATCCGCGATGCCGCTCGAGTCGGCGACTCTATGCCGCGACTCGCGGTGCTTGTGCGAAGCTGCGGCACCACACGCGATGGCAAATTGGATTCGCTTCGCTATCCCTCGCCTCGTGAATCGGCGCAACTCGCTCGCACCCGTTCCCATCCCCGCACCTGGTTCTTCATTCGATTTGCTTGACCACCGTCTCGATTCCTCAGAAATCGCGACTGTGCGTTCACAGATCAGTTCGAACGATGGAGGTGCACCGCGCTGCCGTCAGGTTTCGATTTGGGTCGGCCCATTTTGGAATTGGGGTGAGTCGCGTGGGCGTGCCACCGGTTCGACTCGGTTTGCCGCACCTTCCTTATTTCGAATGGGTCGTGGCTCCGCGCGCGCCCCTTTGGTTCTTCGGTGATGGTGGTGAGTCGCCCGCACGCGCCTAGCGGCGGCGGCGACTCGCCCACGCCTAATGTGCGATGATGACTTGTTTCGATTCTATCATTTTCCTTTCGATGATTGCTTCTTTCGATTTTGGGGTGTTTTGATTCATGTTGGTTGATGCTAAATTAGTTGATTGGGTTTTTCGATTGGTTTGGAATTGATGAATTAAAATTCTGAACAAACCTTAATAATTGGAACAGTTTTGGGAATTTTGAATAATTCTGATAAACTGATGAATTGTTGGATTTTGGTTTGGATGACCCAATCGGAAAAAATGGTTTTGGAAACCGGGCGATGATAAGGGGAAGGACTGTGCCGAAATTGGATTTAAGACATGTCCTTTCGTGAAATTTTCAAAATTTGCACATGAGCCCTTGACAAATAAATAATTAATTTAAATCTAATTTAAAATTAATAAAGTATTAATTGAATGTTACATATATTTACTGCATAACTGTTCAATAAATAGTATGTGTTACATTGTAGTTAATTTAATGATACCAGATCACAGAAGATTAAATTAACAGTCCCTTGTAACTAAAAGTACACCATTCACGACCTAGATGGAAATGAACAATCCATCGTGAAAGGTTGAAGTGTAAGACTCGGATTGACTTATCTTGACCAAGAGATTACACTAGTGCATGACTGATGCACTGAATAGGACATACAGGAGGACAAATTCTTCAGAACTGAACATGGAAGAATTAGACCTCAGTGGTTCGTTATTTCTTAATCTCCGTTCCTTAAATAGGATCATGTGTGGTTGGTAACTATTGCTTTGACTTATCATGGGTAGAGAATCAACGAGATTCAATACTTTTTATCTTGGGCAATATTATTGGTCACATGTGATTGCTAAGATTTAATACGGAGAATCGTGTGCAAGTACACTTGTTCGATTTGCCCCCTTGGGAGGTTCATAAGCTTTATCATACCAAATCTTGCAAGTGGAACTAGTTTCCGGTATGGATAATAATGTTGAACCGTTCCTTGACCAAGGACAAAAGATATTAATTAACGGAAAGCTATTTCAGTGGCTTGAATTAATTAATGGGCTAGATAATCTTAAACACGGGAAATAATAACCGGGAGCCAAATTGATTGTAATATGGGTTAAGATGGATAGTGCAATATTAATTATGTAGTGGGATTAATTAATATTTATGGGCTTGAATAATATTGTGGCTCAATATTGATAATTCAAGATCCATTGGAAGGTCCAATCTTAATTCTCCTAAAGGCCCCCTAAGTAGCCCAACATATAGTCCAATAACTGAAAAAGGTGTTTAAAATAAAATAAATATTGTTGCCTTGTTTTTCCATGAAATTCGAAATTTATGGATAAAAGGGGAGAAAGATTTTCTTTGAATTTTGTTATGGAATGAAGATATGTATTCTTGGAATACAAGATTATCTCATTAAATTCAAGAAATCTCCCACTTAGTTATCCATAGGGAAATTTTCAAAAATTTTGATAATTAAGGGACATAAAGATTTTCTTGATTTTCTTGAAAAGATATTATGGAAGATATGTATTTCTTGAAATACAAGAATATCTCATAAATTCAAGAAGATCCAAATCTTGGATTCTTGCCCTATAATTTTCAAAATTAATCCATATAAAAAAAGTAGGTGGGATTTTGTGGAATATTATAATTATGGGAAAAAGAATATAGGAGATATATTCAAGATTTCTTGGAGATCAAGAAAACTTTTTCCCACATTGTTTTTGCCCTAAAAATTCGACCACTTCTACTCTATAAATAGGGGATGATTCTTTCATTCCCAAGTACAATTCCATGTGCTGGAAAAATTAGTAAATCCACAAAGGTGGTGCAACATAATTTATTTTCCTTTTGTTAATTGTTAAAGCGTCCTACCACCTTAGGATAGTCGAGCAAGGATTAAGGAAATACTTGGGAAGTTCTTTTGGTGTGTCTAATAAACAAAGCCATTCTTGTCCCCAAGAGGTAATGCGTTCATGTAAACTCGTAGAATTCGCATCGTAGGATTTACGTGATTTAATTATATGCATGATTTGTTGTTGGATTATTATTTGAATTAATATAGGATTAATTCATGCTAGTAATAATTATGAGAATTAAATTTGAATTTAAATATTCATCCCGAATAGATCTGTGCAACTTATTCCCCAACAACTGGTATCAGAGCCACGATTTCGGGCTCTGAATTTTTTAAATTGTAATTTAATTCGTTGTCATTAAATTTGAAATTGGATAGTAGAATTGCTAGATCTTTTTTGCAGGTATCCAATTGTCATGGAATTTAATGTGTTTATTTATGCATGCATATAAATTGTGGTTTTTAATTGATTCGATTCGGATTCGTTTTGCCTCGTGAGAAAATCCACGAGTAGATTAGGATTTGTTTGATTTGATCAATGTAATAGACTAGTCTAGATCTAGGTTTATTTATTTTTTGTAAATAAATTGTAACCGGATTGGAAACGGAGGCGGAGACGAAGAATTAAAGGATAAAATCCGTAACCCGGGCGTGGCGGTGTCGTCGTCGTAAACGTGCCAAGGATGTCTGTATTTCGACGCGGGATGCACGCAGCACGCATGGGCGCAGGCGAGGCCGAGGGCCGAAGGCAGAGATTGTGAGCGGCGAGACGATCGGGCGCGATAAGCGCAAGACGCGGCTGTGAACTCCGTCTTGGAGCGGACGGGAGACGGAAGCGGGCTTTAGGATGCGGGATGGGCGGGCCGAGAGTTCCGCGGGCGAGGCGAGGTTGGCGGCGTCAGGGCGGATCTTGTATGGATCTGTGCCGCATCGCCGAAGCCCTCGCTGAAGCCTCGCTGAGGCCGATCTCTGCGAGGCTCTCGCTGAGGTCGCCGAGCGGTATTAGGCGTCGCAAGGCTACTTAAGCGCCGGGCGTGATCGCTTACTAAGGGCCGGCGGATGTGGGCGTGCATCATTGCGAGCTACTTGGCGTGGCGTTTCGAGACGGAGTTCTTTTCGAGACGATCGAGTGGGAGAAATTCAAGACGACATTTCTTCAAAATCAAGCCAAGAAAAATCAAACCATGACAATTGGATAATTTGTGCCCAATATGTTTATTTTTTTTCCGCTTTGCTTGATTTATTATTGTGCTATCTTATGCTTTATTTAATTTGTTTAAATGTGTTTGCATGAGAGTTGCCCAATGAAAAATCTCACAATCAAAAATTACTAAGTATGTTTAAATAATTAATTGACAATTTTATTCCGGATAATAAAATTGAATTAATTTTGACCTCCATGATTTATTTATTTGTGAATTCTTTTGGAGAAATTGTCAAAAGTTAGCTTTCACATGAATGAATTCCAAATGGATGATTGTGAATTATTACTAGTGGCGACGATGACCCTCCCCACGAGGCTCGTTCAAAGCGAAATAATAATTCTGTATTTAATCATGGTTATTACTTAGGTATAAAATTGATATGCATATACTTCCCCGAAGTCCCTGTCAATTTTATATTGGTCAAGTGGGAGCCAACTATTAATCTGGATATTAAAGGTTTTTATGCTTCGTTCTTGTTTGTAACCTGCTTGAATGTGTTTAAATAATGACCCACCCCACGTGGCTTATTTAAACTGTTTTGAGATGTTGGCTGATGCATGTTCATATTTTTTTGAGATTTTAATATGATGCATGTGATCGAACCTTGTGATATATTTGTGCTTATGCATATTATTGTTTATTTCAGTTCATCATGTCGCAACCTTTTAATCCACTGTTATATACACTCAAAGAACACCAATTAACTGTTGACAACTATAATGTTTGGAAACGAAGTATGGGTTTTGTCCTACCTGCACAAGAACATCATTGGGTTCTTGATGTACCCAAGCCACGTAAGCCTACTGATGAATCATCAAATGTGGAAAGACACTCGTATAATATTTGGGAGCAGGCCAATGAACCCATGAAACGTGTAATCTTGACTTCCTTTGTCGATGATTTGAGACACATTCATGAAGGTGTTGAGTCTGCTGCAGAAATTATGCAAAGTTTTGAAGAAATATTTTTAACAAAAGACCGCATGATCAATCAGTTTAAAAATGACGACGTGGCCATGCTAAAGATGGTTGAGGGAACACCCGTAAGGGAGCATGTTCTCAGAATTAAACACCATTTTGAAAAACTGGCTTATCTCGGAACTAAGTATTGTGATGAGGCCAAAATCGAATTTCTTTTGCTAACTCTTCCAAGATGCTTCGATGGATTTTCTTTGTAGTTTTTGTGATGAGTGATCACATGTTTACTATGGACATCCTACAAGAAGCCTTGGAGAATATAGAGAAGCATCTAGGAAAGAAAGACGAAGCATTGGTGACCAAAAGTCTTTTCTCGAGATCTTGGCCAGTGGAAGGCAAGTCTTAAGAAAAGGAAAGTGGTCGGAACCAAAGCAAACTCATCACTAAGAAAAGTGAGAAAAAGACAGTTAGTTGTTTGGGTGTCAAGAAAGGACCAAAAGGAAAATGTTTAATTGCGGTGAGAAAGGACATTGGAGGTTAGCCTGTTCCAAACCCAAAAGGAATGGAAAGAAAGGTAATTCTCACGCACTAGTTGTTGAAACTTGTTTAGCGGCGTATGCCTCCCATTTATGGGTAGTGGATCTGAGGATCCATCGATCATGTTTGTTTCACTTTCTGAGGGGTTCAGCGGACCCGACAACTTAGTGGGAGTGAGATCCTCATCATCACTTCGGGCGATCTTCTGAGAGTGGCGGTGAAGCGATGGGAGAAGTGCACCTGTCTTTTGAAGGCGAGTTTTAATTTTAAGAGATGTTCTTTACGTTCGAAATTTAGAAAGAATTTAATTTCAGTTTCTAAACTTTTTCTTGATGGATATTCAGTTACTTTTAATAAAGTTGTTACCATTTCTCTTTTTGATAAATTTATCTGTCATGGAATAGTCTCTATACAATTAATTGTGCACACCACTCACGAAATGCATCCTATAACACATCAACTGTTTCCGATAAAAGAAAACGTTCATCAGACGTGAACGAGACACTTCTATGGCATCTAAGATTGGGTCATATAAATTCAAATAGGATCCAAAGGTTGGTGAAAAGGCGGTTCATCGGAGTTTCTCCAAGTTGAACCAATTCAACCTGCGAATCATGTTTGCGGTAGGTAAAATGACCAAGAGGGCATTTGGAGCCAAGGGGAATAGAGCCAAAGAAGCGTTAGAGATCGTTCACACAGATGTATGTGGTCCAATGTCAACCAAAGCAAGAGGAGGTTATTAGTATTTTGTCACTTTTATTGATGATTACTCAAGGTACGGTTATATTTTCCTTATGAAGCATAAATCTGAGACTTTTGAGAAATTCAAAGAATTTAAGGCTCAAGAAGAGAATCATAGGGAAAAACATATCAAGTCTCTACGATCCGATTGTGGAGGTGAATACCTCAGCGATGAGTTTTTGAACTACTTATCTGATGAAGGGATTGCATCGCCTACTAATCGCATCCGGAACCCCTCAACAAAAGCGGGGTTGCAGAGCGAAGAAACAGAACTCTTTTGGAAATGATTAGATCTATGATGAGTTATGCGGATCTTCCCAAGTCGTTCTGGGGTCATGCCTTGGAAACAACAGTCTACATTCTGAACATGGTGCCATCCAAATCGGTTCCCAAAACTCCCAAAGAATTGTGGACCGGGCGCATGCCTAGTTTGAGACACATGAAGATTTGGGGGTGTCCGGCCTACGTGTTGGACAAGGAAGCCAGTAAATTGGATCCTCGATCAGAATTAAGGTTGTTTGTGGGATACCCCGAGGGAACAAAAGTGTGTATGTTCTATGGTCCCGAAGATCGAAAGGTGGTAATAAGCACCCACTTTAGATTTTTGGAAGAAGACTATATGAACGAAAGAAGACCCAGAAGTGAGATTACCTTAAATGAGCTAAGGGGGATAACCTCAATGCCAACTGCATAATATGACATACCAAAGCGACACACTTACAACCCGAGCCTCGTCAGAGTGGGAAGGTTGTGAAACGACCCGAGAGATTCATGGGAATAGGAGAGTCCTCGGACTTGATTTCCGGACAAGACGAATCGGACCCATGGACATATGACGAGGCAATCCAAGACAAGGATCAGATTCTTGACAAATAGCAATGAAAGTTCTAAATGGGTTCTATGTATCATAACAGAGTGTGGGAGCTAGTCGAACCACTTAATGGGGTCAAACCCAATGGTTGCAAGTGGGTGTATAAAGAAAAAAAGAGGATCGGGACGGGGAAGGTGGAAACCTTCAAAGCAAGACTCGTGGCGAAAGGTTATACTCAGAAAGAAGGGATCGATTATGAGGAAACTTTTTTCGCCGGTAGCCATGCTTAAGTCCATCCGAATTCTCTTATCGATTGTGCGCATCTCGACTTTGAAATCTGGCAAATGGATGTCAAGGCGACTTTTCCTTAACGGAAGTCTTGATGAAGAGATCTATATGCAACAACCCCAAGGCTTCATTGAAAAAGGCCAAGAACACCTAGTTTGTAAGCTCATGAAGTCCATTTACGGACTCAAACAAGCATCCAGAGCTTGGAACCAATGTTTTGATCATGTTATAAAGTCTTATGGGTTCGATCAAAACGAGTTCGAAAGTTGTGTGTACAAAAAGTGTGTCGGAACTGCATTGGTATTCTTAGTACTATACGTAGACGACATTGTGATCATCGGGAACGATGTAAAGGTGTTATCAGACGTAAGGGCATGGCTTTCAAAAAAAGCGGTTTGATATGAAGGACTTAGGGGAAGCCGCACACATCCTTGGGATCAAGATCACTCGAGATCGCAAGAAAAGGATGATAGGCTTGTCGCAAGCTTCATACATAGACACTGTCTTGAAACGATTCAGCATGCATGATTCCAAGAAAGGCTTCGTACCTTTCAGACATGGAATCCATCTATCCAAGAAAATGTGCCCTAAGACGCAAAAGGAGATAGATGACATGAGAGGCATTCCATATGCTTGGTTTGTCGGAAGCCTTATGTATGCAATCGTATGCATGAGACCCGGATATCTGCTTTGCCGTTGGCATGGTGGCAAGATATCAAAGTAACCCGGGGAAAGAACATTGGACGACAGTTAAAAACATTCTGAAGTATCTGAAAAGAACTCGGGATAAAATGTTAATTTATCGGTCGATAGTCAATCCCCATCGGCCACTACGGACTTGGATTTCCAATCGGACATAGACTCGAAAATCTACCTCGGTAGTGTGTTTTGCATTGGGGGGAGGAACCGTGACATGGAGAAGCATTGCTTAAAATCGTCGCAGATTCTACCATGGAAGCCCGAATATGTAGTCGCTATGCAGGCAAATGAAAAAAAAGCGGTTTGGCTCAAGAACTTCCTAGTGGACTTGAATGTAGTTCCGAATTTGCCCAGCAGAATCACTGTTTATTGTGACAATGTCGGAGCAGTTGAAAATTCAAAGGAACCAAGAGCCCACAAGGCCAACAAACACATTGAAAGGAAATACCATCTTACACGAGATATCGTTAAGAGAGGAGATATAGATGTGGCAAAGATAGCGTCGGAAGACAACCCAGCGAGATCCATTCACAAAGGGTCGCCTCCTCAATACATTCGAGAGACATGTGGAAGGAATAGGTGTCAAGACCGTTGCCAATCTGCTTTGAGTATAAGTGAGAGAAATTATTAGGTTCGTGTAGGTGACATTAGATGTCACGGATTAGGAACTACACGAGACATTTTGTAGTATACTTAAAAGCAGACTTTGAGTATAAGTGGGAGATTGTTGGGATTATACTGGAAAGTATGCTTTTACTTTGTATAATCAAAACTGAATTTCGGACTTATTTTCTGAAATAAATTGTTTATCACTGATGCTTTAAATATCATTGAATGTTACATATATTTACTGCATAACTGTTCAATAAATAGTATGTGTTACATTGTAGTTAATTTAATGATACCAGATCACAGAAGATTAAATTAACAGTCCCTTGTAACTAAAAGTACACCATTCACGACCTAGATGGAAATGAACAATCCATCGTGAAAGGTTGAAGTGTAAGGCTCGGATTGGCTTGTCTTGACCAAGAGATTACACTAGTGCATGACTGATGCACTGAATAGGACATACAGGAGGACAAATTCTTCAGAACTGAACATGGAAGAATTAGACCTCAGTGGTTCGTTATTTCTTAATCTCCGTTCCTTAAATAGGATCATGTGTGGTTGGTAACTATTGCTTTGACTTATCATGGGTAGAGAATCAACGAGATTCAATACTTTTTATCTTGGGCAATATTATTGGTCACATGTGATTGCTAAGATTTAATACGGAGAATCGGTGCAAGCACGCTTTGTTCGATTTGCCCCCCTTGGGAGGAGGTTCATAAGCTTTATCATACCAAATCTTGCAAGTGGAACTAGTTTCCGGTATGGATAATAATGTTGAACCGTTCCTTGACCAAGGACAAAAGATATTAATTGACGGAAAGCTATTTCAGTGGCTTGAATTAATTAATGGGCTAGATAATCTTAAAACACGGAAATAATAAGCAAGAGCCATATTGATCGTAATATGGGTTAAGATGGATAGTGCAATATTAATTATGTAGTGGGATTAATTAATATTTATGGGCTTGAATAATATTGTGGCTCAATATTGATAATTCAAGATCCATTGGAAGGTCCAATCTTAATTCTCCTAAAGGCCCCCTAAGTAGCCCAACATATAGTCCAATAACTGAAAAAGGTGTTTAAAATAAAATAAATATTGTTGCCTTGTTTTTCCATGAAATTCGAAATTTATGGATAAAAGGGGAGAAAGATTTTCTTTGAATTTTGTTATGGAATGAAGATATGTATTCTTGGAATACAAGATTATCTCATTAAATTCAAGAAATATCCCACTTAGTTATCCATAGGGAAATTTTCGAAAATTTTGATAATTAAGGGAAAGAAAGATTTTCTTGATTTTCTTGAAAAGATATTATGGAAGATATGTATTTCTTGAAATACAAGAATATCTCATAAATTCAAGAAGATCCAAATCTTGGATTCTTGCCCTATAATTTTCGAAATTAATCCATAACAAAGAGTAGGTGGGATTTTGTGGAATATTATAATTATGGGAAAAAGAATATAGGAGATATATTCAAGATTTCTTGGAGATCAAGAAAAGTTTTTCCCACATTGTTTTTGCTCTAAAAATTCGACCACTTCTACTCTATAAATAGGGGATGATTCTTTCATTCCCAAGTACAATTCCATGTGCTGGAAAAATTAGTAAATCCAAAAAGGTGGTGCAACATAATTTATTTTCCTTTTGTTAATTGTTCGCAAGCGTCCTACCACCGGATAGTCGAGCAAGGATTAAGGGAATACTTGAGAAGTTCTTTTGGTGTGTCTAATAAACAAAGTCATTGCCGTCCCAAGAGGTACGTTCACGTAAACTCGTAGAATTCCGCATGCGTAGGATTTACGTGATTTAATTATATGCATGATTTGTTGTTGGATTATTATTTGAATTAATATAGGATTCATTCATGCTAGTAATAATTATGAGAATTAAATTTGAATTTAAATATTCATCCCTAATAGATCTGTGCAACTTATTCCCCAACACGAATAAGTGTACTTGTTAGCCACTAAGAGGTCGACACGTATGTATGGATCTGACGATGCAGGATATGGCGTATCAGGGCAAACGGCTAGAAAGGACAAAATTACACGGAGACGACATGGCCTTCCTGAGCAAGTCAAATCAAGCCTGCAAGCTACCTAAAATAGACTGAGATTCAAATTGTTCTCCAATGACTCTTTGATTTCAAGGCCTATAAATATGGGATCAACCTTCATTCTTAGGTTACGGAAATTATTATCAAGCTCAAGCACAAGCAAGATTTCCGCACGAAGAACACAAATTAAGAATATTTTCTAAGTGTTCATCCCATAGTTCTTAGCATAGAATTCTTATCATCTAGCTTTAGGCTACACAAATACTATGATAGAATTCCAGTTGGAACATACAAATCTTATACCCAAACCCACAAAGTTAGGTTAAGTTTGTTTAAGCAAAATTTCAGACTAGGGTTTCTAGTTTCTGATTTCTGGGATTGTTGAGTGGAAACTCTTGAAACATCTGTTGTATTGCGTTGGACTAACACATTAATCTAAGTCCTGATTGGTTAAGTGAGTGCCTGGCGATAGGGAAGAAGAGGGGCGTGGGGACGAGTTGTCCGAACCACTATAAATCTTGTGTAATTTATTTGCTTTACACTCTTAGCACACTACCTGCTTTATATTCGATGCATGTTCTGAGTCTGGATCAGATTTGCATCAAGCAACTGATCTGATCAGTTTGACACCTTTGTCATCTGATCTAAAATAGATTACTCAGAATTTGATTTGAGCAAACTGGTTTTTCATACTGGTTAACTTATCTTCTGCACAAACAGTTGAGCTGATAGACGCCTAAACCGATCGCTTCCAAGTCGTCGATAAGTAAGACATCGATCCGCATCTTTATTACACTTCAGACTGATCATGCATACTTGCATATCCACACCCGATCTCACAAAAGTTTTAGAAGTCTATTCACCCCTCTCCTCTAGACTTCTACCCTCACAAAACCCGTTCGGGACCTACAATGTCCAAAAAATGCTCAGCATTATCCCCATTCGTATATGTTCCCAGCGCGTACAACTAACTAAATAAATTCAACATTTAGTTTGTCTGTGAATTAAAAATAAGTGATTTGATGAAAGTAAAATTGATTTAAATATATATATATATATATATATATATATATATATATATATATAAATCAAAACAAATTAACCTAATTCAATTAAAGTGAGTTCAAAATATTAAGAAAAAATGACTGCACGTACGATTTCAATTTTTAATAATTTAATTACTCCAGTTAGTTGTTTAATAAATATTTTTATTTATTTTGATTTATATATTTTGGATTCATTTAATATGTATTATTTAATTTTCTTATTTAAAAGAAAAAATCGAAACATATTTTTATTGATAGTCAAATATTCATGTCGACGTGGGTTATGGGTATCACACAATATCATCTGTTCCATATATTATGTTCCACTCTGTGTTTCATATGGTAAATTAATGACACATGTAATTGGCAAAAAAATCCAACGAACCACCATTACCCTGGGTCCATGTGTTAAAGATCCAAGAGGTGGAATAATCTTAGAACACAAAAAAGTGACACAAAAGAATTGAACTGTTTGGGTTTCTTAAGTCGAACACATGAGATATTAATCAATAACAAACCTCAGATGATTTTGGGCTAAAAAAAACCTGTAAATTAAATATTTTATATATCTATGTATCATAAAAATAGAACAAAATTTTATTAGAATATAATTTAATAGTAATCGACTACAAATTTTTAGAATTAAAAAATGATTGTTACTGCATAATTTCGATTTTCAATAGTTTAGTTACTCCTTGTTTAATTAATCTTTTATTTATTTTGAATTCTTTTAGAAACATTTAATATGTATTATTTTGTTAATAAAAAAAAATTGAAACTTGTTTTATTCATAATCACTAGAATTGCACCCGTGCTAACGCACGATCATTGTTATCACTAAATATTTTAGATGTTAAAATATTATTTTAAATTAATATAAAATTTAAATTTTATATTGACAATCTTGTTATACTTATTTATATTCATAATAATGTGAGTTTTTTAAACTAAAATTAATTTTGATATTTTAAAATTGCATTTACTTATATTCATAATGACATTGATATGTTAAAGAATTTTTTTTGCAAAAGAGAATTACTCCCTCCGTCTCAATCTTGACTACTTGATTATTGTGTGCTCGAAGTTTAAGAAAAAAATATTTATTAGTATTTTATGTGATAAAGTGATAAAGTGTTGGGGGTTAAAAGAATTATTTATTAGTATTTTATGTGATAAAGTGATAAAGTGTTGGGGTAGAAAGAGTTGTTTATTAGTATTTTATGTGAAATTTTTTTTATTGCAATTCAAGACACCATATATATTTTTATGTTATTCGAAGCATTTGTTAATTTTTTTTAACAATAATTAAGTGGCACGTGGCTACTAGAGTTGAGATAAATGTTCACGTAGAATGTCAAGACTGATAAATAAAATTATTTTTTTAATTAAAATAAATTATATGAAAAATAATATCTAATAAATGTTTTTAAATATTAAAAAATTAGGAATTGCAATTTGGTGGGTGATTTAGCATTCTTATTTTAAGTTTTTGGGAGAAATAATAAGAGCATATTTTTTTTCAGATGAGATTTTGGGGTTTATATTTCTATTTTTTTTAAATATCGATGTTGTTTTTCTAAAAAAAAAATCAACTTAAAAAAATGATTTCTTTTTTTAAAAAAAATTATCAGTCATGGCATCCTATATGGACATCTATGTATCAATTCGAGCAACCACATTATTAAATTGTTGCCAGAAAATGGACAAATGCTTCAAATTGCAAAATTTTAAAATGTGATGTCTTGAAGTGCAAAGAAAAAAAAAAGTTGTATTCTCTCCGTCCCAATCTTAACTAGACTATTTCCATTTTTGGTGTCTCAATCTTAACTACACATTTTCTTAAACTAATAAATAACTCTTTCTACCCCCAACACTTTATCATTTTATCACATAAAATACTAATAAATAATTCTTTCAACCCCAACACTTTATCACTTTATCACATAAAATACTAATAAATATTTTTTTCTTAAACTCCGAGCACACATTAATCAAGTAGTCAAGATTGGGACGGAGGGAGTAATTGATAAAAACCCCTTGAGTGGTGATTTTTTTTTTTTTGCAACTAATCCTATATTTTTGCTATTGTTGCATTAATGTTATAATGTATCTATAACAATGTTAAAATATTGATGTGATTTTTATATTCAAGATAAAAATATCTAATTTTTAAAACATATCATATTGACATATATTTAACTATATTAAAATTAGGAAATTTACAACAAATTATAACTTATATTAGTATTTTGCTATAATATAGAAATTCACAAAAATATATATTTACGTATATAAGATATCTAATATTTTTATTTTTAAACATTAATTTGACAACTAGTAGGGTCATTAAAAATGTTAAAGAAAATATAATAACTCATTTATGTATAATATTCAAATGTAATAATTCTATATGAAAAGGACTTTAACAAAAATAGAACATCATGAAAAAGTTGTGACATTTGAATATTTATTATTACAAAATTATATATATCTAAAAATTTCATAAAAAAATGCATTTTTCATGATACTACAATCATGATTATCATCATGGCACACAATAGGATCTTCAAACTCTAGAGGTTTGTTTTGTTATCCGGGTAACAATTGCGTACAATCGTACATAACTAAAAATAGACTTCAACAAAAATTCTCTTACATTAGAAAACGATTGTACCTTACTTTTATTTATAGACATAGCATATGAAACAATCAACGAAAAAATATCTTCGTTGAAATTTGAACGACAATCTATGACCAGAAGGAGTCAATACAACCCTAGGTATCAAAACTAAATATCCGACATTACTAATCTTAGCTTCAAAAATACTAATACACATCTTCGTATTAACCGACCTACATATTGAAAAAAATATTTCATTACAAATTTATTGGACTGATACATATTAACCTTAAAAATATGAGGAAAAAAACTAAAAAGATATTATTAAAAGACCAAACATAATTCCATTGCACAAATACCTCGAGTGATCAATATTTCTATAATAACATTATTGATGTTCCAATTTTGAGATTCAATTCATTATTAAGAATCCCTGAACGCTTTAAATTATTCAAGAATTTAGGAGTATGTACATAAGACCAATAACTAAGCCTAATATAAAAAGAAAAAAAATATATAAAGCCATATGTAATTCGGGAGTCATGCCGAGCAACATCACACACTGCGTCTGGGAAGCTTCCTTTTGATGCTTATTCTGAGCTGCTACGTCAAACATAGTTTTCTCAAGAAACCAGTTGCAGGGGTAACAGGGATTGGCGTGTCCAACACGTACTCAATCTTTTCTTGCCTTAACACCAAACACACGTTTAGGTGCCAGCCCAGAAAATTTGGCCTAGCCAATTTGTTTGTTTCCAAAACACATCTCAATAACAGTTATATATTTTAACTAACCAAGAGAAATAAATAAAACAGGAATTAAATACATAATTCCTATGATCAAAATTCAGCAATCAAAATAAACGTGGTCTTTCTTTTGTGTTTATTTTGTCTCCATTATTTTCACATACTCAACGACCTCATCGGAAGAGTACAAATTTATATCAGATATAAATTGTAATGGACTAGGATCCACATTCCTACTATTATAATATCTGCTTGGGCTGATTACTATAATAGCAGAACTGGTAGGTCTCCAAACCAATTGCCTAATTGCAATTCCTAGGTGATTGAACCTAGTTCAATCGGATGCCCCTTGACTTTCGTTTCCCTGCTTGGCCTGGTGAAACAAAGTCAAGTTGATTTACAACCATCAAGCGGCGACACTTAGTGTCCCTATAAAAGTCCCGTTAGATGTAGATCTGAGCAAAAGACTTGGGCCTTAAATACTCATTGGAACGAAATCTCCGGTTTACTTTTAATTTTGATGGAAGACATCGTTCAATTTAATGAAAAATCATATTTTAATGAGGAACATTTCAAAGGTGGGGTATTAATTACTTAATCGAGATTCAACATGTTAATCTACATCATATTTGAGCAATTATTGGGCGCCGCCTACCCAAACATGATTTTATACGGACTAACACTTATATGGGTGCCGTCTACCAAACAACTATTACGGTCCAACAATTATTGGGCGCCGTCTACCCAAATAATTATAATGCGGACGTAAAATGCGTTAACAGAATATAAAACATGTTAACCAAGTGAGAATTAATAATTCGTTTAATTCTCTAAACCATAATTTTAAAATTCAATTTTAAAATTAAGTTTAATAATTAAATTCATTATTAATATAAACCTTTTAATTAATCCAATTAATTAAAAGTCCGTCATTAGTCCAACTAATACGTTTTATTAAAACCCAAATTTTATTAATTCTAATAAATTAAATCCAATTTAATTTTAATTAATAAATATAGGTGGCTCAAGTGCAATTTTAAAATTTGCACGAACGGGCCTATTTGAAATCCAATTTGCAAAATAGCCCCTCCCTCATCATAGCCCAAAATCATCTTTCCAATCGGGACAAAGGACACCAACAATTTAACATCAGTTCATCAGATTCAATCCAATTAATCACAGAATAGTAAACTTTGGGATTCATGTTCATCAAATGATTCAAACAATCCCAATTGAAACTGATAAACACCCAAAATTCAGCAGCAACAAACTGTGTAAAATCAGCCCCAAAATGAAACCAACACGTGGCGCGTGCCGGCGAGTCGTCGCCGCCGCTAGGCACCGCGGGCGACCCGCCGCTGCAGCCAATTTCAGAAACGCTTACAAGCATCCATCAAACCTCGTCTCAAATTGAATCGGAGACGAGAGATACAGATCGAGAGTGAGACGGCAGGAACAACTTGGAGTTCGCGAATCGAAGCGGGTCAAAACGACACACAAGCAAAACGGTTCAAAAAATGCAATGCCGTAGCCTCGTGGTGGCGCGCCATCGCGAAGTTCGTCAAAATAGGGGCTTGCCCAATCAAATCTTCATACAAAATGAGGACGCCGCCATCTACATCGAAGGACACAGGGCAAACCGCCATGCGAGGGGGAGGCGATTCGGGTTAAGCTGTCACGAATCTAATCCGCTTGATTTTGGGCCGACGCGGCGTCACGAGCCCAACGCGAGTCACGCGGCTTCGCTGCCGACTCAAGAGTGGTGCTCAGATGCACGCTGGGACGAAAAACGACGCTGGAGCGAGACGGTGGGGGCGAATGGGTTTTCCCAGAAAACCCTAATTCGGGCGAAAGAGATGAGCCAGGCGTGTAATAGGGGAGGGATTTGTGCAATTAAAATCAACAACCCACAATTATACATAGCATAATACACACAAATCAATATGTGTCTAACACTTCACATGAATCAATCAATTGGTGCGGTCGTGAAATCGACCGTGCCGTGATTTATAAATAATTTTATAAATCAAACAATCATGCAATTAATTAATCAAGAGTCTGAAGCTCTGATACCACTGTTGGAATTTATAGGCACGTAAACACGTAATACATGCGCAGTGGAAGTAAACAGTTTACCAACAACAAACAATTAATTGCATAATTAAATACGTGTAAACATAAAGAGAAACCTTACAGTAAATTGTACGTATATTTTTCTATTATGGTATCCACGTAATCCCCAATCACGGACTTGCACAGATTTGCCAGCGTTGAATCCCGAGATGAATTTGCTAGGAAAATTCTAACTCTAGATCTTATGGAGTGTTGGGGTTATACGTGAAAGTATGCTTTTACTTTGTATAACCTATGTATTAAACACTTATTTACTGAAATAAATTATTTATCACCGTTGCTTTAAATATGATTGAATGTTATATATATTTATTGCAAACCGTTCATATAATAGCACATGTTACATTGTAGTTAACGTGGTGATACCAGATCACAGAAGATCACGTTAACAGTCCCTTGTAAACTAGTGCGTGTTTCACAACTTAGATAGACCCGAATAGTCTATTGGTAGAAGTTGATGTGTAAGACTCAGATTGACTTGTCTTGACCAAGAGATTACACTAGTGCATTCGATGCACTGTAGCGGACCTGCAGAGAGGATAAACTCATTCGCACTGACTTAAGGGATGAAGAGTTAGACCTCAGTGGTTGCTGATTTCTTAATCTCTGTCACTTAATAAGGACCGTGTGTGATTAGTAGTTATTGCTTTGACTTATAAATGGAAAGAGAATTATTGCGACTTTGATACCCTATATCTTGGGCAATAATATTAATTGTACGACAGTTGCTAAGATTAATACAGAGAATCGTGTGCTTGCAAATTCTTGCGTGATTGGTCCCCTTGGTGGGCTCGGAACCTTTATCATACCAAATCTTGCAAGTGGAATTAATTTTCCGGTATGGATAATAAAGCTGAGCTGTCCTTACTCCAAGGATAAAGATATTAATTAATATAAAGCTTTTCAGTGGCTTAATTAATTAATGGACTAAATAATCGTAAACACGGAAAATAATAACCGGGAGCCATATTACCGTAATATGAGGTCAGTCAGAGCTAGTTGCTACTGGTTATGCGGACGCAAGTTTCCAATCTGACTGTGATGATTACAAATCTCAGTCAGTCTATGTGTTCACTCTCAATGGTGGGGTGGTTAGTTGGAATAGTTCCAAACAAGAGACTAACGCAGACTCAACAACCGAAGCTGAGTACATTGCTGCGGCGGAAGCTGCCAAAGAGGTTGTCTGGATAAAACAGTTCTTGAATGAACTAGGGGCAGTTCCGAGTGCCGGAAGTCCAATAAAGTTGTATTGTGACAACACTGGTGCGGTTGCCCAAGCAAAGGAATCGAGATCCAATAACAGAAACAAGCATATGCCAAGGCGTTATCACTTGATAAGAGAGATAGGGGTTAGACATGTAGGTGATTGGCTCTAGTTCAAGTGGAAGATTGTTAGTGTTAGTGTCCTAGAGACAATCCTTTGTATGGACATAATACTAAGATAATATTCAGTGTTGGTTTAATATTATTGTTTGTTTAATATTAAATGTATGGCATTGCACTCATTAGAATATTATGTTTGATTGTTTGCATTTGTTCTTATCTGTGTTCCCTTGAATCACTGTTGTCATTGAGTGTGTGAGAACTCAGATGACTTAAGCATGATTCTCAAATAGCCCCGATCAAGGATCATCAAGAATGGGATAAATGATGCAATGGAGATTGGTGTGCGATCTGCATCATACTCTTAGAGAGTGTAGTAAGATCTCACTTACTACGAGATATTGGGTATCTCATAATGGATGCACAAATACCTTAGAGGGTATTGGTATACCCATCCGAGCAACCGTTTAATGTAGTTCCACTATATGTGTCTACGGGTGTCTCGGTTAGTGGGAGCGATGCGATACTCCTTTGACTTGAGGTCAATACGCACGACATGTGTGGAGTGATGAACTTTGACCATGACCGACGCTTGCACCCGTCTATGGGTAGATATGACTTAGATTGAGTTCATCACGAAGTGCATGTGCGTGGTAGTTGAGCCAAGAAAAGGATTCATTCCTCAAAGTGGATTTAGAGAGAATACTCACCTTCTCATCATAATTGGATCAAAGTCATTGGCCAATGCACGTCAACTTGAACTTTGTGGACAAGTGTGACATAAGTGATCAATTAGTGATTGAAGATAAAGTGATTAAGTTATTTGAATAGACAATTCATCATGTTCAAGACTAATCGAGTATTCGTGAATGAAAGGAGGAAATCGTAATAGCTCATGTTACAGTTACATGTAGTTGCACGTTTCTCACAACGTACCTCATATATTGAGGATGTTTGATTTATTGTCTATGGTTCAATTAAGACCGTTAGTTTGACTAATGACTCGATATATGAGGGCCTATGGGTCACACAACAAGTAACTCCCGTGTACGGATTATCGTTGGTTGATTAAGTATTAAATTGGATTTAATATTTAATTTATGGAGAATTAATAATATATTAATTTAGAATTAATTATTATTACTATTTAATTACATTAGATTTAATTAAATAGGAATCCCAAAATAATATTATGGAATATTATTGTAGGAAAATATCCGTAGGGAAAAACATATCTTTGAGATTTGTTTTGCAAGATTAGGAATTATCTTCCTAATAAAGATTGCTTAAGATTTAAGTCAATCTCTCCCTATATATATGACATCCCGGGATTCATTAATTAAAGTTGTTTTAAAAAAACCTAGTTTCACCATAAAATCTAGAATATGAATTTTCCTAGCAAATTCCGTCTCAGATTCAACACTGCAAATCTGTCCACGGGGTTACGTGGATACCATAATTGATAAATCTACTATCGAATTGCTATAAGATTTCTTGTTATGATTAATCGCACTTGTTTGTGCAATTAACTGTTCGTTGTTGGTGAACTATTTTATTCCGCTGCGCATTTATTACGTGTTTACGTGCCTCTATATTCCAACACATTGTACCGACAAAAATGTTTACCTGACGGAGATTTTTTGGACAAACGTAGTAATATCTACCTGGATGCATAGAACTATGGCCTGCACATCTTAAGATCATAGGACCATTTGCCCATGTACATTGTGGCGGCAACGATGAATCTCAATAGATTGGCATCTATATATATATTATTACAAACAATCATGAAATTAAAAAAAAAAAAACTTTTTATAACATAGCATATAAATATTACTTATCACAGGTGAATATCAAATGTTCTAACAAATATTCATAACACAAGTAGTTGACAAATTGTACAATCTGAGAGAAAGTGTATTATTACATATGACAAATCTCACTGAACTACCCCCTAGTCCTCCAAGTAGTATACATACTATTCGCCAACTCTTCCCGAAATAAATTAAACTCAGGGGACGACTCAACTATATCAATAATGTCAAGCGGTTGAGAGTCAAGTCCCGGAGGATCATTTTCATCAATTAATTGTACTAGTGGGTCATCAGGCATCTCTTTGCGAATGAAGTTGTGGAGAATGAAACAAACCATTATAAGCCTAATTTGAGTTTTATAGGGAAGTGTGTAGGATAACTGAGGATGGGGAAGCGCATTTTCAAAACACCAAATGCACGTTCTATTACATTATGTGCTCTAGTGTGTCTCATATTGAAATATTCATGTGGGTTGGTAGGACGATCCATTGTTGGTCCCCACTCTTTCAAGTGATACCTGCAACCTCTATAAGGTACGAGAAATCCCTCAGAATTGGCATACCCATTGTCACACAGATAGTAGTTCCCTAACAACAATGAGGGGAAGTAAGTACTATAATTAAAAAAAGAAGAAAAATCTACAAAAAAATTGAACAAATCTACAAAAAAAAAAGTGAGAATACCCTTTGGGACTTGTAGCCAATTGGATCTTGAAACAACATCTCGCAAGACTCTAGAATCAGCTGCAGAACCTTCCCAGCCGGGTAAAAAGTACACAAAGTTCATATCAGAATCACACACTCCTAGTACATTAGTGGATATGTTACCCTTCAGAGTCCTAAAATGGGGTCTATCTTTAGGACTCACATGAACATGAACATATATCCTGTCTAGAGCACCTAGACAACCCTATTTTCAAATCAAAAGACAAATTATCAACATGGGAATGTTATGAATTTGGGTTTATTAAAAATTGAATAAATTTAACTTAAACCATTTCCACCTTGGATCTGTCGAGTCATCAGGTACAGGTGTGGGAGTAACAAGGAAAATAGTGTGCAATTTTAAAAGCTCATAGAGGACAAGGTTGACATAATGTGACACGGTCTGACCAGATCTATGGTGATCAAACTTAATTACTCTTTGCTTTTTACAATGACCTAATACTGACAAGAACATTGCCACTTTCTCTTCAACTGACAAATACCTTTGTTGCCTTAATCCTCCCAATTCACTTAATAAATAACACAATTTACCAAAAGTGTTTCTATTAGGTTATCTAAACAAGAAGATGAACCAGGTTCAAAATATAACCTGTTCAGCGAACAACTTGACCAGGAATTCTACTTAGCATTGTGTTGGTCCCGGTGCAAACGAGTCTTACACGTGTATGGGGGGGAATACACGTGTTCAGTGTTTTTAAAACTTTTTCTTACTGAGGTCAGCTTGGGTCAGATAATCCTGAAGATTAGGTTCTGAGAAGCACAGATCACTCTGAGTCAAAGTCTACTGAGACAGTGATCCTGAGCTGCTTTCAGATACCTCAGATAATCCCAACTGAGTCCTGAGTGACAGAGATCCTGAGTTGCTTGGATCAGATAACTAACTTACTGAATCCTCAGAAGAGAGTTCAGTTTGGTAACTATCTGTTCTAGCTACTCAGTCGTGCGGAATGGTTGGCCCTTTAGTTTATACTCGTTTTAAGCTTTGCTGAAAACCTTCCTTTTATGAATTAGTGATTAAGCTGTGATTCACTTATGCAACTTCAGTGGATTGATTCCAACTGAATATCAGTGAAAAGTATGCTTTCAAAATCAAGTCAATGCAACAATTAAGTACAGATAAGGAAAGCAATAAAGAACACAACAATTATAGTGGTTCAGAGACTCAAGCTCCTACGTCCACTCTCCCTGACTCTTCAGAGAAATTCACTAATCACTTCTGAGCTTTCTGACTACCTCGTAGTTTACTTACTCAACTCGGCCCTGAGTTTTCTGACTACTCCACGTAGTTTACTTACTCAACCCGACCCTGAGTTTTCTGACTACCTCCGTAGTTTACTTACTCAATCACACACAAGCTTTCAGACTACCCCTGTAGCTTACTAACTTCTCCTCTAGAGTTTTCTGACTACTCCACGTAGTTTACTAACTCTTTACAACTCTTCTCACCAACAAACACACTCCAACTACCTTCTCAAGGGTTTGGGGTTTCTTGGTTGGTTTCCAACTAGGATGAGATATCCTTTACAATGAAGCACAATGCAAAGGGTTAGGATATCTCGACTAAGCTTTGGATATTTCTTATCAGGCTAGGCTTAGTATAGTGAGCTCTCTTCAATATAGAAGCACTTGGGAAATTCAAGGTTTTCGAGTGCTTTCACTTTTGCAAGAATAAGTTTGAGCTCTTGAGTTGCGTATAAATTTCCCGCCACCTTACAATGTAGAGGGTAACCAGTATTTATAGGCATACACCAATGTCACTTTTGAAAACTATCTGTTGGAGAGACAGCTTCGTGAGTTCCCTCTTATGGTCTGTGAGAAACGACTATATTTAGGGTTTGAAACTCCCTAACACGTTTTAGGCAATAGCCTTTCATGTAGCCGGCCTTCACTTTTTGCAGTCTGGAACTTTCGTACATCTGACATCTTTTCCAGCGACCTGTCACTGTCAGTTGTCAGTATGGTACAGTGTTGTCTTCTTCTTTTTGACTTTTGTCTCCAGTTAAAGGTAGACACCTTCAACGGCTCTTTTGGTTACAAACTCTGAGTTTGATATAACCTTAACAACACTTCTGACTTAGTTCCTTTTGTCTGCATTTGAATGTCTTGGCAATATCTAACTTTCTAAGGAATCGCGTTTTCTTCAGTATTGCATCCTTCAGATAGATATATTTAGTGCCTCGGAAACATTCAGGTTCATACTGAGCATTCAGTACATTACTGAGTCATCAGTAATTACTGTGCTTTCAGTATTCTTGATCTTCACTTCTCAGTCTTTTTAGTCTTGCGTCTTCAGAGTTCTTCTGAGTCTTCAGGGTCTTCTGAGTCTTCAGAGTCTTCTGAGACAATTTGACTGTTGTGCTGAGTCTTCACGCTGAGTTTTCAGTTACTCAGTATCCTACTGAGTCTTCAGTAACTATCCTGAACTATATCTGCTGACTATACATTCTTGCAGATAACATCCTGATAATTCTAAAACTGAATCCTGACTCAACTATCAAGATCTTTCTGATCATGTCATACTCAGGGGTTTTGGGATCTTAATCAAAATCATATATATTAAATTCATCTCCCAACACATTGTATAAGGTCGAGTAGTACGTGACGTTGATTTCTGAATCTATTGTTGGTTTTCACAATATGGGCTACAAGAAGGGCCAGAAATATGTTTCGAATGACTATCCGCTCTACCAATATAAACAAAACAAGTTTTCTCATGGTAGAGGACAACATTGTAGACAATCTGCATTGGGATTCAGTAACTTCTATTATATAACTGCTCTCTCTCTATATATACATATTTGAATTACTCAAATTGTGATTCTCACATATGTATACACGAAACATATAATCAAACCATAAATAGGAAATGGAGCCTGCCTTATATTCCCAAACACTATAAAACACAAAGGCCTAAACATTTATTAAGAGCATGTAGACAACATAAGAAAAAACATGCTACAAAAGAAATAGACGAGAACCATCATATCTGCTTAAAATTTCAGATGCATCATCTAACCCAAACAAAAAATCATTCATTCTAAAATACCATCAAACAATTTAATAATGACCAAGATACACATAAGAACAAAATGATCCACATATGTTGTTTATAACCTAGGTCAAATAAGAAATCGAGATGTTGTTCAAATAGGGCTCAAACCAGGAATATATCATATACAGGATGATGGTTTTACCTCATCGATGAGTATGGGGTAGATCCCTTGTTGTCAGATCGCCAAATAGATATTCGAATCAATCCACTACTTCGAAACTCTAACAACAAATCACCCAGCCGAATTCGTAATCAATTAAAAACAAGGGTACAACGATTGGGTAAAAACAAGGGTACATGGACTCACAACGAAAAAGTCTTCAATCGACCACCGATTTAACGACTTTATCCACCGTGATTGATGACGAACACCTCCACTCTTTACCTAGCAAACATAAACAAACGCCACGTTAATAAATATCGATTGGGTAATTTGTAACGGGAGTGAAATTTGTGTAGTGTAGATCTGAGAATCAGTATACTAAATTGGGAGAACTTCTGAATCACGGAAACATTTCACAAATATTTTCCAAACACGACGATGGCGAAGAGACGGAGCCAAACAACGGACGAATTGTTGAATCGGCAAAGGAATTCTTCAATCGGTAGAGGAATTCATGAATCGGCGAAGTGAGGAGATCGTTTTCGAAGAGAGAATAAAAGACGAAGAAATAGTAGGGTTTCACAGGGAGAGACAATAATTTAGGATTCAATTGTGTGTTTCAAAGTTCGAATTGAGGGGTATGTTAGGTATTTTAATTCTCACGAAATTTCACTGTAGAAACCGGTTAAAAATAATACCACCTCAAGGAAGGTATTATTTAAGAAGGTGTGAACAGTGATTGGAGGGTTAATTAATAGCGGGTCGGCGATTTCGAGGAGCGTCGGAAAGAAAAAAAATACAAGCTACCAATCAATTTTTTAAATTAGTAGGGCACCCCTTTTAGGGGTTATTAATGACTACCAATCAAGCCCTTAATCAATTTTTTAAAAGGATAATTTTTTGCAAACCCACCCGTACTTCCTCAGTCCCCAGATAATTTTCATAGAGAGATGAGTACGCATATTAAAATAGTGAGTGGAGTTTTGAGGAATAATTTTGTAAGATTTTCATTTATGAAGTAAAAAGATAAATTAAATTATGTGTATACATGAACCCAAAAACAATACTCTCTCGATCCCAAGATTACTTTCACACTACCTTTTTTTCTTGTTTTTTAGCGAACGAATTATTTATTAGTATTTGAAATGATAAAGTGGCTTTTAACGGGGATATAATAGATTTATATCTCCTCTATTATATATTTCCTTAAAAATTACTTTATAATTTCAAATACTAATAAAAAATTTGCTCGGCTAAAACATGATAAAAAAGTAAATGTGCAAAAAATCTTGGTACGGAAGAAATAACATTTTATGTAAATTTGTAAATATTATGAGTAGAATTTATGAATAATTTTCTTTTTTTTTATGTAAAAATAATCATGAGACGCTTCAATAAAGAAAGTGTGAAAATAATCACAGATAGAGTGAGTTGGAACAAAAAAAAACCCACCTTCAATTAAAAAGAGTGAGCAATTTCAGGCAAGTTTTGATCAGTGCGTCCAACTACATATTCAAAGTCACTGATACATAATAAGAGTTTCCTGCATCTACGAAATCAGCATATTATTCTACAGAATAATGGGACAGCAGGGGGTGACATGGGTAAATGGTTCAGCGAACAATCTCAATATGTAGGAATTGATGGATCCACTTTCACAGCGTATTGGTGAATTCCTCCAGCGACATTAAATATCCTCCTAAAACCCTAACAAAATGTAAAACCAAAGTAATTAGAAGGATGACTATAAAACAAATAAGCTGCAGAAATAGAATTGGATGTATAGGATATTTTGACATAATAAATGCAAAGCACAAACCTGTGTCTGCAACCATTGGGCAACTTGCATCGACCGCACACCATGATGGCACTGCATTAACACAAAATTATGAAACAATTGGAAGAATGGAAAAAAAAAAAAAAAGGAAAAATAATATAGTGTTGACCGACTATAAGAGGTGAGACATCCAATTGACATTGACGTGCCAGAGTCTGGTTTGTTAACTCAACAGGATGTTTCACTTCCTATGGTCGGTCATCAAACTAAAATGTCGAACTGAAAGTTATAGAACTATTTTCAATTCTTGAATGTCGAATGGACTGAAATCGAAACAGAGATAACTCATAGGACTAAGAAACTATTATCCCATAAAAAAATTATCCAAACTGCTACGTGGGACAAACATGTGAATGGTTAAAAGGAAGATGTAAGCAATATGTTGGTGACGTTCAATAGCATATAGACATTCATGAACCTTAAAAAAGTTTTCATTTAGTCCCAGAAACTGAGTTCAGTAGCTTATGTCAATGTGAACCACTCAAACCAACACTGAATGTTGCATAAGGAGCAGCAAATGAAGTAGCATTAGCAGGCAGCAAATTCAGGTCCAGGAACCAAGCAACCATTCACTTTATGTAGTTTGAGGGAAGTACCAAAAGTAAGCAACAGTATCTTATGCCAAGATTAAGTTTCATGACGTATGTGAAATGCAATTATAATTATGGACCAAAGTTATGTACATACCATAACATATGTATCCTTTTGTGGATCAAACTTTGTTGTAATTTCTGGTCCCCAATTTCCAAACTGGCGAAGAGGAAGACCTTCAAAATCTGGCAATGAGGCTATGGCCCTGTTTTAAATAGACACAATCACACAATCAAAATAGGAAGACATATTTATCCAATGTACTAATGAAGGATTTCAATAGTCATATCGTCCCAACCATACTGCCTAATTTAATGACTTAGCTGAATTGCATCTTAATGAAGGGGGCTGAAACTTACATTCTTGATAGTTTTAATGGTTCTTTAGAGTATTTATCATGTTTCCGAACCGAACAGACTATGCATGTATTGGTATACTTCTTTTTGCTTCAAATATTTTCGGTAACTTAAAAGGTAAGAGGACAGAAAATCATGCACGTACACTTCGTCTGGTTCTCTAACATCAATCAGTTGTGCCTCTTCAAGAAAAGATGGATTTTGCATTTTCTCATGGAGCTCATTAGGCTGAATCTGTTCGAGTACCGATTCCTCTCTGTACATTGAGAAAGAGAAGAATAAAAAAAAAAAGGCAATCCACTTCTTTCGAGGACATATTTTCAATTACATTTCGAAAAGCAAATTGTACCTTTCTGATAGGACTTGCAGCAAATGCCACCCAAATTTAGTCTTGCACCTTACAACTTTGTTTAATGGAGAACTAAATGCAGCCTCCTCAAATTCTGGCACCTGGTAATTTTCACAATGACATGAGAGATTTGTCTACATTAAAGCAGTTAGTACAAAACAAACTACAAGTCAATATATTGAGGTCAAATGCTCTTGTTACAAATCATTGTCTATCCTTCTATCAGATGCTTCCTACGATTTCTAACCATATACATTATTTTAGTTTTATAACTCAACTTCTAATTTCTGTCGTTGACAAGCCAATCTTTATGAGTAGCAAATATTTTGACTTGTAGGCATGAAACTAAGCTGCATGGTAATCTTCACTGCACAATATCAGAAGGCTAGAAATGATGATTGCATACGTCAAAATATCCAAGGCAAAACAATTATTTAAGGTGTCATCCATAAAGGTAACTAGTAGGTGATTATTCTGCTTCCAAGTAGTTCAATATAAGACAAACATAAATGACATACCATCTGCCCCTTTCTCACCCAACCAAGCATGCCCCCTTCATCTTTCGATGGGCAGATCGAGTATTCCACTGCCAAGTCACTCAAATCCTCTCCTGAATGAGACAAGTAATTACTTACATCACCAAAACGATACTACGATAAGCAGGAAGAATGAACAACTTAAGCATTTGAAATAGCTGTAATCACAAAGAAAAGCAAAATGATGACATGATGTGATATGCTTGCTTAACGAGCGTTCCCCAGATTCTACAAACACCATCCTTGTACTGTTGTACATATATCCACCCGTGTATGCTTGTTTTTCTAAAATTGCCAGCAATATATAGAACTCCTATATACCTATTCTATAGCATGTTGCAATAATGTGTTGCCATCCTAGGTAGTATACAAAGAAAGAAATCTTGTACAAATTAATGATAAAAGATACAGATACTAACCATTAGAAGCTCTTTTCTGTAGTTCAAGCAAAAGCTTCTGATCATCTTCTTTGACAAGCAAATGCTGCACTAACACTTCTCTTCCAGCTTCAGAGCTGCTCCCAGAGCTGAATGAAGCTGAAGAGAATAAATCATTTGAAACATATCTACTTAAATCAAACAGAAATTGTAATTAATTAAAGAGAAAATGAAGCAGAAACTAGCATTTTCTACATTATTTGAGCATTCACAAGAAGAAACTGAATCTCATGACTCATGGAAGCAGGGGCTTGGCAGAGTTTTTTCTAACAATCACACTCAAAAATTCAAATTGCAAACTCTTTTAATCAGTACATTGCAAACCTAGAAATAAATACACCGAAAACTACCACCAATTAATCAAGGTTTCCGGTTCAAACGAAAACAACCAGTTAAACAACACATAAAAACGCAACAATAATAATTAACGACGTAATTATCAATATTAGGGCAGTACTGAAAGCAGAGAAATTAAATTCACAAGGGAACATCAAAACGATCAGATTGGAATATCAAAAGTGGTATCGGGATCTGATAGAGGGTATTGACAAACCTGCGGCTTTAAGGGTGCGAGGTTGAGCGGCCATGGGATTGAATTTCGAGCTGAAGAGATAATAGGTATGGCGATAAACAGAGAAAGAGTGTGTGGGTCTGTGATGAAAGAGGGGCTGAGGTATCCGCTGCAATTGGCGACGAATGAGGGAAGGTAGAAGAGCAGAGATAGGCGAAGGAGAACGAGAAACAAGGGGGGAAAGATGAAGCGATGAAGCTCGTAACATTGCTTAGATTCGCGATTTGCAGAGTGTAGAAGAAATGAAGAAGATGATGGTCTGAGTCTGGTCGACTCCGTTTTATCTAGTAGGAGAGTTGTTAATTTATTTTATGGGATTTTTTTTTGAGATTATTTTATGGGATTATTAAGTAGGGTCATTTTTACCTTAAAAAATTTGTCGTACTTATTTTTCGCTTTGGTTAATTCACAAAATCCTTTTTATTTCTTTTAATGTTTTATTTAATCGCCGTCTTTCATATTCAAATTAATTCATAAAAAATATAATTATATTATAAAATCAATACTATTAAATTGATAAAAATTTGCATAAGATGTAGTACAAAGTATCACAAATCAATAAACAATAATTATTCTTTTCAATGAATTAAACCATCGTGTCCAAATTATACTCTATCTTACTGTGAAACCGTCTCACGTAAATGTGCCTACACAATTAAAAATATATTCCCCCATCTACCAAATTTATGTACATTTATCTTATCTGTTCACCAAATTTATGCACATTTCTTATTTGACAAAACACTATTACAAATCATTTAACTTATACCCACAAAAATAACACATAATTATATCAAACGCTACTATTGGGCCCACTCATTTTATTATCAAAGGGCACCCCATAATTAATAGATACACCCACTTAATTAATAAATTACCAAATATATCCTTTCTTTTCTGTCTTTCAGGGTCTCAATATACGGTTCTCTACAAAATTTTGAACAGTTTGTTCCGGCAACCGTTGTCACAGGGCGCTACACCACCGCTCCACCATTCAAAATTTCATATTCCTCATTTAAACCTCAAATAAAACCACATTACAAAAGTCTATCAACTTATTTTGACGCTAAGAATTGAGAATGAAACAAGCGGCACCTTCTGTGTGCGAATTACACGCACTGAAGGTGTCCTCTGAAAATCCCTAATTTCCTTCCCTCTCTTCGCTTTGCTGCCGCCCCACGGCGGACGCCACCCCGGTGCGGTCGTTAATGGCCTTGCGGGACTTGACCTTGGCCCTTGGCCTCCTTCTCACGAGACTCTTAGACCCAATTATTGTGGATACCCTGCTTCGAGACCCCGCCGCTTTCGTCGCGCGACTCTCAGATCCAAGTTTCATCCAGGCTTTGCTTCACGACCCCAAGTCCCTCGTCGCCCATTCGTCTAAGGTATGCGCATCGAATTCAATTTTACTGGATTGCCCTACAGCCCCGCCGCTGCACGCGACTTTCTCCCCTGCTACTGGTAATGTTTTGTCGAATTTTTTGATGCCTGGGGGTGTGTCGAATTCATTGACTGGTGAGGGACCTTCTTTTACTAGTGTTTTTTCTGGTTCAAAATTGTTGCCTCCTATTGCTCCTGGTTCGAATTTGGAGCCGGAGTTTGCAGACGCAGCTACTCGAAACTCAACTACTGCACCGAGCAGTGCTTTAATTGGGGATATGCGGCATCAGGCTTCGATTGGTGTGTCGAATGCTGGTCAGTTTTTGGGGTCTGGTGTGCTGAATTCTGGTTAGGTGTCTGTGGTTAGTCCTACTGGTTTTCCCAAGGCTGCAATTTCTGGTTCGAAGCATGGTTCTTTGGGTGCTTCGGCTGGGATTGCTTCAAATATGGGCACTGTTGGTACTAGTATGCAGCAGCCTGCTAGTCATAATGCTGATTTAGTTCTTCAGCAGGCTGCTACTTTGTCTAGATTGGGGGATGATGATAACAGGGTAGATGCTACTGCTGATGCCCATGGTTTGAATGGGAGAGTAATGCAAAATAATTTAATGAAGAATATTAATCTTGCTGCCCCTTTTGATAATGCTTTGAACTTGAAGGTCAAGTCGTTTGTTAATGCTGTAAATCCTATGACTTCGACAGTTAAGCTTCAACCGGTTCGGAAAGGTGAATATCTCTCAGTTAATATAGATGATTCGATACATAGACAGGGTGTCCGGGATATGCAGAATTCTATTATTGGTCGAATGTTGCTCAAATCTGGTGCCAAACCAATGCCGAATATTGAACTGAAAGAATCTCTGAATACAGTTTGGAACATACAGGGGAACTGGAAGCTTGCTTCTCTGGGAAAAGGTTATTTCAACATTCAAATGGAGGATTTACGAGAAAGAGACAGAATCCTATTGACGCGTCTTTGGACTATGGAGTTTGGCCACTGCAAACTACAGAAGTGGGTTCCAGAATTTAACCCTTACAAGGTGAGCTCTCCTATTGTCAAGTATGGGTACGGATCTTTGAACTCCCAGTGGAATACTTCTATGTGCCTATTATTGAACAAATTGCTTCAGCACTTGGTCCGGTGGTATGTATTGATGCACACACACGTAACCAAACTATGTGCCACTATGCTCGGGTCCTCATTGAGCTTGATCTTCGAAAAGATAAGGAATACAAAATCATGTGTGAGCGATCTGGACACTGCTTCATTGCTTCAATGGGCTATGAACAACATCCGGAGTTTTGTGTCCATTGTTAGATAGTGGGACACTCTATGGATAACTGTCGTTCTTTTGGAGATTCGGATGGGAAGAAGGATGACCGTGACAAGGCTCCCCCACGGGATGGCCCGGGAAAGGTTGCAATGCAGAAGACTTGGGTTAGAAAGGAACAAACGGGAGCACATGATGGGAAGAAGCGTAAGGAAACAGGTACTTCAGGCACAGTAAACGACGCAGAACTGCGGGACAGGGGGAGGGCAGGCCCCCTTCATATGAGATCATTGATTCTATAAACGAGAAGATCATAGGGCACGTGGACTGGCATATAACTTGGACTAACACAGTTTTGCCCGAGCAGAAGAAGAAGGACGAGGACTGGCAATTGCCAAAGAAAACAGCTCCGCCGGCTCGGGCCGTTTCGGCTACCACTGAGCCTGCTACTACCAACTCCTTCGAGAATCTGGTCGAGGACTCTCCAGCTTCTGACTCGGATTCTACGGCCTCTACCACCTCCGCTAGATGGTCAGACATGTTAGGTGAATATACTGAGAAAGATCTGGGGGTAGAGAAGTATGGGAAGAACATAGAGAACACGATTACTCCGACGTAACACAACATAAATTATCAGATGGTGTTAACTCCAGCCGAACAACGCTACTTTGAGGCCTCTAGAGGCAAGCTGTCTCCGAAAGATCCCTTGAGCAAGCTGATCAAAGCAAAACTAAAAAAGGCCCGAACGAAAGATAACAAGAGAAGACATGAATACAATACACGACTGAAAGCGAAGAAGATACAGGATGTCCTAGATGTCTCCCTAGATGGAACTACTGCTGCTAGCTAGACGGCTAGTTTCTTTTTTATGATGTATCTTTTGGTTATATGGTCACTTTTGGGCCAGAGACATTCTCTTCTTGTTCGGATAGCTTTTTGGCCCACCCTTTTCTTTTCATTTTAATAAATCCGCTTATTCGTATTTTGATGCAAAAAAAAAAAAAAAATCAGGAAAAAAAAAAAAAAAACGATGACTAATTAAGAACCCAATTAATGACTTGAAAATACATTAGAACTCATAAATCGTAATAACCCTAATCTATTTACCAAAAATCACCAGATGCCCAAGACCACGATGGATCCTCTATACCGAGGTATCTTAATCTTTCGAATGAATGCACGAATTCTTAGCAAGAACAAAGAAAGTCCGCCGTTTTTTTTTTTTTGTTCATAAACTGCATAATCCCGTAAATACCAAACCCTACTCCTAATATAGCTACTCGGGCCCATGGGCGAATTGTTCCAAGAATCCGTAAATTAAGAAACGAAAATAGAAAGGCAAAGAATCTAAATACGGAAATAATAAAAATTAAACTTCAATGCTTCAATTCGGCGTTGTCTTCTTCCTCCTCTCAGACGTCACCTCAAACGGTTTGCCAGAGTTGCCGTGGTCTCATCATCATTCCCCCCTTCAAATCGAACCTTGTCCTCAAGGTTAAGAGAAGGGAAGCGAAGTCGTAGCTCATCGACGGCCTCCCAAGTCGCGTCCTCAACTTCCATCAACTTCCAACGAACCAAAGCTTCACGACGTACCCTCGACCGCATTTCTTCCAACGATACTCCAATACCTCCAATGGCTCAAACAAGGGCTGACCGTCTGTTGAATAAGGTGGGAGTGTAGGTTGAGCCGCCTCAATTTCTCCAAGCTTGGCCGCAAAGAAAGACACATGGAAAACCGGTGAATTCGGGAGTCATTTGGTAACTCCAAACGATATGCGACACTCCCTAATGCGTGCTAATACCCGAAATGGGCGAAAGAACTTGCTTGCCAACCGATTCACTCTCTTGAAAACCGATTCTTTGGCGATATGGTTGCGGCTTAAGATAGACCCGGTCGCCCGCCTCGAACTCCTCCATGCCCGCTTAGAGTCGGCGTCTTGTTTCATCTTGATTTTGCTCGGTCTCCAAATTGAAACGAAGCTCGCGAAGAAGGCGTCCCACGGCCGAAAGTTACCGTCCACCTCATGTACCATAGTCGACCCCCACCGTGGAAAGGGATCGCACGGTAGGGTGCCCATATCTTGCCTCGAGCGGGGTCATGGAAATCTTTCCGTTGGAAAGTAGTGTTGTACCAATATTCCGCCCATGCGAGATAACATTCCCATTCACTCGGTTTTGATCGTGCTAACCGGAAGGTATTGCTCCAAACAACGATTAATGACCTCCGTCGAATGGTCGGTTTGAGGGTGGTGGGCGAGCTCATCTTCAATCAAGGCCCCTTGTAACTTAAAAAGCTCACGCCAAAATGTACTTACAAAAACCCGATCGCGATCCAAAACGATGGATTTCGGGATCCCCCGCCTTTTTACTATGTTCTTAACGAACTCGTCACCCACATCCTTTGCGGAATAGGGGTGTCAAAGGAAACAAAATGAGCATACTTAGTCAAACGGTCTACTACCACCATGATCACATCCTTACCTTTTCGAACGAGGAAGACCGTAATAAAATCCATCGAGATGTCCGCCCATACCGGGTCCGAATCGCAAAGGGGCTAGTAGTAAACCGCCGGTGAACGACTATCCGACTTGTTCATACCGACAAGTGTCACAACTCCGAACGAATCCTCGACATCCTTCCTCATCCCCGCCCAACAAAACAAATTGCGGATAGCCTCTTAAACGTTCGCAACATTCCCGAATGCCCCCAAATACCGATGCATGAAATTCCAGAATAACCTTGTTCGGATCTCCCCCTTCGCACCAAGATCACCCGCGCGTAAGCAACCGTGCTTGACCTCAGAACCGATTTCTCCTCGTTCGTCAATTAGCCTTGATCCGAGTGGTCCGAGCTCATCATCCGCCTTGGGTAGCCTCGGCTATGTCATTTTAAATACTCGCGATCGGCGATGATACCGCCGTGTATAGGTTCAACGACCCGTTATGGTCCCTCCGTGATAGGGCGTCAGCTGCCCCATTATCCTTACCCGGACGGTAAACAATTTCGTAGTCGAAACCCACTAACTTTGCGATCCACTTTTGCTGCTCCGGCGTAGTAATACGCTGTTCCAACAGATACCTCAAACTCCGCTGGTCCGTCACAATCTTGAACTTGCGACCCACCAAATACGGCCGCCACCCCCGAATTGCTTCCAAGATAGCCAACATCTCCTTCTCATACACTGACCACGACCTCTTGGATTCGGTTATGCCCTTACTCATATACGCTACGGGGCGGTTATTCTGGGAAAGAACAGCCCCAATCCCATGTCCGGATGCATCTGTCTCAATCACAAATTCCTCCTCAAAGTTCGGTAATGCAAGCACCGGTGTCGTACTCATTGCCTCTTTCAACGAATCAAACGCTTGCTGGGCCTCCGTAGACCAGACAAACTTATTTTTCTTGGTTAAATTGTGGAGTGGCCGAGCCCTCTCCCCAAATTTCGCACAGAATTTCCTATAATAACCAGCGAGGCCAAGGAAACCCCGCAACTCTGTCACATTTCTCGGTATCGGCCATTCCCTAACCGCTTCAATCTTCCTCGGGTCCACTCGAACCCCCTCAACCGAAATGAAGTGGCCCAAGTACTCAACCTCCCGGACCCCAAAGAAACACTTCGATGGTTTAATCACAAACCGTTGATCGCCCAAAAATTTTCAAGACCGATCTTGAAGTGCTCCACGTGTTCCCCCCATGATTTGCTATAAATTAAAATATCATCAAAAAACACAAGAACGTACCGTCGCAAATGAGGTCTAAAAATGTGGTTCATTATTGCCTGGAATGTGGAGGGTGCGTTGCTTAGTCCGAACGGCATGACCAAATACTCATAGTGACCGTTATGTGTACGAAACGCGGTTTTGTGAATATCATCGGGGTGCATTCGAATCACGGTGGTACCCCGCCCGCAAGTCGAGCCGAAAAAATATAAGGCCCCATGTAATTCATCCAGCATATCATCCACGGTAGGAATGGGGTATCGATCCTTAATAGTCACGCTGTTCAGTGCTCTATAATCGGTACAAAATCGCCATGTGTTGTCCTTCTTCTTCACGAGCAACACGGGCGATGAAAACGGGCTAGTACTGTACCTAATTTGGCCGGTCCCCATCATCTCACTAACCTGTTTCTCGATCTCTTCCTTCTGAAAGTGGGCATACCGGTACGGTGCTACGTTAACCGGCTTGGTCTCGTCAATCAAACGGATTCGGTGGTCAAATTCTCGCTTGGGTGGAAGAGCTTTGGGTGCGTTGGAGACTGTCTTAAATTCGCAGCTCCTCTACCTCAGTACCACGCTCGTCGACTGGTTGTTCTGTGGGCGAAGTGACGCCCGATGCCGCCAACAAAAATAGTTCGCCCCCACGGACACGTTCCCTCTCCATTGCCCTTGCATCGACCTGTTCCGGGGTCATGTACCCAATTCCCTTGAGTGTGATAGGTGTGTCCTCAAGCCAAAATTGGCAAGACAACTCGTTGGCGTCAAAAAACATGGGACTTATTGCCTCGAGCCAGGGCATACCAAAGATGATGTCGTGGTGTGGCATCGGTATACCATAGAAGGTCGTTAGGAAACGTATGCCTTGCACGCACACCGGTACCCTTTCGTACCACGAGTTGCATAGTATCTTTTGTCCGTTTCCCACCGTAATATTATAGGATAAATGCCCGCGCGTCTCCGGCAATCCCAAATACGTCGCCAGATTAGTAGAAATGAAATTGTCCGTGGCCCCGCTGTCCACCAAAATTATCACTGGTTGACGACCAATAGTGCCTTCAAACTTAAGTGCGCGAGGTCGCGCCTGCCCGTTCAGTGTGGTCAATGACATGGGTCTCTCACCCTCGTGCCCTTGCTCATTCGTATCTGATCCTCTCCCACTTGGTTCTTCGTCATACTTCGGTAGGGTGTCGTAATCGCAGTCAATGATCACGTCATCTACAATCAAACTCATTACTTTGGCGTTTGGGCACACATGATTCCAGGTGTACTTTTCGTTGCATGTGAAACATTGTCCTGCCTGTCTTCGTCGACTTATTTCCTCATTGCTTAATTGAATTCGCCCCCGTCCATACGGTGTCACCGAAGGTATAGGTTTCGACCCCCCCCGTTGCTGGTGGAGTCACGGAGTTTGGCAGCGGGCTGTTTGTTACTCCCCGCCCCAGACCGGGCCGTGCAAAGTTCGAATTAGGCCGATTGAACCCGTACTGGTTTCGGCCAATCCTAAGTTGTTCCTCCTTCCTGGTAGCCAGTTCGATGGCCTCCTGCAACATCTCGGGTTTCCACATCTTTAGTTCTAATGCTAACTCCGGTTTCAGTCCCGCCATGAAGGTCTCGAGCAGTGCGCTCGGCGGCCAGTGGGGTACCCGACTCATGGCTTTCTCGAACCACGCAGTAATCCCGAATCGCCCTTATCCGGTCGAATCCGACTCATGGCTTCGTTCGCATCCTCATGCTGATTCGTGCCAAACCGACTCAGGATGCCCTTTTTGAAGTCGTACCACGATAATTCGTTCCCTCCATTAACCTGTTCAAACCATCTCCACCATTGGCGCGCTTCCCCCTCGAGATAGAACGAAGCGATTTGCACACAGTCCTTCAATCGAGTGCCTTGCCACTCGAAATATTGCTCCACCCTATCCACCCAATTGAGCGCATCCTCACCCCCAAATTTTGGGAATTCAATTCGCGGTCCCCTAGGCCTGTGATCCCTGATTACATCCGTACGTCTACTCCATACCGATTCTTCCTCTGATTTCTCATTCTCCTCTTCCGTGCCCTCCTCGTTCTCCTCCTTTTCTGTTTCAGAACCGTCTCGGTGAAAGGGCCCTGGTTTGTTCCCAAACGGGTTGTCCTCCCTGTCTTCGGGGTTTCGCGCCTGATCGCGATCCTCGCGGTGCCCCCTGTTTTCCCCGCTTCGCCCAGAATTGGTGCGGCGTCCCGCGTTTCGGACTGCCTCGCGCCGTACGTCCGAAAATCGCGCGGATTTCTCTTCTTCGCCGCGTCGGAAACGCTGCGATCCCTCACCCCTAGTAGAGCGTCTATCCCGACGTCCACTTCCCCCCGAACGGTCCTCGCGTTGCCGCTGCAAGTCGCGCATCGCGTTGGATAACTCCATCATTGACGACTCCAGGGCATCGAACCGTTCTTTGTTCGTCACCATGGCTCTGATACCAATTGATGGATCCTCTATACCGAGGTATGCTAATCACTCGAATGAATGCACGAATTCTTAGCAAGAACAGCAAAGCCGCTGCAAGTTTTTTTGTTCATAAATCTGCATAATCCCAGAAATACCGAAACCCTACTCCTAATATAGCTACTCAGGCCCATGGGCCGAATTGTTCCAAGAATCCAGAAATTAAGAACGGAAATAGAAAGGCAAAGAATCTAAATACGGAAATAATAAAAATTAAACTTCAATGCTTCAATTCGCCGCCGTCTTCTTCCTCCTCTCGTACGTCCGCCCGAAACGGTTTGCCGTAGTTGCCGTGGTCTCATCAGACCCAAAAAAGAAAAAGGATGAGAGGAGTTCATTTTTAATTAGTTTGTTGATTGCGAAAAAAATTAAAAAAAAAAACAACTTACGAATATACCTGAGATCTAGTTGAAGAATACATACAATTAGAGGAAGAAGAAGGAATAAGAGTTGGTGGGTGGGTCGAGAAAAGGTATGGTGGGAAAGGGAAAAAGGAAAGGGTGGGAAAATGGGGGAAGAGATGGGGAGGGGCAGATTTATGGACGGTAGGAGGCGGCAGCGGCGGGCGGCGGCGACAGTGACAGGCGGCGGTGGCGGGCGATCGCTGCGGTGGGCGGTGGCAGGCGGACCGATTGATGATAAAGAAGAAATGAAGAGGCGTTGCCGCGTTGGACAAAGAATAAAGAGAAAAAAGATCTAGGAAATTTTTAAGAGGGTATAATAGGTAGTTAATAATTTGTGGGGGTGTATTTATTAATGTTGGGGTGCTAATAACCGAATCCATTATCAAAACCAACATTAACTTAAACTAATTGGCCATTAACCTAAGCTAATCCACCCCATTAGCCTAATCTAACCCACTAACCCTAGCTACCCCTAATTAATTCACTCTATCCCTCTCGTCAAACCCACCCAATTGATCAAACCCCACCCATTTTGCCTTCATTTAGGCATGATTGATATGACTGAATGTAACTGCGGTTGAATGAAATGATATAAGAATGATCATTCTTATGATTGGTATGATCTAGGAATGAAATATAAGTATTGGTAAATTGTTTTAAAATTATTATTATTATTAATTATACTTTATTATTAATAGTATTATTATTAATTATTATATATTTTTTAATATATTATTATTTTTAGCTTTTTAATATATATTTTAAAAATAATACTTTTTATAATTATAAAAATAATATTATTATTGTGTTTATTATAATAATATATAATTTTAGTAAACATATATATGTATATTAAATTTTTTTTAATTATTGTTGAAATTATGAGTTAATATTTTTATTTTTATTTTCATTAAAATATTATTAAGAATTCACTATAATATTATGTGGAAAAAAAATTCATTCCTCAAAATGTGGAATATATAAACACATGTGGTATGTAAGGAATCACAATTCCTTTATATTTGGGAATGACCATTCCTAATGGAATAATGATTCTTTCCAGAAAAACATATCAATCAATGTATTTGGAATAAATTAAGAAAACATTCAATACTATTTAATATTAGAGTAGGTCTAGTGTGAAAATTTTCATGTATGAAAATCTATAAAATTGCCCTAAATCAACCATCTACACCATTAACACTAAATAATGAAATCTAAATTATGATCTATTCGGGTCGGGTGAATCATGAACCACTTGGGCCGAGTGTACATGGAAGCGTAAGTTCATTTTTAATATTATAATATAATGATTTGTTTTACTTATTAAAATTATGCATATTTAATCTAACTTTATTTTTTAATTCTAATAATAATAGTGTGATGACGATGTATCGGAGTCGCCTTCCTAATCAAGGCTCAAGAGCTAACTTCAATAAAGTGAACTGGAATAATGTTAAGGTAAATTTAATTTATTAAGTTATCAAATTAATATAAAATAATTATAATTGTAATATGTGATTATAATTGCTAATCAACAGGTACCGAGGCAACGAGATAGCGATCACTGTGGATATTTTGTGTGTTGTTATATTGAAGATATAATATGCGCTTCTCAAACGTCGATTCCTATCAACGTAAGTCAATTTATCGATTTATTTAAATTATTATTAATTGAATAAAAATTCATACTATATATATCTAACTATATTGATTAATTGATCGTTGTTTGCAGTTTGTCTATGATCGTCCGGTCAAGTTTTACTCCAAACAAAGTATGAGGGTACCTTTACAATCGATTCTTGTATAATTATAGATAGAGTGGGATAACTTTTGGTAGCATATTACTTATATATATATTTGTATTGATATACTTCATGCATGTTTTAATTTGTTGTATTGGACAGATATTTATTTCATTATATGTGTATGCGTTTATTAATTTATTTGATGTTTTGGTATTAATTAGACGTACGTATATATATTATCGTGTGATATAAAATTTGGTTTTTAGTTTTGGTTTTGGTTTTGGTTTTGTATAAACAGGATTTTAAAAATATAAATTAAAAAAAAAATATATATTGGACTGTCCAAGTGTATTATATATATATATATATATATATATATATATATATATAAAAGTTAGAGAGGCGGTTTGTAAATCATTGCCCGTTGAATATTCTTGGACAATGATTATAAAACCATTATCTAAGTTGTAACTTGCAATGCGGTTGAAAACCGTTGTCCAAGTCCAATATCTTGGACAACGGTTTTTTATTAGTCTGCTCCAAAAGCGTTCTTGGAGCTTTTTTTATAACCGCTTTCCAAAGTATTTTTTAATTTCTCAAAGCCCAAATCTGTATTAGTGAAATATCAAACGGATAGGTAATAAACTAATGAGTAGGTGTACGGTGAAACTTGTTGATTGTATAAAATTTATACCACTACACTTATAAATTAATATGATAATATTTATCCATTGATATCACTATATTTGCACTAAACTTATAAATTAATATCATAATACTTATCCATCGATACGACTATATTTGCATAGGTTAAATTATTGTTGCATGTTGATAGGAAACCGCTAGGGATCCATATCAAGTGCATAAAAAGTGAAGGAAATCTAAGTGGAGTTTTAAACTGCAGGGGAGTTTTTTGTTGTATACAAGGAAAGAAACAAGCAAAGCAACAGTAATCATCTGAATTAATGTTAGGAATGTCACTTGAGAAAAGCCTTGGAGTTGAGAGAGTTGTCAACTCTGCCATTAGAGTGTAGGAGCTTCTTCTTCCAACAGCTCCCACTTCTGAATATTGCAACAGCACACAGGCAATCATTCAAGCAATCACTATCCAACAAATCGGAGTTGGGCTTACAATCACCGTACGGGTTATTTGGATCACTCAACGAAAACCCTGTCGGGCAATTGCAAACCGGCCTCCGATTCTCGAGACTACAGACGCTGTTATACCCACACGCCACGCTGCCCGATTTCCCGTTGATATTGGAACAGATATTATCAGGCCAAGACGCAGCAGTGCTCCAATTTCCTCCGGAATTTCTGGGGTGATAATAGAGTGTGAAAACCCCATCGAAATCCAGAGTCGCTCGGTAATAATTCTCTGAAAGGGGAGGAATCGAACGAGGGCTCAGAAATTGCTGTGACCCATCCCTCAATTGAATATAAATCAACCCTCTGTCGCTGAAAACAACCTGATTCCCAGGATTCGCATCAGAAGTAAGGCTGCTGAAATACTCATTGTCGAAATCGGAATTGGTAGGCACGCTTTTCATGTTGAATAAGAAATTGCCGTCACTGTCCATCCTGGCGTGGAATTTGCCCCGAGAGAAATTGGTCTCTGTTTTTCGCGAAATTAGGGATTCGTTGATTTCAATGGTTTGAGTGGGCAAAATAGTATCGGATGGATTCCGAAAACTCTCCCACACCACGGATGAATCCGCGGCAAGCAGAATGAGATTCCCGATGTCATTCATAAATCCGAATGATACTCTATCAACATTAGTACTGTAGATTACCTCCCTCTGTGGATTACGGAGTACAAGGCCGTCTGTATCAAGCTGTAGAGTTGAGCCACGTGGTACGGGGTCGATGCCTCCTGCGTACCAGACTATGGTTTTATCGGGGATATTATCAAACCATATGGAAAGCACGAAAAGATCGGCGTTATCTCGAAGCTGTTGGAAGCCGAATGCGAAGTCTGTGGAAGGAGAACGCCATGGTTCGGAGTTTTGTGCTGCTGTGACAGAGCTTCCCACTGTTATACTTTGAGCCCAAGAAGAAGGCGTGAAGAAAACAAGTGTTGTGAAAAGTAGGAGGAAAGAAGATGAAGGAGGCATTGCAGAATCAGGATGATGTTTTAGAAGCTTAATTAAGACAGTATATACTAGGAGGAGGAGAGATGGAGCGATGAGGTTCTTGTTCTTCCTTTTCTTCAATGTTATTATACTATCTCTTTGTCCCAATTTTGATTCAATATTTATTGTTTGTACAGAATTTAATTATTGAGATTATATCGAAAACATATCATCAGATTATATCCAAAACATAATGATATGTAATATAATTTTGAGATATTTGAATGATACAGTTTAAAATTAAAATGTTGTTTTATTGTCATTTTATAAAATATTAAATTTAATTGAAACAAATCTTTTCGATAAATGCTGAATCTGGAGAAAACATCTTTTACGTCAACAAAACTAGCAATGACTAATTTAACTGACTTTTCCTCCGGTTTGGCCCTTCTACTACTGCTGTAATGGGATTGGTTGGAAGAATAATGTCAATTTGTTTGTTTAGGAAGAAGAAGAAGCAGTGGTCCAGTAATATCGTAAAGTTTTGTCATCTATACAGGACTGCCCTTGTCGCAAGGTCCCCCAACCTTGACCTCAAGTCAATGGAGGAGGGTAACATGCTCAAGTTATTGCCTTATTGGGGGAATTTAGAAAGTTGGAGGATGTATTCCCAAATCATAAAATTAAGATGTTTATAATTAATAAAAATAAATGTTTTACCCTATTTTAAATTTATTATAGTAATATATAATTTATTTTATAAATAATATAAGTATCATTTATTATTATATAGAGGCATAACTCTATAAGATGGAATTGGTATAAATAATATAAGTATCATTTATTATTATATAGAGGCATAAATCTTTAAGATGGAATCGAAAAAAAAAATATGACTTATTACAATGTGGAGTTTATCTCTAAATGTAACTGGTCCCAAGTCGGGATCGTAATTTTATATTAATATATAAAGGTTACTCCTATATATATATCCAATAGTATATCCATTTTAATTAAAACTAATTGATATTGAACAAGATTTTACACAAGATTATTTATAATAAATGTAACATTTCTCAATTTAATTGGGATTACATAATTAAATTATAAATTGAGTTGAATTTGGATTGAGATTACATAATAATTTAGGGAGAAGGTCTTGTGTGAAATATTGCACACTAGTGTTATGTGCAATACAACATAAATAAGGTAAAAATTGACCAAATTTCACGGGTCATGGCGGGCGGGTTGGGTCGGGCGGGTCGGGCACGGGCAGGGCGGGTAGGACGCGGGCAGTGGGCTTCAAGTTGGCGCGGGCGAATAGTATTTATAGAAGGATATCTTTATCAAATATGTGTTGTAGCCTAGTGGTTCAAGTTTGTTGTTAATGAATTTGGTCGTAGGTTCGATTCTTACTTAATACATATTTTTGTTTTTTTTTTATAAAGTTTTTGTATGTTACTACATCTATGTATAAGTGTTACTACATTGTTATATTGAAAAAACTTCATATCTTACGTAACACATAATAAAACATATCGTAACACATAAATATTCATAAGGTAACATGGGTTACAAGGTAACACATTATTGTTCATATGGTAACACATGAGTATTCACATAGTTTTACGACGATATGTGAACAGTGTTAGCTATTATTAAAAAAACATGCGTTACTACATGAACAAAAAGTGTTACCATATGAAGAAAAACGTTTTACCACATAAAAAAAACTAGTACAAGCGTGGAAAGAAATCCCCAGTCTAAAATTACAGATTTAAAGAACAACTTGATGTATTACTACATGAACAAAAAGAGTGTTACCATATGAGCAAAAGAGTGTTACTACATGAACAAAAACCAGTACAAACGCGAAAAAAATCATCAGTCTAAAATTACAAATTTATAGAACAACATGAAAAGCGTGCAGAAGGATCTGAATTTCAACACACACTTTGTGTTGAGGTGTAATCCAAATACCCCACACATATTCTCTCTTCTTCTCGTAGAATCCACCCCAAAATTCAAATTGAACAACCCGATTTCATCCAATGATCGGAGCGAATCGAAAAAAAATAAATTGGGCAAGAAATTAGGGCACGAACGAAGAAGAAGAACCCGTGGGATCCACCAGCAATCTGAAGAGAAGAGTAGGAAGAAGAAATTTGACAACGTCCGTGCTGCGCTGCGCGAAGATGAAGAAAACCCAATCTGCCCTAACCCGCTCATCTTGACCCGCGAGAAAAAAAAGAAGAAGCCCAATTGCACATAACACTAGTATGCAATATTGCATACAAGTTTTTGTCTATTTTATGAATACATTTATACTTGTTTCTTAATTTCAAACTAACTTATTGGATATATATCAAATATTTTATTTATTTTTTCTTTAATTAAATTATTCATTATATAATCATTATTCATTTTAAATAATATTATTTTTGTAATTAAAACATATACATAATGAGTGTTATCCTGCGAACAAAATCTAAACATAAACTTTATCATTGTCATATACAAAAATATCACTGTTATGCACAAAAATTATCTGTTAAAAATATTTTATTTTTTAAGTAGTGACAGTTTTTATGCATAATAATGATAGTTTTTATACATAATAGTGATATTAAAAAATATACACATATTCGGCTTGATACAAGTTTTTGTCATATATTATTCAGATTAATTGGGATTATATGTATTTAAACTACACAATTAAATTGTATAGAGATTATATTTGTTTCTGTTTTTCTTTTTCTTGTGTTTCTTTCTTTAAATTTATAAATACATTTTTCCGTCAAATATATAATCCATTTTAATTAAACTTGTATTAAAATTCTATAATTATATTATATATTTGTATTGAAGATTATATAATCTAATTAGTTTTTATTGCGACTCTCAAGGTGAATAAATATTACTGAAAAAATAAATTTATCTTGATGGCAGTTCGTGGTCACCTTCAATTATATAGGAAGTTGAGGTTGTGTCGGTGAAATGCCTTAAAATTGTGTTGGATATTGGGTCATCCTCAGTGATGATTTCGAGTCCAAAATTTTGAAACAAACTAACAATCATTTGAAGAAGAGAAAAAGATAGATAGAGAAGGTGAAAACTAACTAAAACTGATTGGTTTTGTTAGAGAAAGAAGTTGTACGCCGAATTTAAAATTATATAACAAATACCATAAACATATGCATCAACGTGAGGCTTTGCAGATATCAGAGACGCACAAATATCATCTGGCAACGTTGCTGCAGCAAAAAAAATCTAGACTAAAATGTTGTCAACAATATTGTTTTCATCAATGAATTCAATCTCAGGTGGAAACTAAACAACCATGAAAAATAAAATAGATACAGATAGATACAGGAGGCGCGAAATTCAGTAGAAGATATCGCCTGAAAAAATGCATAAAGAATTGAAATAGATATTGCCTGAAAAATGCATAAAGAATTGAAATAGGAAGAAATCACTGAAAAAAAAAACTCAGAATTGAGAAATTTTATGAGATTGAGAATGGACATAGTAATTGAGTTGCAAAAATTGAGATAAAATGGAGTTGCAAAAATGGAGAGTAAAAACTGCCGACAACTGCTTTTATTAAAAAATGTGTGTAGTAATTTGTTAGAGAAAAAAGCGCTAAAAAATGAGAAGTAACTGATAAAGTTTAAAATTCAAATTTTAAAATTGTGTATTAACTAAAAATAAATTGCGGATTAATGGGAGGAGGAAAAATGATGATTGGTGAAAATTTGTTGCGCCACGTGGAATTAAAAAAATTGAAAAATAGATATATAGGGATTTATTTATAAACTAGTGTAAGCGGATTGATAATGCTTTTATATTATTATTATTATAAGAATATTTAAAAAATTATTTATTAAAACAAAATGTAATTTATTCATTGATTTTTTTTATTGCCCCTTTTCCAAAATTAATGTAAGATTAATTTATCCTTCCAAGTGAATTGTTTGCATACCTCTACCGAGAGCACTACATTGCTATATAAGCTCAAATAAGTTAAACTCCTTCAATAGCACTAAAACATAATAAATTTGTTGTTGTTCTTTCAAGTTGAAAGGCCAGAGATATACGAAATGCTATTTTGGCAAAAAATAATTATCACCTACACAGTTCTCTTATCTGTTCGCTATAAAATAAACCAATAGTAAAGTTATCCTCCTATTTTGAGAGTCGATTAGTATTTGAATTCTTTTGTTATGTTTTATGAAGAATTGTTCACACAAAGAATGAAATTCACAAAAATAACTGATTGCACTAAAATAAAAAAACGTTCACATTCTTATATAGAAAAATACGCTCACATCATTATCTTTAAATTTTTATTAAACCGTAACACGAACCCTGATCTTGGCTAAAGTTTATCGATAGCACGTTTTCTCAACTCTTGAAACGTATGATATACAATAGCCCAATTACGTGGTCAGCGCAATATTCAGTCTTAATCCTTGCAAATATAAATTTAATTAAAGCATTGACGATTGATTTTTGTAAGTAACTATTTGATTAGCATGCATGAGAGGCTCTCCTTTCATGGCATCGATCAAACATTAAATCAACATTGTACTTTAAATTTTAATATGAGAATTGAAAATATTAATCCTAGTTTAATTATACTAGGAAGGTAGTAGATTATCTAAGAGCTAATAGCTCTGTCGGTGAGCTGTGTACATGAGGTATGTCAAAGTGCACGTCGTGTGACTTGTGTCAAACAATAGCTTTGGCCTATTGGAGTGGATGAAACATTATTAGAGATGCACATTCATTCATAAAAAGGTATGATCATGTCTGTTGGGAAATTTGTAGTTTTGATGGAAGTTCCAAAACAGTTGTAATAGGACCAGTCGAACTTGTTAGTCGACTGATGATGTGTTAGGAAATCAGCTGAACATGTTAGACAACTGATGAATTAGACTAGATCGCATATTGAGGGGGAACTCAATATGTATAGGTTTAGATCAAAAGCGAAGATCAGAAGTGAAGATCAGAAGCGAAGATCAGAAGACCTATTCTATGAGGACTTCAGCAGAGTTGATAGGTTGAAGATAAGACAACCATATCAGAAGACTCAAGGTTACTGATCAGTTGTGCACTGATCAGATCAAGCTAAGTCAGAGAAGTGATAGCCTATCTACTTATCCAAGGTATACGATGTTTATCAGACCAGAAGAATGTTTACACTGCTGGCTTTACAAGGCACCGAATTGTTGAGATTATACTGGAAAGTATGCTTTTACTTTGTATAATCAAAACTGAATTTCGGACTTATTTACTGAAATAAATTGTTTATCACTGATGCTTTAAATATCATCGAATGTTACATATATTTACTGCATAACTGTTCAATAAATAGTACGTGTTACATTGTAGTTAATTTAGTGATACCAGATCACAGAAGATTAAATTAACAGTCCCCTGTAACTAAAAGTACACCATTCACGACCTAGATGGAAATGAACAATCCATCGTGAAAGGTTGAAGTGTAAGACTCGGATTGACTTATCTTGACCAAGAGATTACACTAGTGCATGACTGATGCACTGAATAGGACATACAGGAGGACAAATTCTTCAGAACTGGACATGGAAGAATTAGACCTCAGTGGTTCGTTATTTTTTAATCTCCGTTCCTTAAATAGGATCATGTGTGGTTGGTAACTATTGCTTTGACTTATCATGGGTAGAGAATCAACGAGATTCAATACTTTTTATCTTGGGCAATATTATTGGTCACATGTGATTGCTAAGATTTAATACGGAGAATCGTGTGCAAGTACACTTGTTCGATTTGCCCCCTTGGGAGGTTCATAAGCTTTATCATACCAAATCTTGCAAGTGGAACTAGTTTCCGGTATGGATAATAATGTTGAACCGTTCCTTGACCAAGGACAAAAGATATTAATTAACGGAAAGCTATTTCAGTGGCTTGAATTAATTAATGGGCTAGATAATCTTAAACACGGGAAATAATAACCGGGAGCCAAATTGACTGTAATATGGTTAAGATGGATAGTGCAATATTAATTATGTAGTGGGATTAATTAATATTTATGGGCTTGAATAATATTGTGGCTCAATATTGATAATTCAAGATCCATTGGAAGGTCCAATCTTAATTCTCCTAAAGGCCCCCTAAGTAGCCCAACATATAGTCCAATAACTGAAAAAGGTGTTTAAAATAAAATAAATATTGTTGCCTTGTTTTTCCATGAAATTCGAAATTTATGGATAAAAGGAGAGAAAGATTTTCTTTGAATTTTGTTATGGAATGAAGATATGTATTCTTGGAATACAAGATTATCTCATTAAATTCAAGAAATCTCCCACTTAGTTATCCATATGGAAATTTTCGAAAATTTTGATAATTAAGGGATAGAAAGATTTTCTTGATTTTCTTGAAAAGATATTATGGAAGATATGTATTTCTTGAAATACAAGAATATCTCATAAATTCAAGAAGATCCAAATCTTGGATTCTTGCCCTATAATTTTCAAAATTAATCCATAACAAAGAGTAGGTGGGATTTTGTGGAATATTATAATTATGGGAAAAAGAATATAGGAGATATATTCAAGATTTCTTGGAGATCAAGAAAACTTTTTCCCACATTGTTTTTGCCCTAAAAATTCGACCACTTCTACTCTATAAATAGGGGATGATTCTTTCATTCCCAAGTACAATTCCATGTGCTGGAAAAATTAGTAAATCCACAAAGGTGGTGCAACATAATTTATTTTCCTTTTGTTAATTGTTTCTGGCGTCCTACCAATTGGGATAGTCGAGCAAGGATTAAGGAAATACTTGGGAAGTTCTTTGGTGTGTCTAATAAACAAAGTCATTGTCGCCCCAAGAGGTAATGCGTTCACGTAAACTCGTAGAATTCCGCATGCGTAGGATTTACATGATTTAATTATATGCATGATTTGTTGTTGGATTATTATTTGAATTAATATAGGATTAATTCATGCTAGTAATAATTATGAGAATTAAATTTGTATTTAAATATTCATCCCGAATAGATCTGTGCAACTTATTCCCCAACAATCGTATCGAGCCACGATTTGGACTCTCAATTTTTTAAATTGTAATTTAATTCGTTGTCATTAAATTTGAAATTGGATAGTAGAATTGCTAGATCTTTTTTTGCAGGTATCCAATTGTCATGGAATTTAATGTGTTTATTTATGCATGCATATAAATTGTGGTTTTTAATTTGATTCGTTCGGATTCGTTTTTTGCCTCGTGAGAAAATCCACGAGTAGATTAGGATTTGTTTGATTTGATCAATGTAATAGACTAGTCTAGATCTAGGTTTATTTATTTATTTTTTGTCGGAAAATAAAGCGATAAAAATCCGTAACCGGGCGTAGGGCGGTAAAAGCGCCGCGCGAACGCTAGGGAGGTGACGCTGCCGACGTGACCGACGCAGACGCATGGGGAGCAGTGGCGAGGCCGAGGGCCGAGAGGATTAAGAATTAAGCGCACGCGCGCCGCGGCGCGGAGCGGATTGGCGGACGGAGGATAAAATCCGTAATCCGCTGGGCTACAGGATGTGCGGTGCCGCTGTAGCCCGCTGGGCGAGGCGAGGTTGGAAACGTGATGCGGCTATGAGGTACGCCGCCGCCGCCGGTGCCCTCGCTGAGGTCATTTTGCGCAGTAAGCGGGCATGGGCGTTGCGCATGGCCGCGCTGAAGGCTCGCTAAGGCGGCGGATCGATATGGCGTGCATCCATTGCGAGCTACTTGGCGTGGCGTCGAGAGGCGGAGTTCTTTTCGAGACGATCGAAGTGGGAGAAATTCAAGACGACATTTCTTCAAAAAATCAAGCCAAGAAAAATCAAACCATGACAATTGGATAATTTGTGCCCAATATGTTTATTTTTTTTCCGCTTTGCTTGATTTATTATTGTGCTATCTTATGCTTTATTTAATTTGTTTAAATGTGTTTGCATGAGAGTTGCCCAATGAAAAATCTCACAATAAAAAATTACTAAGTATGTTTAAATAATTAATTGACAATTTTATTCCGGATAATAAAATTGAATTAATTTTGACCTCCATGATTTATTTATTTGTGAATTCTTTTGGAGAAATTGTCAAAAGTTAGCTTTCACATGAATGAATTCCAAATGGATGATTGTGAATTATTACTAGTGGCGATGATGACCCTCCCCACGAGCAGGCTTCAAAGTTTAAATAATAATTTCAGATTTAATCATGGTTATTACTTAGGTATAAAATTGATATGCATATACTTCCCCAAAGTCCCTGTCAATTTTATATTGGTCAAGTGGGAGCCAACTATTAATCTGGATATTAAAGGTTTGTAACTGTTCTTGTTTGTAACCTGCTTGAATGTGTTTAAATAATGACCCACCCCACGTGGCTTATTTAAACTGCTTTTGAGATGTTGGGCGATGCATGTTCATATTTTTTGAGATTTTAATATGATGCATGTGATCGAACCTTGTGATATATTTGTGCTTATGCATATTATTGTTTATTTCAGTTCATCATGTCGCAACCTTTTAATCCACTGTTATATACACTCAAAGAACACCAATTAACTAGTGACAACTATAATGTTTGGAAACGAAGTATGAGTTTTGTCCTACCTGCACAAGAACATCATTGGGTTCTTGATGTACCCAAGCCACGTAAGCCTACTGATGAATCATCAAATGTGGAAAGACACTCGTATAATATTTGGGAGCAGGCCAATGAACCCATGAAACGTGTAATCTTGACTTCACTGTCTGATGATTTGAGACACATTCATGAAGGTGTTGAGTCTGCTGCAGAAATTATGCAAAGTCTTGAAGAAATATTTTTAACAAAAGACCGCATGATCAATCAGTTTAAAAATGACGACGTGGCCATGCTAAAGATGGTTGAGGGAACACCCGTAAGGGAGCATGTTCTCAGAATTAAACACCATTTTGAAAAACTGGCTTATCTCGGAACTAAGTATTGTGATGAGGCCAAAATCGAATTTCTTTTGCTAACTCTTCCAAGATGCTTCGATGGATTTTACTGTAGTTTTGTGATGAGTGATCACATGTTTACTATGGACATCCTACAAGAAGCCTTGGAGAATATAGAGAAGCATCTAGGAAAGAAAGACGAAGCATTGGTGACCAAAAGTCTTTTCTCGAGATCTTGGCCAGAGGAAGGCAAGTCTTAAGAAAAGGAAAGTGGTCGGAACCAAAGCAAACTCATCACTAAGAAAAGTGAGAAAAAGACAGTTAGTTGTTTGGGTGTCAAGAAAGGACCAAAAGGAAAATGTTTTAATTGCGGTGAGAAAGGACATTGGAGGTTAGCCTGTTCCAAACCCAAAAGGAATGGAAAGAAAGGTAATTCTCACGCACTAGTTGTTGAAACTTGTTTAGCGGCGTATGCCTCCCATTTATGGGTAGTGGATACGGGATCCACTGATCATGTTTGTTTCACTTTACAGGGGTTCAAGCGGACCCGACAACTTAGTGGGAGTGAGATCCTCATCACACTGGGCGATGCTACGAGAGTGGCAGCTGAAGCAGCGGGAGAAGTGCACCTGTCTTTTGAAGACAAAGTTTTAATTTTAAGAGATGTTCTTTACGTTCCGAAATTTAGAAAGAATTTAATTTCAATTTCTAAACTTTTTCTTGATGGATATTCAGTTACTTTTAATAAAGTTGTTACCATTTCTCTTTTTGATAAATTTATCTGTCATGGAACGTTATCGAATAGTCTCTATACAATTAACTGTGCACACCACTCACGAAATGCATCCTATAACACATCAACTGTTTCCGATAAAAGAAAGCGTTCATCAGACGTGAACGAGACACTTCTATGGCATCTAAGATTGGGTCATATAAATTCAAATAGGATCCAAAGGTTGGTGAAAGACGGTTCACTGGAGTTTCTCCAAGTTGAACCAATTCCAACCTGCGAATCATGTTTGGAGGGTAAAATGACCAAGAGGGCATTTGGAGCCAAGGGGAATAGAGCCAAAGAAGCGTTAGAGATCGTTCACACAGATGTATGTGGTCCAATGTCAACCAAAGCAAGAGGAGGTTATTAGTATTTTGTCACTTTTATTGATGATTACTCAAGGTACGGTTATATTTTCCTTATGAAGCATAAATCTGAGACCTTTGAGAAATTCAAAGAATTTAAGGCTCAAGAAGAGAATCATAGGGAAAAACATATCAAGTCTCTACGATCCGATTGTGGAGGTGAATACCTCAGCGATGAGTTTTTGAACTACTTATCTGATGAAGGGATTGCATCCCAGCTAACTGCACCCGGAACCCCTCAACAAAACGGGGTTGCAGAGCGAAGAAACAGAACTCTTTTGGAAATGATTAGATCTATGATGAGTTATGCGGATCTTCCCAAGTCGTTCTGGGGTCATGCCTTGGAAACAGCAGCCTACATTCTGAACATGGTGCCATCCAAATCGGTTCCCAAAACTCCCAAAGAATTGTGGACCGGGCGCAAGCCTAGTTTGAGACACATGAAGATTTGGGGGTGTCCGGCCTACGTGTTGGACAAGGAAGCCAGTAAATTGGATCCTCGATCAGAATTAAGGTTGTTTGTGGGATACCCCGAGGGAACAAAAGTGTGTATGTTCTATGGTCCCGAAGATCGAAAGGTGGTAATAAGCACCCACTTTAGATTTTTGGAAGAAGACTATATGAACGAAAGAAGACCCAGAAGTGAGATTACCTTAAATGAGCTAAGGGGGATAACCTCAATGCCAACTGTACAATATGACATACCAAACGACACACTTACACAACCGGAGCCTCGTCGTAGTGGGAAGGTTGTGAAACAGCCCGAGAGATTCATGGGAATAGGAGAGTCCTCGGACTTGATTTCCGGACAAGACGAATCAGACCCATGGACATATGACGAGGCAATCCAAGACAAGGATGCAGATTCTTGACAAATAGCAATGAAAGCCGAAATGGGTTCTATGTATCATAACAGAGTGTGGGAGCTAGTCGAACCACTTAATGGGGTCAAACCCAATGGTTGCAAGTGGGTGTATAAGAGAAAAAGAGGACCGGACGGGAAGGTGGAAACCTTCAAAGCAAGACTCGTGGCGAAAGGTTATACTCAGAAAGAAGGGATCGATTATGAGGAAACTTTTTCGCCCGTAGCCATGCTTAAGTCCATCCGAATTCTCTTATCGATTGTTGCGCATCTCGACTTTAAAATCTGGCAAATGGATGTCAAGACAGCTTTCCTTAACGGAAGTCTTGATGAAGAGATCTATATGCAACAACCCCAAGGCTTCATTGAAAAAGGCCAAGAACACCTAGTTTGTAAGCTCATGAAGTCCATTTACGGACTCAAACAAGCATCCAGAGCTTGGAACCAATGTTTTGATCATGTTATAAAGTCTTATGGGTTCGATCAAAACGAGTTCGAAAGTTGTGTGTACAAAAAGTGTGTCGGAACTGCATTGGTATTCTTAGTACTATACGTAGACGACATTCTGATCATCGGGAACGATGTAAAGGTGTTATCAGACGTAAGGGCATGGCTTTCAAAACAGTTTGATATGAAGGACTTAGGGGAAGCCGCACACATCCTTGGGATCAAGTTCACTCGAGATCGCAAGAAAAGGATGATAGGCTTGTCGCAAGCTTCATACATAGACACTGTCTTGAAACGATTCAGCATGCATGATTCCAAGAAAGGCTTCGTACCTTTCAGACATGGAATCCATCTATCCAAGAAAATGTGCCCTAAGACGCAAAAGGAGATAGATGACATGAGAGGCATTCCATATGCTTCGGCTGTCGGAAGCCTTATGTATGCAATGCTGTGTACGAGACCGGATATCTGCTTTGCCGTTGGCATGGTGGCAAGATATCAAAGTAACCCGGGGAAAGAACATTGGACGACAGTTAAAAACATTCTGAAGTATCTGAAAAGAACTCGGGATAAAATGTTAATTTATCAGTCAGATAGTCCAATCCCCATCGGCTACACGGACTTGGATTTCCAATCAGACATAGACTCCAGAAAATCTACCTCCGGTAGTGTGTTTTGCATTGGGGGAGGAACCGTGACATGGAGAAGCATCAAGCAGAAATGCGTCGCAGATTCTACCATGGAAGCCGAATATGTAGTTGCTTGCGAGGCAGCGAAAGAAGCGGTTTGGCTCAAGAACTTCCTAGTGGACTTGAATGTAGTTCCGAATTTGCCCAGCAGAATCACTGTTTATTGTGACAATGCCGGAGCAGTTGCAAATTCAAAGGAACCAAGAGCCCACAAGGCCAACAAACACATTGAAAGGAAATACCATCTTACACGAGATATCGTTAAGAGAGGAGATATAGATGTGGCAAAGATAGCGTCAGAAGACAACCTAGCAGATCCATTCACAAAGGGTCTGCCTCTGAATACATTCGAGAGACATGTGGAAGGAATAGGTGTCAAGACCGTTGCCAATCTGCTTTGAGTATAAGTGAGAGAAATTATTAGGTTCGTGTAGGTGACATTAGATGTCACAGATTAGGAACTACACGAGACATGTTGTAGTATACTTAAAAGCAGACTTTGAGTATAAGTGGGAGATTGTTGGGATTATACTGGAAAGTATGCTTTTACTTTGTATAATCAAAACTGAATTTCGGACTTATTTACTGAAATAAATTGTTTATCACTGATGCTTTAAATATCATTGAATGTTACATATATTTACTGCATAACTGTTCAATAAATAGTATGTGTTACATTGTAGTTAATTTAATGATACCAGATCACAGAAGATTAAATTAACAGTCCCTTGTAACTAAAAGTACACCATTCACGACCTAGATGGAAATGAACAATCCATCGTGAAAGGTTGAAGTGTAAGGCTCGGATTGGCTTGTCTTGACCAAGAGATTACACTAGTGCATGACTGATGCACTGAATAGGACCTACAGGAGGACAAATTCTTCAGAACTGAACAAGGAAGAATTAGACCTCAGTGGTTCGTTATTTCTTAATCTTCGTTCCTTAAATAGGATCACGTGTGGTTGGTAACTATTGCTTTGACTTATCATGGGTAGATAATCAACGAGATTCAATACTTTTTATCTTGGGCAATATTATTGGTCACATGTGATTGCTAAGATTTAATACGGAGAATCGTGTGCAAGTACGCTTGTTCGATTTGCCCCCTTGGGAGGTTCATAAGCTTTATCATACCAAATCTTGCAAGTGGAACTAGTTTCCGGTATGGATAATAATGTTGAACCGTTCCTTGACCAAGGACAAAAGATATTAATTAACGGAAAGCTATTTCAGTGGCTTGAATTAATTAATGGGCTAGATAATCTTAAACACGGGAAATAATAACCGGGAGCCATATTGACTGTAATATGGGTTAAGATGGATAGTGCAATATTAATTATGTAGTGGGATTAATTAATATTTATGGGCTTGAATAATATTGTGGCTCAATATTGATAATTCAAGATCCATTGGAAGGTCCAATCTTAATTCTCCTAAAGGCCCCCTAAGTAGCCCAACATATAGTCCAATAACTGAAAAAGGTGTTTAAAATAAAATAAATATTGTTGCCTTGTTTTTCCATGAAATTCGAAATTTATGGATAAAAGGGGAGAAAGATTTTCTTTGAATTTTGTTATGGAATGAAGATATGTATTCTTGGAATACAAGATTATCTCATTAAATTCAAGAAATATCCCACTTAGTTATCCATAGGGAAATTTTTGAAATTTTTGATAATTAAGGGAAAGAAAGATTTTCTTGATTTTCTTGAAAAGATATTATGGAAGATATGTATTTCTTGAAATACAAGAATATCTCATAAATTCAAGAAGATCCAAATCTTGGATTCTTGCCCTATAATTTTCGAAATTAATCCATAACAAAGAGTAGGTGGGATTTTGTGGAATATTATAATTATGGGAAAAAGAATATAGGAGATATATTCAAGATTTCTTGGAGATCAAGAAAAGTTTTTCCCACATTGTTTTTGCTCTAAAAATTCGACCACTTCTACTCTATAAATAGGGGATGATTCTTTCATTCCCAAGTACAATTCCATGTGCTGGAAAAATTAGTAAATCCAAAAAGGTGGTGCAACATAATTTATTTTCCTTTTGTTAATTGTTCGCAAGCGTCCTACCACCGGATAGTCGAGCAAGGATTAAGGGAATACTTGAGAAGTTCTTTTGGTGTGTCTAATAAACAAAGTCATTGCCGTCCCAAGAGGTACGTTCACGTAAACTCGTAGAATTCCGCATGCGTAGGATTTACGTGATTTAATTATATGCATGATTTGTTGTTGGATTATTATTTGAATTAATATAGGATTCATTCATGCTAGTAATAATTATGAGAATTAAATTTGAATTTAAATATTCATCCCGAATAGATCTGTGCAACTTATTCCCCAACACGAATAAGTGTACTTGTTAGCCACTAAGAGGTCGACACGTATGTATGGATCTGACGATGTTGGATATGGCGTATCAGGGCAAACGACTAGAAAGGACAAAATTAGACGGAGACGACATGGCCTTCCTGAGCAAGTCAAATCAAGCCTGCAAGCTACCTAAAATAGACTGAGATTCAAATTGCTCTCCAACGACTCTTTGATTTCAAGGCCTATAAATATGGGATCAACCTTCATTCTTAGGTTACAGAAATTATTATCAAGCTCAAGCACAAGCAAGATTTCCGCACGAAGAACACAAATTAAGAATATTTTCTAAGTGTTCATCCCATAGTTCTTAGCATAGAATTCTTATCATCTAGCTTTAGGCTACACAAATACTATGATAGAATTCCAGTTGGAACATACAAATCTTATACCCAAACCCACAAAGTTAGGTTAAGTTTGTTTAAGCAAAATTTCAGACTAGGGTTTCTAGTTTCTGATTTCTGGGATTGTTGAGTGGAAACTCTTGAAACATCTGCTGTATTGCGTTGGACTAACACATTAATCTAAGTCCTGATTGGTTAAGTGAGTGCCCCTGCTGATAGGGAAGAGCAGACGTGGGACGAGTTGTCCGAACCACTATAAATCTTGTGTAATTTATTTGCTTTACACTCTTAGCACACTACCTGCTTTATATTCGATGCATGTTCTGAGTCTGGATCAGATTTGCATCAAGCAACTGATCTGATCAGTTTGACACCTTTGTCATCTGATCTAAAATAGATTACTCAGAATTTGATTTGAGCAAACTGGTTTTTCATACTGGTTAACTTATCTTCTGCACAAACAGTTGAGCTGATAGACGCCAAACTGATCTGCTTCCAAGCTGTCAGTAAGTAAGACATCAGTCCGTACTGTTACACTCGCACTCTGATCATGCATACTTGCATATCCACACCTGATCTCACAAAAGTTTTAGAAGTCTATTCACCCCTCTCCTCTAGATTTCTAACCCTCACAAAACCCGTTCGGGACCTACAATGTCAGAAAAATGCTCAGCATTATCCCCATTCGTATATGTTCCCAGCGCGTACAACTAACTAAATAAATTCAACATTTAGTTTGTCTGTGAATTAAAAATAAGTGATTTGATGAAAGTAAAATTGATTTAAATATATATATATATATATATATATATATATATATATATAAATCAAAACAAATTAACCTAATTCAATTAAAGTGAGTTCAAAATATTAAGAAAAAATGACTGCACGTACGATTTCAATTTTTAATAATTTAATTACTCCAGTTAGTTGTTTAATAAATATTTTTATTTATTTTGAATTATATATTTTGGATTCATTTAATATGTATTATTTAATTTTCTTATTTAAAAGAAAAAATCGAAACATATTTTTATTGATAGTCAAATATTCATGTCGACGTGGGTTCTGGGTATCGCACAATATCATCTGTTCCATATATTATGTTCCACTCTGTGTTTCATATGGTAAATTAATGACACATGTAATTGGCAAAAACATCCAACGAACCACCATTACCCTGGGTCCATGTGTTAAAGATCCAGGAGGTGGAATAATCTTAGAACACAAAAAAGTGACACAAAAGAATTGAACTGTTTGGGTTTCTTAAGTCGAACACATGAGATATTAATCAATAACAAAGCTCAGATGATTTTGGGCTAAAAAAAACCTGTAAATTAAATATTTTATATATCTATGTATCATAAAAATAGAACAAAATTTTATTAGAATATAATTTAATAGTAATCGACTACAAATTTTTAGAATTAAAAAATGATTGTTACTGCATAATTTCAATTTTCAATAGTTTAGTTACTCCTTGTTTAATTAATCTTTTATTTATTTTGAATTCTTTTAGAAACATTTAATATGTATTATTTTGTTAATAAAAAAAATTGAAACTTGTTTTATTCATAATCACTAGAATTGCACCCGTGCTAACGCACGATCATTGTTATCACTAAATATTTTAGATGTTAAAATATTATTTTAAATTAATATAAAATTTAAATTTTATATTGACAATCTTGTTATACTTATTTATATTCATAATAATGTGAGTTTTTTAAACTAAAATTAATTTTGATATTTTAAAATTGCATTTACTTATATTCATAATGACATTGATATGTTAAAGAATGTTTTTTGCAAAGGAGAATTACTCCCTCCGTCTCAATCTTGACTACTTGATTATTGTGTGCTCGAAGTTTAAGAAAAAAATATTTATTAGTATTTTATGTGATAAAGTGATAAAGTGTTGGGGGTTAAAAGAATTATTTATTAGTATTTTATGTGATAAAGTGTTGGGGTAGAAAGAGTTGTTTATTAGTATTTTATGTGAGATTTTTTTTATTGCAATTCAAGACACCATATATATTTTTATGTTATTCGAAGCATTTGTTAATTTTTTTTAACAATAATTAAGTGGCATGTGGCTACTAGATTTGAGATAAATGTTCACGTAGGATGTCAAGACTGATAAATAAAATAATTTTTTTAATTTAAAAAAATTATATGAAAAATAATATCTAATAAATGTTTTTAAATATTAAAAAATTAGGAATTGCAATTTGGTGGGTGATTTAGCATTCTTATTTTAAGTTTTTGGGAGAAATAATAAGAGCATATTTTTTTTCAGATGAGATTTTGGGGTTTATATTTCTATTTTTTTTTAAATATCGATGTTGTTTTTCTAAAAAAAAAATCAACTTAAAAAAATGATTTCTTTTTTAAAAAAAAATTATCAGTCATGGCATCCTATATGGACATCTATGTATCAATTCGAGCAACCACATTATTAAATTGTTGCCAGAAAATGGACAAATACTTCAAATTGCAAAATTTTAAAATGTGATGTCTTGAAGTGCAAAGAAAAAAAAAAGTTGTATTCTCTCCGTCCCAATCTTAACTAGACTATTTCCATTTTGGGTGTCTCAATCTTAACTACACATTTTCTTAAACTAATAAATAACTCTTTCTACCCCCAACACTTTATCATTTTATCACATAAAATACTAATAAATAATTCTTTCAACCCCCAACACTTTATCACTTTATCACATAAAATACTAATAAATATTTTTTTCTTAAACTCCGAGCACACATTAATCAAGTAGTCAAGATTGGGACGGAGGGAGTAATTTATAAAAACCCCTTGAGTGGTGATTTTTTTTTTTTTGCAACTAATCCTATATTTTTGCTATTGTTGCATTAATGTTATAATGTATCTATAACAAAGTTAAAATATTGATGTGATTTTTATATTCAAGATAAAAATATCTAATTTTTAAAACATATCATATTGACATATGTTTAACTATATTAAAATTAGGAAATTTACAACAAATTATAACTTATATTAGTATTTTGCTATAATATAGAAATTCACAAAAATATATATTTACGTATATAAGATATCTAATATTTTTATTTTTAAACATTAATTTGACAACTAGTAGGGTCATTAAAAATGTTAAAGAAAATATAATAACTCATTTATGTATAATATTCAAATGTAATAATTCTATATGAAAAGGACTTTAACAAAAATAGAACATCATGAAAAAGTTGTGACATTTGAATATTTATTATTACAAAATTATATATATCTAAAAATTTCATAAAAAAATGCATTTTTCATGATACTACAATCATGATTATCATCATGGCACACAACAGGATCTTCAAACTCTAGAGGTTTGTTTTGTTATCAGGGTAACAATTCGTGCATAATCGTACATAACTAAAAATAGACTTCAACAAAAATTCTCTTACATTAGAAAACGATTGTACCTTACTTTTATTTATAGACATAGCATATGAAACAATCAACTAAAAAATATCTTCGTTGAAATTTGAACGACAATCTATGACCAGAAGGAGTCAATACAACCCTAGGTATCAAAACTAAATATCCGACATTACTAATCTTAGCTTCAAAAATACTAATACACATCTTCGTATTAACCGACCTACATATTGAAAAAAATATTTCATTACAAATTTATTGGACTGATACATATTAACCTTAAAAATATGAGGAAAAAAACTAAAAAGATATTATTAAAAGACCAAACATAATTCCATTGCACAAATACCTCGAGTGATCAATATTTCTATAATAACATTATTGATGTTCCAATTTTGAGATTCAATTCATTATTAAGAATCCCTGAACGCTTTAAATTATTCAAGAATTTAGGAGTATGTACATAAGACCAATAACTAAAAGCCTAATATAAAAAGAAAAAAATATATAAAGCCATAAGTAATTCGGGAGTCATGCCGAGCAACATCACACACTGCGGCTGGGAAGCTTCCTTTTGATGCTTATTCTGAGCTGCTACGTCAAACATAGTTTTCTCAAGAAACCAGATGCAGGGGTAACAGGGATTGGCGTGTCCAACACGTACTCAATCTTTTCTTGCCTTAACACCAAACACACGTTTAGGTGCCAGCCTAGAAAATTTGGCCTAGCCAATTTGTTTGTTTCCAAAAAACATCTCAATAACAGTTATATATTTTAACTAACCAAGAGAAATAAATAAAACAGGAATTAAATACATAATTCCTATGATCAAAATTCAGCAATCAAAATAAACGTGGTCTTTCTTTTGTGTTTATTTTATCTCCATTATTTTCACATACTCAACGACCTCATCGGAAGAGTACAAATTTATATCAGATATAAATTGTAATGGACTAGGATCCACATTCCTACTATTATAATATCTGCTTGGGCTGATTACTATAATAGCAGAACTGGTAGGTCTCCAAACCAATTGCCTAATTGCAATTCCTAGGTGATTGAACCTAGTTCAATCGGATGCCCCTTGACTTTCGTTTCCCTGCTTGGCCTGGTGAAACAAAGTCAAGTTGATTTACAACCATCAAGCGGCGACACTTAGTGTCCCTATAAAAGTCCCGTTAGATGTAGATCTGAGCAAAAGACTTGGGCCTTAAATACTCATTGGAACGAAATCTCCGGTTTACTTTTAATTTTGATGGAAGACATCGTTCAATTTAATGAAAAATCATATTTTAATGAGGAACGTTTCAAAGGTGGGGTATTAATTACTTAATCGAGATTCAACATGTTAATCTACATCATATTTGAGCAATTATTTGGCCGCCTACCAAAAACATGATTTTATACGGACTAACACTTATATGGGTGCCGTCTACCAAAACAACTATTACGGTCCGACAATTATTGGGCGCCGTCTACCCAAATAATTATAATGCGGACGTAAAATGCGTTAACAGAATATAAAACATGTTAACCAAGTGAGAATTAATAATTCGTTTAATTCTCTAAACCATAATTTTAAAATTCAATTTTAAAATTAAGTTTAATAATTAAATTCATTATTAATATAAACCTTTTAATTAATCTAATTAATTAAAAGTCCGTCATTAGTCCAACTAATACGTTTTATTAAAACCCAAATTTTATTAATTCTAATAAATTAAATCCAATTTAATTTTAATTAATAAATATAGATGGCTCAAGTGCAATTTTAAAATTTTTAATTTAACGGGCCTATTTGAAATCCAATTTGCAAAATAGCCCCTCCCTCATCATAGCCCAAAATCATCTTTCCAATCGGGACAAACGACACCAACAATTTAACATCAGTTCATCAGATTCAATCCAATTAATCACAGAATAGTAAACTTTGGGATTCATGTTCATCAAATGATTCAAACAATCCCAATTGAAACTGATAAACACCCAAAATTCAGCAGCAACAAACTGTGTAAAATCAGCCCCAAAATGAAACCAACACGTGGCGCGTGCCGGCGAGTCGTCGCCGCCGCTAGGCGCGCGCGGGCGACCCGCCGCTGCAGCCAATTTCAGAAACGCTTACAAGCATCCATCAAACCTCGTCTCAAATTGAATCGGAGACGAGAGATACAGATCGAGAGTGAGACGGCAGGAACAACTTGGAGTTCGCGAATCGAAGCGGGTCAAAACGACACACAAGCAAAACGGTTCAAAAAATGCAATGCCGTAGCCTCGTGGTGGCGCGCCATCGCGAAGTTCGTCAAAATAGGGGCTTGCCCAATCAAATCTTCATACAAAATGAGGACGCCGCCATCTACATCGAAGGACACAGGGCAAACCGCCATGCGAGGGGGAGGCGATTTGGGTTAAGCTGTCACGAATCTAATCCGCTTGATTTTGGGCCGACGCGGCGTCACGAGCCCAACGCGAGTCACGCGGCTTCGCTGCCGACTCAAGAGTGGTGCTCAGATGCACGCTGGGACGAAAAACGACGCTGGAGCGAGACGGTGGGGGCGAATGGGTTTTCCCAGAAAACCCTAATTCGGGCGAAAGAGATGAGCCAGGCGTGTAATAGGGGAGGGATTTGTGCAATTAAAATCAACAACCCACAATTATACATAGCATAATACACGCAAATCAATATGTGTCTAACACTTCACATGAATCAATCAATTGGTGCGGTCGTGAAATCGACCGTGCCGTGATTTATAAATAATTTTATAAATCAAACAATCAGGCAATTAATTAATCAAGAGTCTGAAGCTCTGATACCACTGTTGGAATTTATAGGCACGTAAACACGTAATACATGCGCAGCGGAAGTAAACAGTTCACCAACAATGAACAATTAATTGCATAATTAAATACCTGTAAACATAAAGAGAAACCTTACAGTAAATTGTACGTATATTTTTCTACTATGGTATCCACGTAATCCTCAATCACGGACTTGCACGGATTTGCCAGCGTTGAATCCCGAGATGAATTTGCTAGGAAAATTCTAACTCTAGATCTTATGGAGTGTTGAGGTTATACGTGAAAGTATGCTTTTACTTTGTATAACCTATGTATTAAACACTTATTTACTGAAATAAATTATTTATCACCATTGCTTTAAATATGATTGAATGTTATATATATTTATTGCAAACCGTTCATATAATAGCACATGTTACATTGTAGTTAACGTGGTGATACCAGATCACAGAAGATCACGTTAACAGTCCCTTGTAAACTAGTGTGTGTTTCACAACTTAGATAGACCCGAATAGTCTATTGGTATAAGTTGATGTGTAAGGCTCAGATTGGCTTGTCTTGACCAAGATATTACACTAGTGCATTCGATGCGTTGTAGCGGACCTGCAGAGAGGATAAACTCATTCGCACTGACTTAAGGGATGAAGAGTTAGACCTCAGTGGTTGTTGATTTCTTAATCTCTGTCATTTAATAAGGACCGTGTGTGATTAGTAGTTATTGCTTTGACTTATAAATGGGAAGAGAATTACCGCGACTTTGATACCCTATATCTTGGGCAATAATATTAATTGTACGACAGTTGCTAAGATTAATACAGAGAATCGTGTGCTTGCAAATTCTTGCGTGATTGGTCCCCTTGGTGGGGTCGGAACCTTTATCATACCAAATCTTGCAAGTGGAATTAATTTTCCGGTATGGCTAATAAAGCTGAGTTGTCCTTACTCCAAGGATAAAGATATTAATTAATATAAAGTTTTTCAGTGGCTTAATTAATTAATGGACTAAATAATCTTAAACACGGAAAATAATAACCGGGAGCCATATTACCGTAATATGAGGTCAGTCAAAGCTAGTTGCTACTGGTTATGCGGACGCAAGTTTCAAATCTGACTGTGATGATTACAAATCTCAGTCAGTCTATGTGTTCACTCTCAATGGTGGGGCGGTTAGTTGGAATAGTTCCAAACAAGAGACTACCGCAGACTCAACAACCGAAGCTGAGTACATTGCTGCGGCGGAAGCTGCCAAAGAGGTTGTCTGGATAAAACAGTTTGAATGAACTAGGGGCAGTTCTGAGTGCCGGAAGTCCAATAAAGTTGTATTGTGACAACACTGGTGCGGTTGCGCAAGCAAAGGAATCGAGATCCAATAACAGAAACAAGCATGTGCCAAGGCGTTATCACTTGATAAGAGAGATAGGGGTAGGCATGTAGGTGATTGGCTCTAGTTCAAGTGGAAGATTGTTAGTGTTAGTGTCCTAGAGACAGTCCTTTGTATGGACATAATACTAAGAGAATATTCAGTGTTGGTTTAATATTACTGTTTGTTTAATATTAAATGTATGGCATTGCACTCATTAGAATATTATGTTTGATTGTTTGCATTTGTTCTTATCTGTGTTCCCTTGAATCACTGCTGTCATTGAGTGTGTGAGAACTCAGATAACTTAAGCATGATTCTCAAATAGCCGCGATCAAGGATCATCAAGAATGGGATAGATGATGCAATGGAGATTGGTGTGCGATCTGCGTGATACTCTTAGAGAGTGTAGTAAGATCTCACTTATTGCGAGATATTGGGTATCTCATGATGGATGCACAAATACCTTAGAGGGTATTGGTATACCCATCCGAGCAACCGTTTGATGTAGTTCCACTATATGTGTCTATGGTGTCTCGGTTAGTGGTAGCGATGCGATACTCTTTTGATTTGAGGTCAATACGCACGACATGTGTGGAGTGATGAACTTTGACCATGACCGACGCTTGCACCCGTCTATGGGTAGATATGACTTGGATTGGGTTCATCACGAAGTGCATGTGCATGGTAGTTGAGCCAAGAAAAGGATTCATTCCTCAAAGTGGATTTAGAGAGAATACTCACCTTCTCATCATAATTGGATCAAAGTCATTGACCAATGCACGTCAACTTGAACTTTGTGGACAAGTGTGACATAAGTGATCAATTAGTGATTGGAGATAAAGTGATTAAGTTATTTGAATAGACAATTCATCATGTTCAAGACTAATCGAGTATTCGTGAATGAAAGGAGGAAATCGTAATAGCTCATGTTACAGTTACAGGTAGTTGCACGTTTCTCACAACGTACCTCATATATTGAGGATGTCTGATTTATTGTCTAGGGTTCAATTAAGACCGTTACTTTGACTAATGGCTCGAGGGGCATATGGGTCACACAACAAGTAACTCCCGTGTACGGATTATGGTTGGTTGATTAAGTATTAAATTCGATTTAATATTTAATTTATGGAGAATTAATAATATATTAATTTAGAATTAATTATTATTACTATTTAATTAAATTAGATTTAATTAAATAGGAATCCCAAAATAATATTATGGAATATTATTGTAGGAAAATATCCGTAGGGAAAAACATATATTTGAGATTTATTTTGCAAGATTAGGAATTATCTTCCTAATAAAGATTGCTTAAAATTTAAGCCAATCTCTCCCTATATATATGACATCCCGGGATTCATTAATTAACGTTGTTTTAAAAAAAACCTAGTTTCTCCATAAAATCTAGAATAGGATTTTTCCTAGCAAATTCCGTCTCAGATTCAACACTGCAGATCTGTGCAAATCTGTCCACGGGGTTACTTGGATACCATAGTTGAGAAATCTACTATCGAATTGCTATAAGATTTCTTGTTATGATTAATCGCACTTGTTTGTGCAATTAACTGTTCGTTGTTGGTGAACTATTTTATTTCGCTGCGCATTTATTACGCGTTTACGTGCCTCTATATTCCAACACATTGTACCGACAAAAATGTTTACCTGACGGAGATTTTTTGGACAAACGTAGTAATATCTATCTGGATGCATAGAACTATGTCCTGCACATCTTAGGATCATAGGACCATTGGCCCATGTACATTGTGGCGGCAACGATGAATCTCAATAGATTGGCATCTATATATATTATTACAAACAATCATGAAAAAAAAAAAAAAAAAGGCTTTTTATAACATAGCATATAAATATTACTTATCACAGGTGAATATCAAATGTTCTAACAAATATTCATAACACAAGTAGTTGACAAATTGTACAATCTGAGAGAAAGTGTATTATTACATATGACAAATCTCACTGAACTACCCCCTAGTCCTCCAAGTAGTATACATACTATTCGCCAACTCTTCCCGAAATAAATTAAACTCAGGGGACGACTCAACCATATCAATAGTGTCAAGCGGTTGAGAGTCAAGTCCCGGAGGATCATTTTCATCAAGTAATTGTACTAGTGTGTCATCAGGCATCTCTTTGCGAATGAAGTTGTGGAGAATGAAACAAACCATTATAAGCCTAATTCGAGTTTTTATAGGGAAGTGTGTAGGATAACTGAGGATGAGGAAGCGCATTTTCAAAACACCAAATGCACGTTCTATTACATTATGTGCTCTAGTGTGTCTCATATTTAAATATTCATGTGGGTTGGAAGGACGATCCATTGCTGGTCCTCACTCTTTCAAGTGATACCTGCAACCTCTATAAGGTACGAGAAATCCCTCAGAATTGGCATACCCATTGTCGCACAGATAGTAGTTCCCTAACAACAATGAGGGGAAGTAAGTACTATAATTAAAAAAAGAAGAAAAATCTACAAAAAAAAAAAAAGAAGTGAGAATACCCTTTGGGACTTGTAGCCAATTGGATCTTGAAACAACATCTCGTAAGACTCTAGAATCAGCTGCAGAACCTTCCCAGCCGGGTAAAAAGTACACAAAGTTCATATCAGAATCACACACTCCTAGTACATTAGTGGATATGTTACCCTTCAGAGTCCTAAAATGGGGTCTATCTTTAGGACTCACATGGACATGAACATATGTCATGTCTAGAGCACCTAGACAACCCTATTTTCAAATCAAAAGACAGATTATCAACATGGGAATGTTATGAATTTGGGTTTATTAAAAATTGAATAAATTTAACTTAAACCATTTCCACCTTGGATCTGTCGAGTCATCAGGTACAGGTGTGGGAGTAACAAGGAAAATAGTGTGCAATTTTAAAAGCTCATAGAGGACAAGGTTGACATAATGTGACACGGTCTGACCAGATCTATGGTGATCAAACTTAATAACTCTTTGCTTTTTACAATGACCTAATACTGACAAGAACATTGCCACTTTCTCTTCAACTGACAAATACCTTTGTTGCCTTAATCCTCCCAATTCACTTAATAAATAACACAATTTACCAAAAGTGTTTCTATTAGGTTATCTAAACAAGAAGATGAACCAGGTTCAAAATATAACCTGTTCAGCGGACAACTTGACCAGGAATTCTACTTAGCATTGTATAAGGTCGAGTAGTACGTGACGTTGATTTCTGAATCTATTGTTGGTTTTCACAATATGGGCTACAAGAAGGGCCATAATTTTGTTTCGAAGGACTATCCGCTCTACCAATATAAACAAAACAAGTTTTCACATGGTAGAGGACAACATTGTAGACAATCTGCATTGGGATTCTGTAACTTCTATTATATAACTCTCTCTCTCTCTCTCTATATATATATATATATATATATATACACATTTGAATTACTCGAATTGTGATTCTCACATATGTATACACGAAACATATAATCAAACCATAAATAGGAAATGGAGCCTGCGTTATATTCCCAAACACTATAAAGCACAAAGGCCTAAAAATTTATTAAGAGCATGTAGACAACATAAGAAAAAACATGCTACAAAAGAAATAGACGAGAACCATCATATCTGCTTAAAATTTCAGATGCATCATCTAACCCAAACAAAAATCATTCATTCTCAAATACCATCAAACAATTTAATAATGACCAAGATACACATAAGAACAAAATGATCCACATATGTTGTTTATAACCTAGGTCAAATAAGAAATCGAGATGTTGTTCAAATAGGGCTCAAACCAGGAATATATCATATACAGGATGATGGTTTTACCTCATCGATGAGTATGGGTAGATCCCTTGTTGTCAGATCGCCAAATAGATATTCGAATCAATCCCCTGCTTCGAAACTCTAACAACAAATCACCCAGCCGAATTCTTAATCAATTAAAAACAAGGGTACATCGATTGGGTAAAAACAAGGGTACATGGACTCACAACGAAAAAGTCTTCAATCGACCACCGATTTAACGACTTTATCCACCGTGATTGATGACGAACACCTCCACTCTTTACCTAGCAAACATAAACAAACGCCACGTTAATAAATATCTATTGGGTAATTTGTAACGGGAGTGAAATTTGTGTAGTGTAGATCTGAGAATCAGTATACTAGATTGGGAGAACTTCCGAATCACGCAAACATTTCACAAATATTTTCCAAACACGACGATGGCGAATAGACGGAGCCAAACAACGGACGGATTGTTGAATCGGCAAAGGAATTCATGAATCGGCGAAGTGAGGAGATCGTTTTCGAAGAGAGAATAAAAGACGAAGAAATTGTAGGGTTTCACAGGGAGAGACAATAATTTAGGATTCAATTGTGTGTTTCAAAGTTCGAATTGAGGGGTATGTTAGGTATTTTAATTCTCACGAAATTTCACTGTAGAAACCGGTTAAAAATAATACCACCTCAAGGAAGATATTATTTAAGGTGTGAACAGTGATTGGAGGGTTAATTAATAGTGGGTCGGCGGTTTCGAGGCGCGTCGGAAGGAAAAAAAATACAAGCTACCAATCAGTTTTTTAAATTAGTAGGGCACCCCTTTTAAGGGTTATTAATGCCTACCAATCAAGCCCTTGATCAATTCTTTAAAAGGATATTTTTTTGCAAACCCACACGTACTTCCTCAGTCCCCAGATAATTTTCATAGAGAGATGAGTACGCATATTAAAATAGTGAGTGGAGTTTTGAGGAATAATTTTGTAAGCTTTTCATTTATGAAGTAAAAAGATAAATTAAATTATATGTATACATGAACCCAAAAATAATACTCTCTCAATCCCAAGATTACTTTCACACTACCTTTTTTTCTCCTTTTTTAGCGAACGAATTATTTATTAGTATTTGAAATGATACAGTGGCTTTTAACGGGGGTATAATAGATTTATATCTCCTCTATTATATATTTCCTTAAAAATTACTTTATAATTTCAAATACTAATAAAAAATTTGCTCGGCTAAAACATGATAAAACAGTAAATGTGAAAAAAATCTTAGAACGGAAGAAATAACATTTTATGTAAATTTGTAAATATTATGAGTAGAATTTATGAATAATTTTCTTTTTTTTTATGTAAAAATAATCATGAGACACTTCAATAAAGAAAGTGTGAAAATAATCACAGATAGAGTGAGTTGGAACAAAAGAAACCCCACCTTCAATTAAAAAGAGTGAGCAATTTCAGGCAAGTTTTGATCAGCGCGTCTAACTACATATTCAAAATCACTGATACATAATAAGAGTTTCCTGCATGTACGAAATCAGCATATTGTTCTACAGAATAATGGGACAGCAGGGGGTGACATGGGTAAATGGTTCAGCGAACAATCTCAATATGTAGGAATTGATGGATCCACTTTCACAGCGTATTGGTGAATTCCTCCAGCGACATTAAATATCCTCCTAAAACCCTAACAAAATGTAAAACCAAAGTAATTAGAAGGATGACTATAAAACAAATAAGCTGCAGAAATAGAATTGGATGTATAGGATATTTTGACATAATAAATGCAAAGCACAAACCTGTGTCTGCAACCATTGGGCAACTTGCATCGACCGCACACCATGATGGCACTGCATTAACACAAAATTATGAAACAATTGGAAGAATGGAAAAAAAAAAGGAAAAATAATATAGTGTTGACAGACTATAAGAGGTGAGACATCCAATTGACATTGACGTGCCAGAGTCTGGTTTGTTAACTCAACAGGATGTTTCACTTCCTATGGTCGATCATCAAACTAAAATGTCGAACTGAAAGTTATAGAACTATTTTCAATTCTTGAATGTCGAATGGACTGAAATCGAAACAGAGATAACTCATAGGACTAAGAAACTATTATCCCATAAAAAAATTATCCAAACTGCTACGTGGGACAAACAAGTGAATGGTTAAAAGGAAGATGTAAGCAATATGTTGGTGACGTTCAATAGCATATAGACATTCATGAACCTTAAAAAAGTTTTCATTTAGTCCCAGAAACTGAGTTCAGTAGCTTATGTCAATGTGAACCACTCAAACCAAAACTGAATGTTGCATAAGGAGCAGCAAATGAAGTAGCATTAGCAGGCAGCAAATTCAGGTCCAGGAACCAAGCAACCATTCACTTTATGTAGTTTGAGGGAAGTACCAAAAGTAAGCAACAGTATCTTATGCCAAGATTAAGTTTCATGACGTATGTGAAATGCAATTATAATTGTGGACCAAAGTTATGTACATACCATAACATATGTATCCTTTTGTGGATCAAACTTTGTTGTAATTTCTGGTCCCCAATTTCCAAACTGGCGAAGAGGAAGACCTTCAAAATCTGGCAATGAGGCTATGGCCCTGTTTTAAATAGACACAATCACACAATCAAAATAGGAAGACATATTTATCCAATGTACTAATGAAGGATTTCAATAGTCATATCGTCCCAACCATACTGCCTAATTTAATGACTTAGCTGAATTGCATCTTAATGAAGGGGGCTGAAACTTACATTCTTGATAGTTTTAATGGTTCTTTAGAGTATTTATCATGTTTCCGAACCGAACAGACTATGCATGTATTGGTATACTTCTTTTTGCTTCAAATATTTTCGGTAACTTAAAAGGTAAGAGGACAGAAAATCATGCACGTACACTTCGTCTGGTTCTCTAACATCAATCAGTTGTGCCTCTTCAAGAAAAGATGGATTTTGCATTTTCTCATGGAGCTCATTAGGCTGAATCTGTTCGAGTACCGATTCCTCTCTGTACATTGAGAAAAGAAGAATAAAAAAAAAAGGCAATCCACTTCTTTCGAGGACATATTTTCAATTACATTTGAAAAAGCAAATTGTACCTTTCTGATAGGACTTGCAGCAAATGCCACCCAAATTTAGTCTTGCACCTTACAACTTTGTTTAATGGAGAACTAAATGCAGCCTCCTCAAATTCTGGCACCTGGTAATTTTCACAATGACATGAGAGATTTGTCTACATTAAAGCAGTTAGTACAAAACAAACTACAAGTCAATATATTGAGGTCAAATGCTCTTGTTACAAATCATTGTCTATCCTTCTATCAGATGCTTCCTACGATTTCTAACCATATACATTATTTTAGTTTTATAACTCAACTTCTAATTTCTGTCGTTGACAAGCCAATCTTTATGAGTAGCAAATATTTTGACTTTTAGGCATGAAACTAAGCTGCATGGTAATCTTCACTGCACAATATCAGAAGGCTAGAAATGATGATTGCATACGTCAAAATATCCAAGGCAAAACAATTATTTAAGGTGTCATCCATAAAGGTAACTAGTAGGTGATTATTCTGCTTCCAAGTAGTTCAATATAAGACAAACATAAATCACATACCATCTGCCCCTTTCTCACCCAACCAAGCATGCCCCCTTCATCTTTCGATGGGCAGATCGAGTATTCCACTGCCAAGTCACTCAAATCCTCTCCTGAATGAGACAAGTAATTACTTACATCACCAAAACGATACTACGATAAGCAGGAAGAATGAACAACTTAAGCATTTGAAATAGCTGTAATCACAAAGAAAAGCAAAATGATGACATGATGTGATATGCTTGCTTAACGAGCGTTCCCCAGATTCTACAAACACCATCCTTGTACTGTTGTACATATATCCACCCGTGTATGCTTGTTTTTCTAAAATTGCCAGCAATATATAGAACTCCTATATACCTATTCTATAGCATGTTGCAATAATATGTTGCCATCCTAGGTAATATACAAAGAAAGAAATCTTGTACAAATTAATGATAAAAGATACAGATACTAACCATTAGAAGCTCTTTTCTGTAGTTCAAGCAAAAGCTTCTGATCATCTTCTTTGACAAGCAAATGCTGCACTAACACTTCTCTTCCAGCTTCAGAGCTGCTCCCAGAGCTGAATGAAGCTGAAGAGAATAAATCATTTGAAACATATCTACTTAAATCAAACAGAAATTGTAATTAATTAAAGAGAAAATGAAGCAGAAACTAGCATTTTCTACATTATTTGAGCATTCACAAGAAGAAACTGAATCTCATGACTCATGGAAGCAGGGGCTTGGCAGGTTTTTTCTAACAATCACACTCAAAAATTCAAACTGCAAACTCTTTTAATCAGTACATTGCAAACCTAGAAATAAATACACCGAAAACTACCACCAATTAATCAAGGTTTCGGCTCAAACGAAAACAACCAGTTAACAACACATAAAAACGCAACAATAATAATTAACGACGTAATTATCAATATTAGGGCAGTACTGAAAGCAGAGAAATGAAATTCACAAGGGAAGATCAAAACGATCAGATTGGAATATCAAAAGTGGTATCGGGATCTGATAGAGGGTATTGACAGACCTGCGGCTTTAAGGGTGCGAGGTTGAGCGGCCATGGGATTGAATTTCGAGCTGAAGAGATAATAGGTATGGCGATAAACAGAGAAAGAGTGTGTGGGTCTGCGATGAAAGAGGGGCTGAGGTATCCGCTGCAATTGGCGAAGAATGAGGGAAGGTAGAAGAGCAGAGATAGGCGAAGGAGAACGAGAAACAAGGGGGGAAAGATGAAGCGATGAAGCTCGTAACATTGCTTAGATTCGCGATTTGCAGAGTGTAGAAGAAATGAAGAAGATGATGGTCTGAGACTGGTCGACTCCGTTTTATCTAGTAGGAGAGTTGTTAATTTATTTAATCGCCGTCTTTCATATTCAAATTAATTCATAAAAAATATAATTATATTATAAAATTAATACTATTAAATTGATAAAAAATTGCATAAGATGAAGTACAAAGTATCACAAATCAATAAACAATAATTATTCTTTTCAATGAATTATACTATCATATTCAAATTATACTCTATTTTATTGTGAAATCGTCTCACGTAAATGTGCCTACACAATTAAAAATATATTCCCTCCATCTACTAAATTTATGTACATTTATCTTATCTGTTCACCAAATTTATGCACATTACTTATTTGACAAAAACACTATTACAAATCATTTAACTTATACCCACAAAAATAACACATAATTATATCAAACGCTACTATTGGGCCCACTCATTTTATTGTCAAAGGGTCCGGTTATTAGCACCCCATAATTAATAGATACACCCACTTAATTAATAAATTACCAAATATATCCTTTTTTTTCTGTCTTTCAGGGTCTCAATATACGGTTCTCTACAAATTTTTGAACAGTTTGTTCCGGCAACCGTTGTCACAGGGCGGTACACCACCGCTCCACCATTCATATTCTTCATTTAAACCTCAAATAAAACCACATTACCAAAGTGTCAACTTATTTTGACGCTAAGAATTGAGAATGAAACAAGCGGCACCTTCTGTGTGCGAATTACACGCACTGAAGGTGTCCTCTGAAAAATCCCTAATTTCCTTCCCTCTCTTCGCTTTGCTGCCGCCCCACGGCGGACGCCACCCCGGTGCGGTCGTTAATGGCCTCGCGGGACTTGACCTCGGCCCTTGGCCTCCTTCTCACGAGACTCGCGACCCCGCCGCTTTAGTGGCGCGACTCTCAGATCCAAGTTTCATCCAGGCTTTGCTTCACGACCCCAAGTCCCTCGTCGCCCATTCGTCTAAGGTATGCGCATCGAATTCAATTTTACTGGATTGCCCTACAGCCTCGCCGCTGCACGCGACTTTCTCCCCTGCTACTGGTAATGTTTTGTCGAATTTTTTGATACCTGGGGGTGTGTCGAATTCATTGACTGGTGAGGGACCTTCTTTTACTAGTGTTTTTTCTGGTTCAAAATTGTTGCCTCCTATTGCTCCTGGTTCGAATTTGGAGCCGGAGTTTGCAGACGCAGCTACTCGAAACTCAACTACTGCACCGAGCAGTGCTTTAATTGGGGATATGCGGCATCAGGCTTCGATTGGTGTGTCGAATGCTGGTCAGTTTTTGGGGTCTCGTGTGCTGAATTCTGGTCAGGTGTCTGTGGTTAGTCCTACTGGTTTTCCCAAGGCTGCAATTTCTGGTTCGAAGCATGGTTCTTTGGGTGCTTTGGCTGGGATTGCTTCAAATATGGTCACTGTTGGTACTAGTATGCAGCAGCCTGCTAGTCATAATGCTGATTTAGTTCTTCAGCAGGCTGCTACTTTGTCTAGATTGGGGGATGATGATAACAGGGTAGATGCTACTGCTGATGCCCATGGTTTGAATGGGAGAGTACTGCAAAATAATTTAATGAAGAATATTAATCTTGCTGCCCCTTTTGATAATGCTTTGAACTTGAAGGTCAAGTCGTTTGTTAATGCTGTAAATCCTATGACTTCGACAGTTAAGCTTCAACCGGTTCGGAAAGGTGAATATCTCTCAGTTAATATAGATGATTCGATACATAGACAGGGTGTTCGGGATATGCAGAATTCTATTATTGGTCGAATGTTGCTCAAATCTGGTGCCAAACCAATGCCGATTACTGAACTGAAAGAATCTCTGAATACAGTTTGGAACATACAGGAGAAGGGGAAGCTTGCTTCTCTGGGAAAAGGTTATTTCAACATTCAAATGGAGGATTTACGAAAAAGGGACAGAATCCTATGGACTCGTCTTTGGACTATGAAGTTTGGCCACTGCAAACTACAGAAGTGGGTTCCAGAATTTAACCCTTACAAGGTGAGCTCTCCTATTGTCAAGTATGGGTACGGATCTTTGAACTCCCAATGGAATACTTCTATGTGCCTATTATTGAACAAATTGCTTCAGCACTTGGTCCGGTGGTAATTATTGATGCACACACACGCAACCAAACTATGTGCCACTATGCTCGGGTCCTCATTGAGCTTGATTTTCGAAAAGATAAGGAATACAAAATCATGTATGAGCGATCTGGACACTGCTCCATTGCTTCAATGGGCTATGAACAACATCCGGAGTTTTGTGTCCATTGTTAGATAGTGGGACACTCTATGGATAACTGTCGTTCTTTTGGAGATTCGGATGGGAAGAAAGATGACCGTGACAAGGCTCCCCCACGGGATGGCCCGGGAAAGGTTGCAATGCAGAAGACTTGGGTTAGAAAGGAACAAACGGGAGCACATGCTGGGAAGAAGCGTACGGAAACAGGTACTTCAGGCACAGTAAACGACGCATAACTGCGGGACAGGGGGGAGGGCAGGCCCCCTTCATATGAGATCATTGATTCTATAAACGAGAAGATCATAGGGCACGTGGACTGGCATATAACTCGGACTAACACAGTTTTGCCCGAGCAGAAGAAGACGGACGAGGACTGGCAATTGCCAAAGAAAACAGCCTCGTCGGCTCGGGCCGTTTCGGCTACCACTGAGCCTGCTACTACCAACTCCTTCGAGAATCTGGTCGAGGACTCTCCAGCTTCGGACTCGGATTCTACTGCCTCTACTACCTCCGCTAGATGGTCAGACATGTTAAATGAAGATACTGAGAAAGATCTGGGGGTAGAGAAGTCTGGGCAGAACATAGAGAACACGATTACTCCGACGGAACACAGCATAAATTATCAGATGGTGTTAACTCCAACCGAACAGCGCTACTTTGAGGCTTCTGGAGGCAAGCTGTCTCCGAAAGATCACTTGGGCAAGCTGATCAAAGCAAAACTAAAAAGGGCACGAACGGAAGATAACAAGAGAAGACGTGAATACAATACATGACTGAAAGCGAAAAAGATACAGGATGTCCAAGATGCCTCCCTAGATGGAACTACTGCTGCTAGCTAGACGGCTAGTTTCTTTTTTATGATGTATCTTTTGGTTATATGATCACTTTTGGGCCAGAGACACTCTCTTCTTGTTCGGATCGCTTTTTTCTTTTCATTTTAATAAATCTGCTTATTCGTATTTTGATGCAAAAAAATGCGAAAATCGGGGAAAAAAACTGTAAAAACGATGACTAATTAAGAACCCAATTAACAGCTTGAAAATACATTAGAACTCATAAATCAGAATAACCCTAATCTATTTACCAAAAATCACCGTATTACCCGAAGACCCAAAAAAGAAAAAGGATGAGAGGAGTTCAATTTTAATTAGTTTGTTGATTGCGAAAAAAATTAAAAAAAAAAACAACTTACGAATATACCTGAGATCTAGTTGAAGAATACATACAATTAGAGGAAGAAGAAGGAACAAGAGTTGGTGGATGGGTCGAGAAAAGGTATGGTGGGAAGGGGAAAAAGGGAGGAGGGGGGCGGGTGGGAAAATGGGGGAAGAGATGGGGAGGGGCAGATTTATGGACGGTAGGAGGCGGCAGCAGCGGGCGGAGGCGACAGTGACAGGCGGTGGTGGCGGGCGATCGCTGCGGTGGGCGGTGGCAGGCGGACCGATTGATGATAAAGAAGAAATGAAGAGGCGTTGCCGCGTTGGACAAAGAATAGGTAGTTAATAATTTGTGGGGGTGATAGAAAAAAGATCTAGGAAATTTTTAAGAGGGTATAATAGGTAGTTAATAATTTGTGGGGGTGTATTTATTAATGTTGGGGGTGCTAATAACCTAATCTAACCCACCCCAGTAGCCTAATCTAACCCACTAACCCTAGCTACCCCTAATTAATTCACTCTATCCCTCTCGTCAAACCCACCCAATTGATCAAACCCCACCCATTTTGCATTCATTTCGGCATGATTGATATGACTTAACGGCTGAATGGAATGAAAGTATGAATGAAATGATATAAGAATGATCATTCTTATGATTGGTATGACCTAGGAATGAAATATAAGTATTGATAAATTGTTTTAAAATTATTATTATTATTAATTATACTTTATTATTAATAGTATTATTATTAATTATTATATATTTTTTAATATATTATTAATTTTAGCTTTTTAATATATATTTATAAATAATATTTTTTATAATTACAAAAATAATATTATTATTGTGTTTATTATAATAATATATAATTTTAATAAACATATATATATGTATATTAATATTTTTTAATTATTGTTGAAAGTATGAGTTAATATTTTTATTTTTATTTTCATTAAAATATTATTAAGAATTCACTATAATATTTTGTGGAAAAAAATTTCATTCCTCAAAATGTGGAATATATAAACACATGTGGTATGTAAGGAATCACAATTCCTTTATCTTTGAGAATGACCATTCCTAATGGAATTATGATTCCTTCCAAAAAAATATATCAATCAATGTATTTGGAATAAATTAAGGAAACATTCAATACTATTTAATATTAGAGTAGGTCTAGTGTGAAAATTTTCATGTATGAAAATCTATAAAATTGCCCTAAATCTACCATCTACACCCTTAACCACTACAGGAAATTCGAGATTTCGCGACGAAAACATTCGTCACTAAAACATCATTTTTCATCACAATTGATAATTTGTGACGATTTTTTTTGTAGCAGAGATCGTCATTTATAGTGCGTGGTATTTTGAAAAATGTGACGGTATATTATATTAATTGTCGCGAAAAGCGTCATTTGGTGACGAAAAAAGTTCATAAATCCTATATGTTTCCATCTATTGTGACGCATAAATTGTCACCTTAGGCATCAAAAATTCGTCACTTAATATGACATTTCGTCACTAAAGTTCAACTTTACGTGACGATTTAAATAATTGTCACAAACAAAGGTTACTTTAGTGACATTAATTTTGTCACAATTAGCTTGATTATTTCGTCACATTTTCTATATTCATCACGAAAGAGTTGTTATTCGGTGACGAAATGTTGATCGTCGTTATATGCGTACATATAAAATGACAATAAAATTTGTCACTAAATAGTATGATTTAGTGACAAAATTTTCATTGTCGCAAAATGATGTGGAAATTGTGACGAACTATTGTTGTCACTATAATGTATTATTCAGTAACGAAAATAATATTCATCACTAGAAGTTTAGATTTAGTGACAATATATTGTTCGTCATATTTGACATTTTCTCGTCATGAAAGAATTGCCTAAAAATGACAAAAAAAAAACCGTGGTTATATATATTGGTAAAATGATAAGCGATTTTAAATCTAAAGAAATTGGACTTTTAGTGACGTAAATATTCGCGTCGTTAAAAGATGTAAAAATGGTGACAAAATATTTTTTGTCATTAAAAAATATTATTTAGTGACGATGATGATAATCGTCACTAAAGAAATTGATATAGTGACAACATGTATCGTCATGATTAATTAACATACCGTTACTATTATTTCGTCATAAAAATGATACATATTATGACGCATTTATTTCATCGTGAAATAATTATTCCTATTATCAATTTATTTGAATTTTTATATATATTAAATCAGTAATCAATACTAAATAATAAATATTACAATAAAAACTAAATTAATTAAAGATAAAAAAATATATTGCATTAACAAAAAAAACTCAAAATCAAACAATTAGAAATCAATCAACAATATTTGTTATGAAAACTACATGAAAACAATAAACTAAAAAAAAAATAATGTCTTATATGTCTTCAAAAATAAATTCCATGCACTTCAAAGCATTTAATATAAAATCTTCTCCTCCTTAGATATCACCTATAAAAAAGATATCATATCAAAAGATGAATTTATAAGAAAGCATAACTCCGTAAAGTATCACCGAAGTAAAGCACACCATGCCAAAACATTATTTATATTAAACAAGATAATATCTTAAGCACAAAATGAGACAATATGTCCTAGTTATATTAAATATAAGGACTTTTGCATTCCCTTTATATGAACAAATTTTAGATGAGAGGCAAAGAAAGAAGTCAAGATAAAAAGTGTAAAGGAAAAAAATATCCATGAAAAAGGTTATATAGTCTAACATCTCTGAACTTTAAAATAGAGAAAATTAAGTAACCAAGTCATGCTGCTACTGGTGCTAGATAATAGGAACAAACTACACTCATTCCACAATAGTTTCTCACTCTCATACTACTGTTAAAAAAATAAATGTGTTTTCACAGATACATCACAGTGATCAACTTCAAATATAGTCATGCCTACTTAACAAGTTAAATAAATTGAGAAAGCATCTTGAGAATTTGCTATTACAATTGCTTGCTAATATAAGTCAAAACGATGTTTCACCAACAAACAAGAACATCTAGATGAATAGCAACTCCATTCATTCGAACTAGCAAGGAAAGAAATCAAGTTAATTGGAGACATATTCACTTTATTTCCAAGTCCATTGCATTTAATTACTCTGTATTCAATAAAACCATCTCTGAAACCTCAAGTAATTAACACAGAATGCCATAGCTTTACACACAAGCATGAAACAATTTCAGCTATACTAAATCTCGGATCTCAAAGTAATTCCTTCACACAATCAAAATCTAAGACTGAGTATAACAAAATTACCCTAACTTGTTTTAACCATTACATCTACGAACTAAAATGCAGCAATATTTACTTCACACACCGTAACTAGCACAATTTGGTAGTGAAATATACAAAGTACAGTACTACCAGTATCTATATACATGAATACACATATAGCCTAGCGAAAAAATTAATTTGTATCGCACACATATTATGTTTGAATCTGTTGGTCCCGGTGCAAACGAGTCTTACACATGTATGGGGGGGAATACATGTGTTCAATGTTTTTAAAACTTTTCTTTACTGAGGTCAGCTTGGGTCAGGTTGTCCTGATGATTTGGTCCTGAGAAGCACAAATCGCTCTGAGTCAAAGTCTACCTGAGAGAGTGATCCTGAGCTGCTTTCAGATACCTCAGATAATCCCAACTGATCCTGAGTTTTCAGAGATCCTGAGCTGCTTGGATCAGATAACTAACTTACTGAACCCTCAGAAGAGTAAGTTCAGTTTGGTAACTATCTGTTCTAGCTACTCAGATGTGCGGAATGGTTGGCCCTTAGTTTATACTCGTTTTAAGCTTTGCTGAAAACCTTCCTTTTAATGGAATAGTGATTAGGTTGTGATTCAGTTCAGATGCAACTTCAGTGGATTGATTCCAACTGAATATCAGTGAAAATATGCTTTCAGCTTAAAGGTATGCAACAGTTAATCAAAGCAATATAGAAAGCAAAGAACACATCAAGTTATAGTGGTTCAGAGACTCAAGCTCCTACGTCCACTCTCTCTGATCTCTTCAGAGAAATTCACTAATCACCTCCTAAGGTTTTCTGACTACCTCTGTAGTTTACTACCCTTTCTATTTTGAGCTTTCTGACTACCCCTGTAGTTTACTTACTCAAAACACACACAAGCTTTCTGACTATCCAAGATAGTTTACTCACTTCTTCTCTAGAGCTTTCTGACTACCTCAATGTAGTTTACTAACTCTTTACAACTCCAACTCACCAACAATCACTCTCAAACTACTTTACAAAGGGTTTGGGGTTTCTTGGTTGGTTTCCAACTAAGAACAATGCAAAGGCTAGGATATCTCGACTAAGCTTTGGATATATCTTATCAAGCTAGGCTTAGTGAAATGAGCTCTCTTCGATATAAAGCACTTGAGAGAAATTCTTGGGTTTTCAAGTGCTTCAACTTGCGATAATAAGTTTGAGCTCTTGAGTTGCTTACAAATTTCCCGTAACCTTCAATGTAGATGGTCACAAGTATTTATAGGCAGGCACCAAGGTCACTCTTGAAAAAACTATCCGTTGGAAGAGATAGCTCCATGAGTTTCCTCTTATGGTGTGTGATGAACGACTATATTTAGGGTTTAAGACTCCCTAGCACGTTTTAGGTAAACTGTTTTTCATGTAGCTGGTCATCACTTTTTGCAGTCTGGAACATAGTACTACTGACATGTTTCAGTGACCTGTCGCTGTCAGTGTCAGTAAAGTACAGTGCTGTCTTCTTCTTTTTGACTTTTGTCTCCAGTTAAATGTAGACAACCACAACGGCTCTTTTTGGTTACTATCTCTGAGTGATATAACCTTAACAACACTTTGTCTTAGTTCCTTTTGTCTGCATGAGAATGTCTTGGGCAATATCTATTTTTCTAAGCAATCGCGTTTTTCTCAGTATTGTATCCTTCAGATAGATATTTTCAGTGCCTCGGAACATTCAGGTTTATACTGAGTATTCAGTAATTACTGTGCCTTCAGTATCCTCTGTCTTCAGTCTTCAGTCTTCTGTCTTCTGCGTCTTCAGGGTCTTCTGAGTCTTCTGAGTCTTCAGTGTCTTATGAGTTTTCAGAGTCTTCCGAGTCTTCACAGATATACTGACTGATATACTGAGTCTTCATGCTGAGTCTTCAGTTTCTCAGTTTCACACTGAGTCTTCAGTATCTCAGTTTCTCACTGAGTCTTCAGTTTCTCAGTTTCATACTGAAACTTCAGAAACTTCAGTTTCATACTGAAACTTCAGTTTCTTCAGAAACTTACAGAGTTCTTCAGAATCTTCAGATCCTAACCTGATCTATATCTGCTGACTATACATTTTGCAGATAACATCCTGAATACTCTAAAACTGAATCCTGACTCAACTATCAAGATTATCCTGAACATGTCATACTCAGGGGTTTTGGGATCTAATCAAAATCAATCTTTATTAAATTCATCTCCCAACAATTTCTCCCTTTTTGATGATGCCAAAACCTATCTGTTACAAAATACTTAACCTATACTCAGGTTTCAGTTTTTTCTATTACAAGATTGGTTTATCTCCCAACAATTTCTTTAGTAATGAATTTCCCAACAATTTCATCACCAAACAATAAGTCTCCCAACAATTTCCTCAGGGACAACATTCAGGCACATCAAAAGTAAAGACATGTAAATTAAGATAATAAGATATTATCTTTTGAGCATAAATGATAAGGTTTCATTGATGATTGGTAGACAGTTACAAATTACAATGAACTTATCTGAAAAACAAAAACAAAAAAGACAAAAAGATAAAGGATTACATGAATCTTCTGAGTCTTGATCTTCAGTCTTCTTTTGCTCTTCAGCTCGGGCTCTTCAGTTCTGTTCTTCCACCTCATCAGCAGGCACTTCAAGGTTGAACATTCCATAATATCTTCTCTTCAGCGCATCTCTTTCTTTGATGATATCAGGATTGTTCCCCGTCAGGCCCAACTGAATGGAGTACTGAGCAATCTCCTGAGAAATGGCTTTTTCATTCACCAAGCCATTCTCCAGCATAGGAGGAGGGTACGAGTATGGACCAGGGGCTATTATCTGAACCTTTCCTTCATCCGCAAGATTGATCCATCCTTGAAGATACTTCGGATAAAAGGTCAGGAGATAGTCAATGAAAGCCTCATTGGGATCTGACTCTCCCCTCTCCATTCTCTTAGCACATCATAGTAGAACCAAAAGTTCTCTTGATTTCTTCCCATGCATCGTTGTACTGGATTGGCATCCATTTGTCAACATGCGGCCATTTTTGTGCTTTTGTGTTCCCTCTCCTCTTGATTGCGAACTTCTTGAAACCACTCATTCTCTTCTGCTCTTCTTCCATCTTCTTTCTGATCACGGGTACACCAGAAACAGAAGCAGCAGTTTTCTTAGCTTGCTCAACTTGGAGTGATTTCAGAGCACTTCTGGTATTGAAGACCTTATTCTGTGGCACTTCCTCAGATTCTTCAATATCCAGGATCAGCTTCCTCTGAATTGGCTTAGAAGCCTTAGCTCTTTTGCCCTCAGGCTCCTCAAACGCCACAACCTTTCTTTTAATGGGCAATTCAGCTCCAGCTTGGCTTGTCCCAATTCTTCTTCTACCACTCAGTTTCTCTGCAGCAACTTCTTGCACTGTTTCTTCTGAAACCTGAGTGTAGACTGGTTTCTCAACCTTTTTGAACTTCAGCTTCTCAGTGGCTTCGATTTCTTTCATGGCTTCGGCAATGATTTTCTTTTCAGCTTCTTTGATAGTCTTGCCTTTCAAAGTATGTTCCAATAACTTTCTGAGATCAGCTCCGGGTCTTTCCCTCTTCTTGGAACCATACTTTGGCAGAAGCCTGGAGAGTGCTGTGTCCATATGATACTGCTCTTTACTGACACTACGCACCTCCCCTGCCAACTGATCTTGCTCCTCTTCGAGCCTTCTTAGGTGGTTCTTCGCCATGGAGAACTCTTCAGACATATGAGAAAATTGACTGGAGAGAACTTCCTTGAACATGTCTGTCATCTTGGCCATGAGCATTGAGCTCATCTCCTCAACATCATTCTTCACTAGCATCTCATTCCTCTCCACCAATTTTGCTTCAAGATATTCAGTTCTTTCCTGATGCTTCTGCTTCAGCTCTGCACTTATCTCAGCTTTGACCCCTTCCATTTTCTCTTCCATCTTTCCTTCTATGGAGGTCAGCTTCTCAGTCAGAGTGTTCTGAAGTTGCAACAGGTCTGAAGAAGAACTCAAGCTTTCCATCTTTTGATCTTGGTTGGCCAATACCTCCTCTATCTGAGCAACTTTGTTCAGGATTGGCTCAACCTTTTCTAGCTTCTCCATCACTGGGGTGAGATCAATCTCAGGAGCATATCTGATCTACTGTTTCTCCTGAGCTGGCTGTTCAGCCCGAGTCTCAGTCTGAACCTGAGCTTCAATCTGAACCTGGGCTTCAGACTCAGTCTGAGTCTGGGTTTCACCCTGAGCTTGGGTGTCCACCTGAGCCTCAGTCTGCATATCAGACATTAGAGATTTAAAGATAGGTACTTCAGTAATCCTGGCATAATTTTTAATAGTGCCAAAAGTTACCTGAAGGATAACTTCAGTCTGAGGATGTTCGACAGCAGGCTCTCTAGCATCAGTTTGGTCTTTCTCCTTCTGAGATTGACTTTCATCATCCCCTTGTTGGTCCCCATCCTGAGATTTGTCTTTGGAGCTCGGGGCACCAACTTCATCATCCTTCCTCTCAGCCAGTTTCCTCTTAACCAACTCATCAAAATCAGAAATTTTCATCCTGAGCTTGGTTTTTCTGAATCCTGAGAATTCAGTGAGTAGAGTTGTTTCCTCGTTCCACCAGTCTTCGCCTCTGAATGAAGCAATGTTGAGCATTTCCAGAAGAGTCTGGTTGAGGATGTAGACTGTTGACCTCAATCTGAAGAAGATGTCTTGGAGGTCAAGGAATGAGCTAAGCTCAGGGTAGCGGTCTAGAATAAACCGTTCCCCCTTTCTTCGCCATTCAATCTCTTCAGCTTCACCCTTCTTGAGCTTCGGGCTCTCAGGTTCAGTAGGAAAATCTGCTGAAGGATCGAGTAATATATCACTAAGGAGCTCATCAATGTTCATCGGCTCCTGAGGCTCAGCAATATCTGAGGGTTGGGCAGGCAGCTCCCCAGTCTGAATCTGAACTGATTCTGAGGTTTGAGCTGGTGCTTCCTCAGCATGACTCTGAGCTTGCTCCGTGGTCTGAGCAGGCTCTTCCTCAACAGGAATCTGAGCAGCTTCTGAGGTCTGAGCAGGTGCTTCCTCAGTAGGAATCTGAACTTGCTCTGAGGTCTGAGGTCCTTGGAATATTTCTTGAGAGAACTTGTCAAAGCTTAGTGATGTCTCAAGAACCTCAGAGAAGACTTGCTCCTCAGTTTGCTCTTGTGCCGTTGATATAACCTGAGCCAATACATGTAAAGGCGATTTCTGAGTAGTTTGGCTCTCAGGTTGTATCTCCTCAGCCTCACTCTCCACCACATCAGTGAGAACCACCAATCTTTTGCGCTTTAGAGCAAGGGTCTTCTTCTTCAAAGTTTCACCCTTCTCCTTCTTGGCCTCCAACAAAGCCTTCCCCCTGTCTTGTTGGGCTTCTTCAGTAGCAGCAGCAACAGGTGATTCCACCTTCTTCTCTTTCTTCCCTTTGATAGTCTTTTTGGTGGCAACAGGCATGAACATCACCTTAGACTTAGGGAATGGAGTAGTGTTGGCAAAGATATCCTCCTCATCTCGGCACATCTCCAAAATAAAGGCTATTTTGGTTGCATGGAGGATCTTGCTTTTGACAGAAATTGATCCATCCTCCTTCTTTATGAGTTTGGCCTGGTCACTCACCACCTTGATCAGATACTTCAGCCAGTTGAAATCCTTGGTGGGTGAGTCCTCTATTGCCGCCATCAATCGGAGTTTGGGAGTACTAATCTGCTCGAAACTCCCCGATCGACTCATAATACACTTGCTAACAATATCCATCAACACTCTGTACTTCGACTTCAAATGCCGCTTATGTAAGGTCGCCTCAAACTTAATAGGATTCTCAGTAATCCTATCAAGATACTCTTGCTCCCGTCCCAACATATAAGTTGTGGGATCATCTCCTCTATCACATAGCTCAAAAACATCGTTCAAATTTTTAGGGACTATATACAGCTCCCGAACAAAATCTATATACTTCGATGTATGCTCTAAATGCGAAACAGAAATCTTGGACTCAATATTATCATCCTCATCTATTTCCATATTAGAGACGAACTCTATTACCTCTCTCGAGTATTCAGCCTCCGGTCGGCTCGCGACTAGATTCGTCAGTTTTGCCAAACGAATCAAGTGAAGCGCCTCTTCTTTATGTTTAGCATTGGATGTACTCTCCAGAGAAACAACGTACTCATACCATGGATTATTGGTTTCAGCCAATCTGTCAAATATGGTGTAAGTCATTTTGGAAATTTTGAAGGTTTAAGGTTTCGGGACGATGAAGATTTTCTGGGCAAAGAGGGGTTTTTATTTGCAGAGTGTTTTTGGGAACGAGAGTTTAATAAAATGGCTTGAATGGCTTCTCAAGGAATATATAAATCAATTTCGTGGGAAGTTGTATCGATTTGATGAAAATCAACGGTTGAGATTGATTATCGATTAATCGGGTTGGCGAAAGGACTCTCACGAAAAGTACGCCGCCATTTTAACCTCATTGGTGATTAAAAGTAACAGAGCATTTAATGACTGTTGACTTTCCTTGGAATTTCAAAGATCCCGCCCAAAAACATTCTTCAGGTGTTTTGTATTTATTGCAAATGATTACTGAGTTTCACTTAAGCAATAAATGAGTCGCATGAGTCATTACTTCTTCAGACTAATTTCCCTCTATCAGTCTTACTGAGTATTGACCTTGATAAAATGTCAAGATGATAATCGAAAGTCTTGAACGGGTTCAAGATAATATCGAAATCTCGACCTTGAAGAAACTTTGAGTTTCTTCAAGATTCGGTATTTCAATTTTATCCCGAGTTTCTCAAGAGAAGAATCGAGAAAACTTCATGCATCCGAAAACCTTCAATTTTTGATTTTTACTCTATACACTGGATCCAACATCCCTAATTCAATCGATAGTTCACGAAATCTTGATTGACCAAAGGTTTAGTCAAGATATCGGCTCTCCGCTTATCAAGATGAATTTTCTCCATCCGATGTCCGTTTTTCTCTACATGATCTCTGATGAAGTGATGTCTGATATCCACATGTTTGCATCTGGTGTGCAATACCGGATTTTGTGAAATAGCAATGACACTATTATTATCACAAAATATTGGTACTTCATTGGCTACAACCTTATAATCCCTTAATTGTTATCTGAGCCAAAGAATCGAGCACAAGACTTTCTCGCGACCATGTATTCACTTGATATCTTGGTTGCTACATCGAGGTCTTTTTCTTTGAAAACCAAGATATCACTTACTTCCAAGAAATTGACAAGTTCTGTAGTGGACTTCGTCAATTCTCTGACCTCCATAATCGAGATCTGAATAACCCGGTTAATTCAAGGTTATCATCAGCTGGATACCACAATCCTCTATTCACTGTGCCCTTAAGATACTTCAGTATCTTTTTTGGCAGCCTCCATGTGACTAGCCTTAGGATTAGCTTGGTATCTTGCACATATCCCAATAGCAAATGTTATATCAGGCCTACTTGCTGTGAGATAGAGCAATGATCCAATGATCCCTCTATAATCAGTATGACTTATCGATTTGCCTTCAGATCGGGATCCATTTTGTAGTTAGTATTCATGGGAATTCTAATCTGCATTGCAATCTCATACACCATACTTTGCAATCGGATCCTGGTGTACTTTGCTTGGTTGATGAAGATTCCTTCCTTTGATTGTTTCACTTGAAGTCCTAGAAAGAAATTCATCTCCCCCATCATAGACATCTCAAATTTGCCTTTCATCAGTGTAGAAAACTTTTCACACAACTGATGATTTGGAAATCCAAAAATGATGTCATCAACATATATCTGAACTAGTAAGATATCTTCCCCATCTTCTATCCTGAACAAAGTTCTATCAACAGTTCCTTTGACAAAACCATGGTCGAGAAGAAACCCGAGAAAGAGTATCATACCATGCTCGGGTGCTTGCTTAAGACCATACAAGGCTTTTTCGAGCACGTAAACTTGGTCATTCATGTTCAAAACCAGGAGGTTGTTCTACATAAACCTCTTCTTAAGCACACACCGTTCAAAAATGCACTTTTCACATCCATTTGATAGACTGTGAACTTCATGTGGGCAGCATATGCAAGAAACAATCTGATGGCTTCTAGTCTTGCAACAGGTGCAAAGGTTTCATCATAATCCAAGCCTTCTTCTTGGGAATAACCTTGTGCAACTAGTCTTGCCTTGTTTCTTACAATGTTGTTATTTTCATCTCTTTTATTCTTAAATACCCACTTGGTTCCAATAACATTGTGCCTTTTAGGCCTATCCACTAGCTCCCATACTTCATTCCTTGAGAATTGATTCAAATTTCTTCTTCTTGCATAAAGAAGAATCCAATGAGAATCTTGTAGAGCTTCTTCAATCTCAGTAGGCTCTTTCTCTGATAGGAAGCAGCAGAATAATGCACTTTCACCATGGAACCTTCTTGTTTTGACACATTCAGTTAGATCACCCACAATCTGACTTGTAGGATGACTATCTAACCATCTTCTTCTAGATGTTCCCCCTTCAATAGTATCCTCAACATTTGAAATGTTAGGTTCAGTTAGTTCATTAAACTCAGGGAACAACAGAAAAGGAGAAAGAGAATCATCTTCCTCAGGGGAAATTCTATTCAGAACATTGTCAGAGACATTTGTTCCCCTTTGGTTGATAGATTCAGAATTTGCCTCAGCTGTGACCACATCTTCATTGGCATCACATACCTGAGTCTGAACTGGTGTCTGTTCAGATTGGTCAGCTTCAGTGTGTTGGCTTTCCTTCAGTGGAGACTTTCCATCCTGAGTTCCATCCTGAACTTCTTTGTCTGAGTCTGAGTCACTCAATTCATAGAAGGTGACTGACTTTTTCTTTTCAGTTTCAGTGGATGTTTTGTCATTCTTTTTGCAGGCTTAGTCTGGTGATTCTCTTGGTCAGTTCTCCTGAATCATGTTCCTGTTTCTTCTGAACACAAGTTGATTCATCAAAAACAACATGAGGTGTTTCTTCCATAGTAAGAGTCCTACAGTTGTAAACTCTGAAAGCTTTACTGACTTCAGAATATCCTAAGAATATTCCTTCATCAGCTTTTCTATCAAATGTTTTCAACTGATCTTTACCATTATTGTGTATGAAACACTTGCAACCAAACACACGAAAGAAAGAAACAAAAGGCTTCCTTTCATTCCAAAGCTCGTATGGTGTTTTGCCTTGACTCTTGGTCAGCATGGATCTGTTTTGTGAATAGCATGCAGTGTTGACAGCTTCAGCCCAAAATCTTTTAGGAATATCAGCTTCAGCTATCATTGTTCTTGCAGCTTCTTTTAAAGTCCTGTTCCTTCTTTCAGCAACACCATTTTGTTGAGGGGTCCTTGCAGCTGATGTTTCATGAGAAATTCCATTTGCTGTACAATAATCAGATATAATATGGTTTATAAATTCAGTTCCCTTGTCAGATCTGATTTTGACCACACTCAGGTTCTTTTCAATACTGAGCCTTTCAGTAGTTCAGGTAGCTTTATTTGAGTCTCTTTCTTACTGAGTAAGAATATAACCCAAGTATATCTTGAGTAGTCATCAACTACTACGAGTGTATATTTCCTGCCATTAGTGCTTACTGGTGTTACTGGACCAAAAAGATCCATATGCAACAACTGAAGTATTCTTTCAGTAGAAACATCTACTTTACTTTTAAATGATGCTCTAATTTGTTTTCCTTTTTGGCACGCATCACAAACATGTTCCTTACTGAACACTTCATTTGGTAACCCTCTCACAAGAGCTAATCTTGCAAGTTTATTCAGGGTTTTGAAATTCAGGTGATTCATCCTTTTATGCCATAACCAACTGGTATCTGTGGAACTTATTGCAACCAAACATGTATCTTTAGGAGTTGAACTCCAACCTGCAAGATACACATTTCCTTTTCTAGTACCAGTCAGTAGTATTTTCTGTTAGATATCATATTTCACATAACATAAGTTCTTTGAGAACTCAACATTAAAACCCTTATCACAGAATTGGCTTATTGAATGCAAATTATGCTTCAATCCAGATACATATGAAACACCATGGATATGAACTGAATCAATTTCCAAAGTTCCATATCCTTCAGTCTGTCCCTTGGAGTTATCTCCAAATGTGATCTGAGGGCCTCTTTGCTCTACATAGTCACTGAGTATCTTCTTGAATCCTGTCATATGTCTTGAACATCCACTGTCAAGATACCATACAGCAGGGGCCATTTCATCTCCACTCATCAGTGCTATGTGATCTTCAATCAGCTCAGTGCCCTTGTTTTCCTCCTGAAAAATAGATCAAGTCTTAGGTACCCAATTGGTGTAGGGTCCTACCATGTTAGATGTACGTTTCGGAATCAAAATCTGCCTGACAACTCTAATCACTTTAGAGTGGCTGATCTGTCTTCCATAAACATCTACATACACATTTACTACTCTGGGTGCCTTAGCAGTTTCCTGTGTATGAGTGCTAGCCTTGGCATGAACACGAGCCTTAGAATTTTTCTTTGGTACAGGCCTTTTGTTCCATTGCTTTGGCTTCTGTGCAGCTAGTCTGAATCCTTGTTGACTTGGGTTCAGGTAACCTTTACCCTTAGGCAAGTGGGGCTTAGGTTGCCTGTACTGAAATAAGGGTCTTTCAGTATACTGAGGACTTGGTCTTTTCAGTTGAGAATGTCTCTGCTGAGTGTTTCTCTTCTGAAAATTCCTCTCTTTGGTTCGATGTAGATCCTTCGGGTTTGCATTCTTAGCCCGAGGCTTCAAGTACTTGCACTCGAAATTTTCCCGATCGAGTGGTCAGGTTTTCTAGCCTTCACCTGAGGTTTGGGCTTTCTTACCTGATCATTCAGTTTTACTGGAACCATAGGTCCTTTTCCCTTGTCTAACACCTTGGGCATTTCTTCAGTTCGAAGTGTAGGTGCCACTGGTTTAACAAAGATTGTCTTTTTGCTACTTGATGCAAAGATTGAGATGACCTTGTGAGGTTCCCCTGGAATGTATCCCAATCCAGATTTTTATAGTGGCGGGTCTCCGATAACTCGAATTTCATCTATTACTTTAGATGCGATTCAATAGAGTTAGCTTCTTCTCGCAAGACTATCCTCACATTTTTGTAGAGTTTTCATGCTTCTCCGAGAGGTCATTGAACTTAGTTACGATCAATTTGAATCTCTTCAGTGGATTTCTCTAGTTTTTCAGTTAGGGTCACTATCAAATTCTCTTTCTCTGAGAGTTGTACTTTCAGAACATCCAGTTCATCAGTAGCTCCCATTAATTGAGAAGTGATTTCAGTATTGCTAGAGTCTTTCAACTTAAGATTTTGACCTTCGGTTCTTTGTTACGCTCTTGAGTTTCATTTAGCGATTCTTGTAAAAGCAAAGATAGTCCTTCATCGGACTCTCAAAAGAATCTATCAGTCAAACCGATATTTCAAATGGAACTTGATAACTCTTGTGCTAGTGTAGGAGCAACAACAGAGAAAGAAGAGTTTACCTCCTCAATAGCCATCTGACATATGTCATCACTACCACTGTCTGAGAACATTTCATCTGAAGAGCTAGATCCTTCCTCAGAATGTTCTTCTTCTGCAACCATGGCTTTCTTGCTGGAGAACTTCTTGTCTCTTTTAGCTTGCCTTTCTCTTCTCTCCTTAGCACTCAGGTCTGGACAATCATACTGAAAATGACCTTTCTTCTAGCAGTTATAGCATCTGTTGGCATCATCATCCTGATCACTTTCTTCTTTAGACTTGAGTCTTTCCTTTTGGATGAAGATCCTTCAGCTTTCAGGTCTTTTCTCTTTTCAGTTGGTTTGTCCTCAGCTTTCTTCTGGTACCTGTGATTCCTGTACTAGTTTTTATATTTTCCATATCGACTATTAAGTCTTTCAAACCTCCTTGCCATCAGTGCTAGCTTATCCTCAAGCTCATCCCGATTCTTAGCAAGGGAGTTCTCAGACTCTCTAGTTTACAGGTTTTATCCTTGGCTTTGAAAGCCACATTTTTACTAGATGATGAATCATCTTTGCTGTCGGCCTTTTTAGATTTCTTATCAATTACGAACTCATAAGCCTTCAGCTCAGAGAAGACTTGTTGGTATGGCATTGAATTAATGTTTTTGGTGTTTTCAATCACCACTGCATGAATATCCCATTTCTTAGAAAGACCTCTAAGAATTTTCAATGCAACTTCTCTCTGTGGATATCTCTTTCCAAGTGCATTCAGATCATTCATAATGTTAGTGAATCTGACTTCCAATTTGTCTATAGATTCACCATCTTCCATTTCAAAACTATCAAACTTTCCAATGGCAACTGAAAGTTTGTTTTCCTTGATATGATATGTGCCTTGGCACATTACAGCTAGTGTATCCCAAATTTCTTTTGCAGTATTACAGTGAGAAATCATTCCCATTACACCATCATCAATTGTACTGTATAGTGTGTCTTTAGCAATATAGTCTAGATTAACTAACTTCATCTCCTCAGGAGTAAGTTGGTCATCAGACTTAGGAAATTCTGTCCTGGGATCATTTCTATCATTTTATGTTCCTCTGGGATTCACCACAGTAAATTGGAATGGCCCTTCAGAGACCACTCTCCACATACGTTCATGTTTAGAATACAGGTGAGCCTGCATTCTCAGTCTCCATAAATCATAGTTCTCTACTGAGAACATGGGAAGTTTCTTAGAAGACATTTTATCTGAGTCTTTTAAAGATATCAGCAAATAAGATCTGTTCAGATAGACCACAAGTATTTTAGCAAATAAGACTTTTGGTCAACAAAGCAGGTGGTCAAGTTGAACCACTGCTCTGATACCACTTGTTGGTCCCGGTGCAAACGAGTCTTACACGTGTATGGGGGGGAATACACGTGTTCAGTGTTTTTAAAACTTTTTTTCTTCGAGGTCAAGATGGGTCGGAGTTGTCCGATGATTTGGTCCCGAGAAGCACAAATCGCTCGAGTCAAAGTCTACGAGACGGTGATCCCGAGCCGCTTCCAGATACCTCGAGATAATCCCAACCGATCACGAAGTTTTTCGGTGATCTGAGTTGCTTGGATCGGATAACTAACTTCTTGAACCCTCGGAAGAGTAAGTTCGGTTTGGTAACTATCTCTGTTCTAGCTACTCGGATGATGCGGAATGGTTGGCCTTAGTTTATACTCGTTTTAAGCTTTCTTTGAAAACCTTCCTTTTAATGGAATAGTGATTAGGCTGTGATTCAGTTCAAATGCAACTTCAGTGGATTGATTCCAACTGAATATCAGTGAAAATATGCTTTCAGTTTAAAGGTATGCAACAGTTAATCAAAGCAATACAGAAAGTAAAGAACACAGGAAGTTATAGTAGTTCAGAGACTCAAGTTCCTACGTCCACTCTCTCTGATCTCTTCAGAGAAATTCACTAATCACCTCCTAAGGTTTTCTGACTACCTCTGTAGTTTACTAACCTTTCTATTTTGAGCTTTCTAACTACCCCTGTAGTTTACTTACTCAAAACACACACAAGCTTTCTGACTATCCAAGATAGTTTACTCACTTATTCTCTAGAGCTTTCTGACTACCTCAATGTAGTTTACTAACTCTTTACAACTCCAACTCACCAACAATCACACTCAAACTACCTTATAAAGGGTTTGGGGTTTCTTGGTTGGTTTCCAACTAGGATGAGATATCCTTTACAATTAAGAACAATGCAAAGGCTAGGATATCTCGACTAAGCTTTGGATATATCTTATCAAGCTAGGCTTAGTGAAATGAGCTCTCTTCGATATAAAGCACTTGGGAAATTCTTGGGTTTTCGAGTGCTTCAACTTGCGATAATAAGTTTGAGCTCTTGAGTTGCTTACAAATTTCCCGTAACCTTCAATGTAGATGGTCACAAGTATTTATAGGCAGGCACCAAGGTCACTCTTGAAAAAACTATCCGTTGGAAGAGATAGCTCCATGAGTTTCCTCTTATGGTGTGTGATGAACGGCTATATTTAGGGTTTGAGATTCCCTAGCACGTTTTAGGTAAACTGCTTTTCATGTAGCTGGTCCTCACTTTTTGCAGTCTGTAACATAGTACTACTGACATGTTTCAGTGACCTGTCTCTGTCAGTGTCAGTAAAGTACAGTGCTGTCTTCTTCTTTTTTACTTTTGTCTCTAGTTAAATGTAGACAACCACGACTCTTTTTGGTTACTATCTCTGAGTGATATAACCTTAACAACACTTTGTCTTAGTTCCTTTTGTCTGCATGAGAATGTCTTGGGCAATATCTATTTTTCTAAGCAATCGCGTTTTTCTCGATATTGTTTTCCGGATAGATATTTTTGATTGCCTCGGAACATTGAGTTTATCTTTGAGTATTGATGCATTCTTGAGTCTTGATAATTCTTTGTGCCTTGATATCCTCTCTTGATCTTGATCTTACATCTTCTGCGTCTTGAGGGTCTTACGAGTCTTACGAGTCTTGATGTCTTACGTGTTTTGAGTCTTACGAGTCTTCACGGATATCTTGGTGATATCTCGAAGTCTTCATCTTTGAAGTCTTGATTTCTCGATTTCTATTTTCGAAGTCTTGATATCTCGATTTCTCGGGCCAGTCTTGATTTTCGATTTCATATCGAAACTTGAAACTTCGGTTTCATCTTGAAACTTGGTTTCTTTGAAACCATCGAGTTCTTGAGAATCTTGAGATCTAACTTCGATCTATATCTGCTTACTATACATTTTGCAGATAACATCCTGAATACTCTAAAACTGAATCCTGACTCAACTATCAAGATTATCCTGAACATGTCATACTCAGGGGTTTTGGGATCTAATCAAAATCAATCTTTATTAAATTCATCTCCCAACAGAATCAAATCAGCAGTTGCAATGCTCTAGAAAATCAGCAACTACAGCATCTACAAGACCTAATTGCACTTCGAAATAGCATCAACAAGACCTAATCTCGAGAGTGAGAAACTAGAGAAACACAAATAAATCATAATATTTGCCCTCTTGTAACACAGTCAGGTTTAAAGCTACACATATGAGTAGTACTACTAAAAGAAAAATGAAAATAATAAAGTAAAGGCTAAAGAGAAAAATAGAAGCTAACCTTAATTATATGCCAATCCCTTTGTCCCTCAAGAAAGCCATTACTTTGTTCATAGCTGCATTTTGCTCAGAGAGTTTTGCAGTGAGAATGTCATTTTACTCAGAGAGTTTGGCAGTCAGATTATCATTTTGTGTAGCCAGGTCCTCTTTCAAGCTAGTTACTTGAGCTTGTAGTTCTTCCACTTGAGCTCTAGAGTGTTGCAACTCTTCCGTTGTTTCTCTTAGCTCATCTTCATATTCAGTAGAAGAATTGTACAATGAACTCCGTCTACTCGGAGGTTTTTTGAACCGTAACCATACCCTTTGGTATATCCAGCCCCATGGCCCAACACCTCCAAGACTATCTCAGTGTTCGGGGTCCTCTATTCGAGCTCAACATATTCATCTCACTTACGTTTCATTGTTTCCTAGTATTTAAGCATAAATAAAGTAAATAAAATGCTCAACTGAATTGAAAAAGAAGTAAATTAACCTCAATAATAACATAATCAAATATCATAAATGTCTACACGACTTACCCAATTTTCTTTTGCCTTGTCGGATATCCACTCATTATTCTTTGTACTGTGGGTTTGCTCATACAAGTAAATCCGATCGCAGGGTTTTTTAAGTTCAAGAGACTACAAAAAAATATTAAAAATCAGCTACTTCATCACCATACCCAAGATTGAAATAAAATATTCATAAAACTCATAATTACCTTCTTTTAATGTTTATATGATTTAATTATTGACATATCACCAGGTTTTATCAATTATCTGGGAAATAGGGGCTCTGAATACTCTATGAGAATCAGAAAAATGACAAGTAAACAAATAATCAGTTACCTTAATTAGTGACAAGAAAGTAATTTTTTTATACCTAAGAGAATTTGATTAAGTATTTCAACCATATTTGTTGTATCCTGATGTAGGTTATAGTATAAGAAAAATTTGCCTAATTACGATTATGTTCATTCTAATTAGCCCTAGTATCAATTTATGTCTATTAGCAAATAAGGTACATAACACAAACAACCAAATGATATTTGTCAAAAAATGCAATAGTTCCAATATTTCAAAGGTATAGGTTATAGTATAAGAAGGGTTGCTTAATTTCGATTATGTTCATTCCGATTAGCCCTATGATCAATTTATGTCTATTAGCAGTCAAGGTACATAACACAAACAACCAAATGATAGCTGCCAAAATGCAATAGTTCCAATATTTCAAAGGTATAGGTTATAGTATAAGAAGGGGTTGCCTAATTCTGATTATGTTCATTCTGATTAGCCCTAGGATCAAATTATGTCTATTAGCAGTCAAGGTACATAACACAAACAACCAAATGATAGCTGTAAAAATGCAATAGTTCCAATATTTCAAAGGTATAGGTTATAGTATAAGAAGAGGGCTTTTTAATTTCGATTATGTTCATTACGATTAGCCCTAGGATCAAATTATGTCTATTAGCGGTCAAGGTACATAACAAAAAAACAACCAAGTGATAATTTGTCAAAATGCAATAGTTCCAATATTTCAAAGGTATAGGTTATAGTATAAGAAGGGGGCTGCCTAATTTTGATTATGTTCATTCCGATTAACCCTAGGATCAATTTATGTTTATTAGCAGTCAAGGTACAGAACACAAACAACCAAATGATAGCTGTCAAAATGTAATAGTTCCAATATTTCAAAGGTATCTTATTTTATGTGATAGGTGTGTAGATGCAACTAGTGCAAGGAATGCTGGCGAAAACATATACTACTTGAAAACATATACTCACAAGTTCATGCGACGGATTTGAAAAAAGGCTTTTTAGATCAAAGAAGGTATGCTTGCATAGCATTTTTTCCCTGTTGCTTTTATTGATCTCACTTAAACGCTGTAAAAGCATTATAATTATAACAAAACAAATCATAATTTTTGCATTGAAAAGTGTAAGCCATTAAACCTGTAAAATTATGTGCATTAAAATTAGCAAAGTTTATGTTACCTTGAATTCGAGTGAGGCAAAATAGTCACAGAGTTTTTTCCATTTTTCTTGGCTGGGACAGGCCTTTGGTTTGTGATCCTTAGCATCCTGTAGTTCTGGATATTGAAGAAAGTGTTTATGCAACTTATAATGGTGTTGCCTAGTAGTTACTTTCACCCGATTGACCAGGCTCCGCTTCACTCCAGCCTTATCAATATTCAAATCCATATGCATCTACAACTCGCATAGAAGATGAAAATTAGAATAAAAGAAGGTATAAACAATATATTAAATACCTAAATCAGCTACTTCAACCCATACCTGCAGATGATCAAATCTTGGCTTCAATCCATTGTCCTCATCTACCTCTTTCCATCGTATTGGTACAGGGAGAACCTTTCGCGTTACTAATCCAATATTAGTTGCCAATGTCGACTACTGGACAACATTTGTTGGTCTCCCAACCGATGGATCCACTTCAATCTTAAACTTCCCGAAAGCATCAAAGTACTTAAGTAATCCCTTTCAAGCTGTTTCACCACGAGTCCTTTTCTTTGAAACAGGAGCTACACGTGAACAAAAAAATTGTTTTACAATATATATATTCTTATACATGACTATTATTTTAAAGATAATGAAGAACATGTAAAAACACCTTAAATTATAATACTTTACCTGTTGCAGCAGCCGCATCTTCGTTTGATGCATGCGGGATGCTCTCCGTAGATGGAATTTGAGAAGTTTCACGTATGGGTTCGGAAGCCTCAGTGATAAGTTTGAGAAATTGTTTGCACTTCGAGTTCTAGAAGTAAGAGGATTTCGGCTAGAGTTGTGCTTGTTTGGCAAAGTAATTGGATGCCCTTTTCGAGGTGTTTCATCTTGACCTCCAGTCACTCTATCATTATTTAAAAGTCCTTTGACAAGAGATTGTCTGGAAACGAAGTTGCGCTTCTGTTTCAAGTTCGATGGACCTCCGGGAGCCGTATCACAAACCTGAAAAATGAAGAATTGTTAACTAGAAAGAAGAAATTTGATTAATCAATTTGTAAACCAACAAGAGGAACAATATTTGTAAAAAGGCAATCTTTCCCAGCTTTAAATGCAAAGAAGAGTTGTGCCTTTCACAAAGTACAGAAGTAATGATAGTGAAAAACTCATAGAATCAACCTAAATCACCAAAGTAAATACTGTTCCTTAACTGTTTCACCAATTATGTATATTAATAAAAAAATTCCAGTGGTGTCTTTTAATATAATGTGCAGCAACTGGTGTCTTTTAACTGTTCCTAAATATACTGTTCCTTAACTGTTCAATTAGCCAACTGATGTGTTTAATATAATGTGCAGCAACTGATATCAGAAACATATATAACATCCCACAAGATCTTTTTTAATATAAGAAGGTCAACATAGAATGAACTAAAGTCATCCGTATTTTAGCCAATAAATAAGTACTATTCCTTACATTCAACTGCAAACCCAAAAAAAAAAAAAGGAAAAAAGAAACATTCAACTGCAAAAAGAAAAAAAAGAGTAAAAGCAAGCAAGGGTTTGGATCTGAGAACAAATAATGGGAAATAGAGGTACCAAAGTATAAGAACTGATTTATGCATCAGGTTTTATGATTCTCTAAATCCTAATTAATGTCCAGTATCAAGAGAGTATAGATTGTAATGCACAATTACTCAATTTTGGAATACACAATCTTATTAGCACGTGGATCATCTGTTTTTTAATCACTTATAGCATCAAAGAGAACAAGAATGGCTATGAAATTTCTGGTAATTGCATTTGTTCAATTTAATTTCCACCTTAGTTAATTTTGTATGATACTAGCACACAATGGATCTGCTACATTTGGAATCGTATATTTTTGTTTAAAGTAGTTACAAATAGTTTCAGAATTTTCTAATATGCCATAACTTGCTTTCCTATTCCAATGAGCCAACATGACACATGAAATGATGGTCACGTACTATAAATATTAAAAACCATGTCATAGACATGAATTGGATAAAAGTTTCGATAAGGTTGAAACATTTCCTGCCTAGATTTCAGAATGGTCATTTTTTTTGCTGGAATATAGCATATGATATTCAACCCACTTACCCTACGTAGGCCCACAAAAATATCACTATGTAATTCTCAAACTACGCTTGTATGATACAGTATTAACATATAAAACCTAAACCTCTACATCGTTTCACTGAATTTTGTTTTTTTCTAAAAGAGTTCCTTCATGAGTTAATAATAGTCTAATACCAAAATGATTTTGTGCATAAAAGTTTGGTTGCACAACAGTTTTCAGCACTTAAAATATACATTTTCGCGAGATGATTCACATAGCCAGCCCACGTATTTCGATTAAGGCTTATTTAGTTATTGCAAAAGAAAAAAAATTGGCAACTCTACCAACTTATTCTAATCAACTGCAGGTTTCCTGATTCTCCCACCATATGTGTCACATAGGATAATAAGTCCTAGACTTCCCAATTTTAAATGATTGGAACCACGGTATGGCATAATATTTTTGTAACATTCATCAAAATCTCTCCTTACTCATTTTTTAATTTTTTTTGACGGAATCCTTACTCATTTTATGATACCTTTTAGAGTAGCAAAATAATTTTCACTATCAACAAGAACAACAACAAAGAGCAACCATTTCAGTCAAATATTTAAAATAAATTACTCATATCATACAAATTAGCAGAATTTGGTTGTCCTACAATTACCAACTATATTAGCAGAGCAAGCAAAATCTAAATTGAAGAGTTAGGGTTACAAGAGACCTACTTGGTGAGAGGAGAGATTAAACAATTGAAGAGAAGGGTTGTTGATCGACGATATCGAAAAGAAGGGTTTAAGAGTTGATCTTGTATATAAACAAAAACGTGGGTACTTGAATATCTCTTAATAGAAACGAAATATCCCTAATTCACGTTCTTAAAATCTAATTTAAAATATTTAAGACCCGCCAGCGGCCATTTTGGCTCCAAAACCAATTCTGAATTGATAAATAATGGGCGTGCTTGACGTATTATACTGCTCTCGACTGAATTCCAAAAATTCTAAAGTTTCCAAAATTAATCATACGAATTTAACCCTAATTTTCTTAACCAAAATAATCATATTCTTATAATTTATAAACATCAAAATAAGCGAATTCTGTCCAATTCGATAATTTCTGGAGATACGACTTAATTACGATATCGATATTCATCAATGAGAATAACTTCGGTGGATGATTGAAAATAATTTCCCTCAATGAATTTTAGGTCAAAACGGCTGTGTTTTTGAAGCTAATTTGATATCGATTGAGCGGAAGAAACAAGTTGGATGATTGAAGCCATTCAAAGCATAATCGCTTGAGATAATCATCAATGTTGGGATATTTTAGTTTTGATTAATTATGCCAAAACATTATCAACTTGTGTTTTTTGAAGCTAATTTCAGATGACGATAACAAGTTGAGGGGAGCGGAAGAACAAGTTGAGGGAACTCATCGTGATTGGACGAAATCGGAAAGACGATAAGATGCGATGTCCGTAATGTAAAATCGGATCAGATTAGACACAAAGCGGTGATCAAAAGAAGATAACTACATATATGGATGTGACGTAAAGGCTGCAAACAACGGTAAAATGAATTTGGAAGATTATTAGTATGAATTTGAATATTATTCAAATCGGTAATATTATACCTATAAATACATTGCACTATCTTCAAAAGAAGATAATGGAGGATGCGCAAAGTGAAATTAAAAGGATGACTCCATTCAAGAACACGAGCATTACATATCCAAATTTACCCAAGAGTGTTCTTCATTGTATCAAGCAAAAATGCCATATCCTAAGCTTAGAGAGATTTTCCCATCCTTAGCATTGAGGCTAAACAAATGTAAGGGAAAATCTTTGAAACCAAACAAACCTTACCAAAATGTTTGATAGGTTAAGTTTGTAGGTGAGTGTGAACTCATTAAACATCTATAAGCAATCCCGTGAGGGTGATAAGTCCGTTTGGTCTTCATTAAACATCTATAAGCGATCCGTGAGGGTGATAAGTCCCGTTTGAGTGTGAACTCATTAAACATCTGTTGGGTGTTGGACTAACACGGTAAACTAAGTCCGATTGGTTAAGTCGATTGCCCCATGAAGGGAAGAGTGGATGTGGGGCGAGTTGTCAGAACCACTATAAAATTAATGTGTTCTTCTATGCTTTATGTTATTACTTGCCTTATGCATTCGTTTATAAGCAAAAAACACACATCGTTCTCTTAAAAAAAAAAATAAAAATTGGAATCACTCTGCCCTCACCCTGTTTTTATATGCACCAAAGCGTTTTGCTTACTTGCGTGCAAATGGGTTTTCAAAAGCGGGACCATCAATTGGTATCAGGCGGGTTGTTCAAAAAACTGTTTTTCAATGTGGATTTAACCGATACCATCAATTGGTATCGAGCGAGAGTTCAAACGTTCACAACTTTTCAAAGTGACCACTGAGGCGATCTTTTAAATCAAAAACCCGATCTCTGTAAGTGTATATATATTTTTAATGTTTTGGCGTCATTATCAAAAAGGGGAAATTGTTGGGATATTTTAGTTTTGATTAATTATGCCAAAACATTATCAACTTGTGTTTTTGAAGCTAATTTACGATAACAAGTTGAGGGCGGAAGAACAAGTTGAGGGAACTTCATGAAATCGGGGCGAAGATGATCGAGAGATCGAGCGAGGTTTTAGGCCGATCAAGATCGGATAGAAGGATGAGTTCGAGTTAAATCGTCTGTAAAACCGACGCAATGCGGTTTTTACGATCGATTTAAATGGCGATTCTTTATGGCTTGGTGAAATCGGACCGATGAACAATCCGGATCGATTGATCTGGAAAGACATCGATCAGTAAATCAAAGATGAACAGTAAAATCGGTTAAATTGAAATCGGTCAGATGAGCGATAAAATCAGTTCGGTGAAATCGGACCAGATGATGATTGATTCAAACACGAAATCTCTGGTCAAGTTGAACAAGAAAATCGGCGAAGAATCGAAGCAATGAGCGAGAATCCATGAAATGATCAGATCCGTTAGACACACAAATTTGGTGATCAATAAGAAGATAACTACATATATGGATGTGACATAAAGTCCGAAAAAAACAAATATAAAAGGACAAAGAAAATCGCAAGGAAGATTATTAGTATGAATTTGAATATTACTCCAAAGTGTTCGGTAATATTCAAATCCACACTATAAATACATTGCACTATCTGAAACCAAAAAAGAAGATAATGGAGGATCATCGCAAAAGTGAAATTAAAAGCCAAATATTCAAGTCCAACTCCATTCAAGAACACGGTAAACTAAGCATTACATATCCAAATTTACCCAAGAGTGTTCTTCATTGTATCTAAAAAAAATGCCATATCCTAAGCTTTAGAGAGGGTTTTTCCCATCCTTAGCATTGAGGCTAAACAAATGTAAGGGAAAATCTCACCCTAGTTGAAACCAAACAAACCTTACCAAAATATTTTAATGTTTGATAGGTTAAGTTTTGATTAGGTGAGTGTGAACTAATTTCGATAACAAGTTAAACATCTATAGCAATCCCGTGAGGGTGATAAGTCCGTTTTGAGTGAGAACTTCATTTTAAACATCTATAAGCGATCCCCGTGAGGGTGATAAGTCCCGTTTGAGTGTGAACTCGGTAAACATCTGTTGGGTGTTGGACTAACACTGGTAAACTAAGTCCAAATTGGTTAAGTCGGTGCCCATATATGGATGAAGGGAAAGAGTGGATGTAGGGACGATTTGTTGTCCGGTAATATTCAAAACCACTATAAAATTGTGTGTTCTTTCCATTCAAGAACAGAGCATTTTATGTTATTACTTGCCTTATGCATTCGATTTTATAAGCAAAACACACATCGTTCTTAAAAGCAAAAAAAATTGATAGGAATGGAATAAACATCTATAAGCAATCACCCTGATTTTTTTTATATTTAAACACCGAAGGTGATAAAACGTTTTGAACTGTAGTAACTTGGGTGTTGGCAAATGGGTTTTGCCCATGAAGGGAAAAAACGGGACCATCAATCAATATGTTCTTTCGCTTTTATTCATAGCCTTTTTCATTTCACGTTCGATGATGACGAAACGTTTTTCTCTTAAACGTGCAAATGGGTTTTTCAATGGAATTGATCAATATGACTCACCGCGAGTTTTTTTGGTGTGATTTGGGGATGAATTGGGGGAAGAGTGTGATTTGGGGAAATCGTTAGGAATTGGAGTATAAAGAGTCGAATTCACGATTTTGGGACATCTGATTTGGGAAATCCGAAATTGGGAAAGGAATAAGGGTTCTGTAAATTTATGGTATAATTATCATTTTAGTTCCAATTGGATTAATACTTATAGATGTTATCAATAAACATAAAATGAAGTTTGTCCCAGTGGTGTAGTGCATTAACTCCCTGTATTAAGTCTAGTTTTTATTTATATTACATTTTTAAGGTTTAAGTTTTTATTTATATTACATTTTTAAGTTCTATTTTTAAGGTTTATTATTAAAAAAATTAATTAAAATCTAAAAATAATTAAAAACATAACTAAATTTTAATAAATAATTACATTTTAAAAATCAATTAAAAATTCGGAAAAAAATTGAAATAATTAAATAAACTCTGAAAAATATTATTAAAAGTTAACTCTATATTAAAAATAAGTAAATAAAAAAATAAAAATCGATTAAAACTAAATAAAATCTGAAAAATATAAAAAAAATCTTCAAAATTAATTAAATTAAAATTTAATTTTTTAGATCTTATTTACGTTTAATTGATTTTTTGAAGTTTATTATTTAAATTTAATTATTTTTGAAAATTTAGTCGATTTTTCTTTTATATTTTTACAGATTTTATTTAGTTTTTTTTTTTTTTTGAAGATTTCTGTTTTGCTAAGAAATATTTGAATTTATATATATTTGAAGATTTAGTTGATTTTTTTTATAATAATTTCAGATTTTATATAAAAATTTTAAAGAGTTTTTTAGATTTTTGAAAAAGAATTATAAATAAAAGAAATAATTTTATTTTTTTTAAAGGAATATTATTTAGAAGAAAGAAAGGTATGAAAGTATTTTTTTTTTCTATTTTGATGGAGGAAGGATATAATAGGAATGAAATGGGGTTTGTTTAGTAATGTATACTAATTTTTGAATTTTAATTGGGTTAATTTGCTTAACAAATGGGGTGTGTTTAGAGGATTTTGGGGTGTGTGTAGTGGCACTCTAAACAATTTTATGGTTTTTTTTTATATTTTAGGATATATTTTAAATTAATTTTTATTGTTCATGCTACATTTACATTATAAGTGAATTTAAAATTAATAACTATTATTATTTGTTGTTTCAGTTGTAAATTATGCTTTTATCAAGAAGGATGCATTTAAAAAAATATTGAGTATAAATTATTTCGATTATAATGTTATAAACCGCTTTAAATTAATAAATGAAGTCTCGATAGACTTAACTGTAATTATTTGTATCCCCAAATCTAAAATCCTAGTTCCGTCATTTTGAAACATTGTTCACATTGAAACTTTCAACTTGATCTGTCGACTAAGATCTGGGATTGTCTCAAATTTAAAAAAAATTAAATATAAAATTCAAGGAATCCATTACATTTATTCTAAGCAGAGAAAAGGACTTACTTTCGTTGCTTTAATTTTCTAAGCCACAATTTTAGTGACATGTTCTAATTTCTAACCAGAGTGAAATAATTTTCAGAAAGGACACATATATAGCACATTCTTACCAAGTTCCTCATATGGTATTTGTCATATATCCCATAAATTAATGAAGGTAAAATAGAACTGAAGTTCAACTCTCACAGTTTTTAGGTTAGATTAAACTCGTACATTAGGTGCACTCTGCAACTCATTGTGTATTTTAAAAAAAAGTATTAGTTGTTTCACTAAAAAGTATTAGTTGTTTTCACCCGAAAGTATTAGTTTTTTCACTAAAAATATTAGTTTTTTTCATTAAAAAGTACTAGTTTTTTTTTAACTAAAACGTATTAGTTGTTGTCACTAAATATAAGTTGTATACAGTCATAATCAAACTAACAGATTTCATGGAAGAAGAGAATGAAATGGAATTACATTGAAGGAGAAGATGAATCAGTAGTTTACATGTTGGGAACCCTGTTGTATATAATTATAAGAGAGGAAAGCTAACAATTACCTTTTAACTAGCTAACAAAGTCAAAATAGTCATCATCACTGATACTTCTACATACTGCAACTAATACTGTTGCAGTTTACAGCTAATACTCTAAGATGAAAACAAATTAGGGTAATACCTTTACATAACACATAAAACATAAAACATGAGCTAGCATTAGCAAATAACATCAACATCATAAAGTGTCGACACATGAGTATAAATCAACTGATCGAAGAGCCAAACTAATTGACTAAAATGTATAGGAAATTGAACAGAATATTCCACATCTCTTACAGATGTCAATAACACAAAAATCAGCAATAAAGGTCTCTGTTGGGAAATCTGTAACTTAGTTTTGACGGAAGTTCCAAAACAGGTTGTAATAGGACCAGTCAGACCTGTTAGCTGACTGATGACTTAGAATTAGATTAAGATGACCAGCTGAAATGTATAGATAGCTGATGTAAAAGATAGGTCACATATTGAGGGGGAACTCAATATGTATAGGTCAGGTCGAAGTATCAGATGACCCAGATAAGGTCAGATGATCAGATGACTAAGCACAAATCAGAAGACAAGAAGTCAGAAGATCAGGTGAAGACAAGAAGACACTGAAGACTCAGATGAACTTGAAGACTCAGATAAGCCTGAAGACTCAGATTAACCTGAAGACTCAGATAAACCTGAAGACTCAGCAACAAACCTGAAGATTCAGTATGACTGAATACACTGAGGCTCAGAGACTCCTGAAGATCAAAAGACCTGAAGACCTACATTCAGCGGAGTCTGCATATTGAGCTAAGACAATGTGCATCTGAAGACTCAAACAAGGTAGACTGATCAGTTACCTGATCAAGTCAGCTCACACCTGGTGACAATCAAAAAGATACACCAGACAGACGAATCTTCTACAAAAGGAATATCAATCATCTAACGAACAAATTTCTGAAGTGCCGCCTCGCGAAGCCAAGGAGAAAGCGACATGTGCACAAAAAGAGCTGACAATACGGGATACGACGCTGCAGACAAAAAACGGCGCTAATGATGCCTACGGCCACGCCAATAATCGGAGCACGTCACAATCATATCCTACAACCTATCTAATATAGCCCGAAATTCAAATTGCTCTCCAATGGCTCTTTGATTTCGAGGTCTATAAAATGGGATCGATCTTCACTTTGAAGAAAAGGACCAACAAGTGAGAACAAGCAAAGAACAAACACGGAGACACCGCAAAAGAAGCTAAAGCTACAGCAAAATCTCCACTCAAAGAACACTACATTTGAAGATTATTCTTAGAGTGTTCATCCCATTAGTTCTTAGCAAGAAATCTTATCCACTAGCATTTGGCTACCTAAAGTACCAGGATAGATTTCCAGTTGGAACCCTCAAACATTCTTTACCCAAATGCAAGTTAGGTTAAGTCTGTAGAGTGAGAACTCAATAAACATCTCGGCCATCCTTTTGAAGGATATAAGTCCCGCTGGTTACGTTTGTAGGGTGGGAACTCGATAAACATCTCGGCCATCCTGAAAAGGATATAAGTCCCGTAGGTTAAGCTTGAGTGGGAACTCGGTAAACATCTCGGCCATCCTGAAAAGGATATAAGTCCCGCAGGTAAAGTTTGTAAGAGTGAGAACTCGGTAAACATCTCGGCCATCCCGTGAGGGGTATAAGTCCCGCAGGTTAAAGTAGGTTAAGGTTCCCCTGTGTTAAGGGAAGAGTGGACGTAGGACGGGTTTCGTCTGAACCACTATAAAAAGTCTTGTGTGCATTTACTTGCTTTCTTATTGCTTTACACAAGTCACACAACTGAGTTTAAAACATCATACATATTCTAAGTTAAGCTCAGTCTGCACCAAGCAACTGATCTGATCAGATTGACACCTTAGTCAACTGGTTGAAAACTGACTTAAGAATCTGATTGATAAAACTGGTTTTTCACACGGGTAAAAACAAGCTTCCGCACCACTCAGTTAAACTGACAGATATCAAACTGATCTGCCCTCAGGCACTCAGTAAGATTGAACATCAGCCTAAACTGATACACTAGCACTCTGATCGGGTAATCTGCAGTTCACACTTGATCCGCACGAAAAGTTTTAGAAGTCTATTCACCCTCCCCTTTAGACTTCCACCCTCACAAAACCCGTTCGGGACCTACAAGTGGTATCAAAGCAGTGGTTCTACAGACCACTGGCTTTGAGTATCATCGATTCTTGAGGAAGAATCTTTGTGGTCATTTGAACAGATCTTGAAAAACCGTTTTCAAAACTCATTCGTTTTCAAAATCACTCAGCATGGATAATACCTCTGGTATGTATCATGATTTGCCTAAGTTTTCAATTGATGAGTATGCAGATTGGGCCATATATATGTGCAACCATCTAGGATCGATAAGTGGCAGAATGATGGAAGTCATTGAACGAGGACCCATCATCATATATCATGACAACCCAGCAGTTGGAGGAGATCCAGATTTTGCCACGGGAAGTCTTGTGCGAAAAAGCCCAGCCCTGATGGATACAGAAGAAAGAAAGCTGTATACTCTAGATACAATCGCCAGGCATATAATCATGAAGATGATGGATAAAGTCACCAAGGAGAAGATAAAGTATCTCAAAACCGCAAAACAAATGTGGGATACTCTTGCTGAGATATGCGAAGGAAATGATCAGATCAAAGACAGCCGACTACAAGCTGAACTGGTGAAGTTCGAAAAGTTAAAGATGTTGCCCAACGAGACCATCAACGAGCTCGATGGAAGGATCACCATGTCAGTAAATAAGCTACGAGAACTTGGAAGAGAGATGTCAGACAAAGATATCAACTACAAGATCTTAAGATCTCTCACCAAGAAATGGGACATGAAAGTCACGGTAATCAAGGATTGCCAAGACATTTCAAAGATGAAGTCGAGTAGCTTGTTCCTAAGTCTTAAAGCTCACGAGTTCGACTTAATCGAAAGAGGACAAGCAGATGAAGACGAGACGCTTGCTGAAGCCTCAACGTCTAAATCAGTTGCATTTAAAGCAACCACCAGCAGATCGAAGGCCACTGAACCGTTGGAAACATAATGAGTCAAGGTAACAGATCGCTCTCGCTACTGTGAAACTTGAAAGAACAAATACTCAGCTTGGTATGTATCGAAGATTCTACAGTGACTATCAAAGAAACAGGAGGCCAACTAACAGATCACGAGAAAGAACCAGATCTGATGATCGAAGAGATCACAGAGAAGAAAAGAAAAGAGATGATCTGACAGATGAGAGAAGAGATAACAGATCTGACAGAAGGAGTTCAGACTACCATCAGAAAGGAAAGTCACCTGGCAGATCCTTTAGACGGAGTGACTCACCTGGCAGAGGAAGTTTCGTAGATCGAGGATCATGCTTCAACTGTGAGAAACCAGGTCACTACATCACCGACTGCCCTGACCTGACTCCCAGAGAAAGAGAAGAGAAATGGAACAAAAGAGAGCAACGCCTCAGAGATAGGAAAGCACTGGTCGCTGACACATCTGGAATTGATGATTCCTATCTGCCTTCCGAGGATTCTGGCAACTCTTCTGTAGAAGACTTCTGTTTGATAAGCAGTGCTGTTGACTTCCACGAGCATGAAGATCTGATATTCTCTTCATATGACGATGAAGTCTGCCTGATGGCCAAGGAGGACCAATTTGAGGTAACCTCCAAACCTTCTGCTTTTTCAATTTCCACACCTGCTATTATTAGCACACCTGCTGGAGAGATTGACTTGCAGCTCTACTCTGAGCAATTGCTTGATGATCTCTCTGATGCAGTAGACACTTATACTATAGTGGAAGCAGAAAATGACAAGCTAAGGATCAGAAATAATCAGCTTGTTAAAGAGAAGCGGCTCTCAAGAAAAGCTCTTTGAATGAAATCCATCGAAATCGCCGAAGGTGGCGAGGAACTTAACATTCTGAAAGTTAAATCTTCTGATCAGGAGAAGCAGATCAAAGATCAGCTAGCAATCAACAAACAACAAGCTGATGATTTCAAAATCCTTCAAGCTAAATTTGATGAGCTATTCCGACTACATTAGAGTCTAAAATCTACTGAGGATAGTTTGTGCAAGAAACTATAGGTTTTCACGAAGTCATCTAAAACCGTTCAAGAAATGAACACCTATTTTTGAACGTCGACTAACAAGAAGGGAATTGGGTATGAGAACCCTTCTACATCCTCAAAAGCCCCGTTTGATTCACTTCAGAAGGGTGTAATCAAACGAGTCTCTGACAAAGATACACTAAAAGCTAAACTTGTATCTGATAAGGGAAAAAGACCTGCTGAGCAAGTAAGGCAGGTGCCTAATCAGAAAGGGAACAGAAATGGACCTAAACGATTAAGCATCACCGAGGAATCAAATGAAGAACCAGTTCTTCTAAAGAAACCTCAACCTGACCAGCAGATTAGGTATCAGAAGAGACAACCTGTAAGAATGAAATCTAATCTGAGACCCAATCAAGGTCAGCTGCCTAATAAGCAAGCTATAGGTAAACTACAAAGACCACCTATACCAAAAAGATATGAATCTTTTGATGGTAGCAGTCGTACCTACCCTTATAACCAGAGATCTAGGACATCGCTTTTTGAGCCACCTTTGGATTAAAAAGAAGACAAAATGTAAAGAAAAATCCCAAGTCTTCTAAGTCAACCAAGGCTCACACGAATAATCATACTAATCAGAAAGCATATAAAGAGACGTATGATTATGTTGATATGTATGGGAGACAAATCAGACCTTCTAATCTATCTGATTTTCATAGAAGTGCTCTGTTTGTGTGGATCCCTAAATCCACCACTAACCCCCAGGACCCAATTCCAAGGGGTACCTAAAGCTGATTTGATTGCAGGTTCGCGTGGGACTGGCCAACAAAGGAGGTGCACAAGCAACTATCTGGTACATCGATAGTGGATGCTCAAGGCACATGACTGGAAGCAAACATCTCCTTAGCTCTTACAAAGAACAAGAAGGCCCACGTGTACTCTTCGGTGATGATAACTTTGGTTTTACCAAAGGATTCAGAACCCTGGAGAATGATGATGTACAAGTAACTGGAGTCTCATATGTCGAAGGATTAAAGTGCAATCTACTATCAGTATCACAATTATGCGACAACGGATTCAGCGTTGAGTTCTCGAGCAACAAGTGTACGATAAGGAATCGAGCCACTCAACAAATCTTGCTAACTGGTTCAAGGAAAGGGACGATCTACATAGCAGATTGGAACAGTTGTCCGAGGAATACATGCTTAATTGTTAAGAGTTCTAAAAGTAGCAGTTGGCTCTGGCACAAAAGAATGAGTCATCTGAACATCAAGACTCTTAACAAGATAGCTAGGATGTCTTTGGTTGAGGGACTTCCGAATGAGATATTCTCCAAAGATCAGACATGTGCCGCATGTCAGATGGGAAAACAAGTTAAAGCCTCATTCAAGGAATACGGGACCAAAGATCCAAGAGAGTATTGCAATCGCTCCATATGGATCTATTAGGACCCGATTACACGATCGATCTCGATTGGGACTTAAATATACTCTAGTAATAGTGGATGATTATTCCAAGTTTACTTGGGTTGTATTCTTATACAAGAAGAATGAGACAACGACTAAGATACATTTTCAAGAGTTTACAAAGCGAGAAGGGTGTCAAGATAGTAAAGATCGGATCGGATAAAGGTACTGAGTTCGAATTCCTTTATTCTTGATTTTTACCTTCGAGTTTGGTATCTGATGAAACGTCACCGCAAGAACACCACAAAAAAAATGGAGTAGCAGAAGCGGAGAATAAAGAACTCTCAAGGAAGTTCGCTAGCACTATGTTAGTGAACATGCTACACCAAGCCATTTTAAAGGCGGGAAGCAATCAACTGAAAGATGCCATACTCGAAGCGGATGTTCTCGACTAAGACTCACTTCAAAACACCTTATGAACTGTGGAAGGAAGGACAGAAAACCTCGTGTTTCATACTTCCATGTTTTTGGGTGCAAGTGTTTCATTCACAACAATGGGAAAAGTCGGGTTGAAGACTTTTGAGGCCAAGTCGATGAGGGCATATTCTTAGGATATTCCTCATCCAAAGAAAGCTTTCGAGTTTACAACAAAACGAACTCTAGTTGTGGAAGAAACACCCCATGTGGTCTTTTGATGAGACATCTTCGAATAAGAGAAAGTCGCCTCGAGAACAAGCCGTACCCGGATCAACCGCTACGACGACACGAGAAAATGGATCGACTAAGCATCAACGAGAAAAAAAAGTTGAACACGTAAAAGTGTACATCCGAGAACTTGATCTTTGGCGATTCAACAGTCAATCGGACCTAAGGTACGCATTAAATCGATTGAAGAAGTATTCTGGTGAGATAAAGATCAATCGAACCATCGGTTCGGGGAACTCCTGAAGTTCCTAAGAACAGACATCAGCACATGATGAGTCCAACATCAGCTGAGACATGTTCTTATCAAGTGGATCATAATTCCGCACCACTCCCAATCACTAGTAATGAACTATCAGATATGGATGATGTTCTCCAAACAGACGCACATCAGAACAGAAGAACCTGGATTACCAGTCATCCAACTGATCTGATTATTGGAGACCCATCTGATAAAGTCAAAACTAGACATCAGATTGGTGAAAGTGCCATGTACTGTTACTATCTGTCTTTGAAGGTACCAACTACAGTAGAGGAAGCTCTACAAGACGCAAACTGGATTCTAGCCATGCAGGAGGAGCTGGAACAGTTTGAGAGGAATCAAGTTTGGAAATTGGTGGACAGACCAACTCATCAAGACGTAATTGACACGAAGTAGGTATTCAAGAACAAGAGAGATGAGAAAAATGTCATAACCAAGAATAAGGCAAGACTTGTTGCTAAGGGGTATTCACAATCAGAAGGAATTGATTATGATGAGACCTTTGCACCGTCGCTCTTTAGAAGTCATTTGGTACATTTTACGGCATATCTTTTGCCTACGAGAGGGTTCATTTGTGTATCGATGGATGGATGTAAAAGTGCATTCTTAAATGGGGTACTAGCAGAGGAAGTTTATGTCGAACAACCTCCAGGCTTTGAAAAAGGCAACCAAGTGTACCGTTTAAGGAAAGCTCTTTAAGGCCTGAAACAAGCTCCTCGAGCTTGGTATGATACACTCTCTCAGTTCTTGATAGACAGCGGGTTCACTAAAGGAATAGTGGATAGAATCTTATTCAGAATAGAAGATGGAGAAGATATTCTGATGGTTCAGATCTACGTGGACGACATCATCTTCGGATCTCCCAACAAGAAGCTATGTGAGAAGTTCAGCAAGTTGATGCAAGGGAAGTTCGAGATGTCCATGATGGGACAGATGAATTACTTTCTGGGTTTACAAGTCAAGCAGAGTACAGAAGGGATATTCATCTGCCAGGCGAAGTACACAAGGACTCTACTGGCAAAGTTCGGAGTTCAACATTGCAAGGAAGCCAGAATTCCCATGATGACCTGGTTCAAGATGGATCCAGATGAATATGGTCAGAAAACGAATCAGAAAGAATATAGAGCTCTAATTGGATCACTTCTATACTTGACTACCAACAGACCAGACATTACGTTCGCAGTAGGTGTATGTGCCAGATTTCAAGCAAATCCAATGCAAAGCCACCTAGAAGCAGCTAAGCGGATTCTCAAGTATTTGAAGGGGACTATAAACCTTGGTTTATTTTACCCATCAGATGACAATCTAGAGCTTAGTGGGTATTCTGATTCAGATTACGGAGGTTGCAGAATCGACAGGAAGTCAACCTCAGGTTCATGTCAGTTTCTGGGAAATAAACTGATCTCTTGGTTTTCGAAGAAGCAGACATCAGTTGCGACATCTACTACTGAAGCAGAATATATGGCTGCAGGAAGCTGTTGTTCCCAACTGTTCTGGCTAAGTCAGCAGCTGAGGGACTACAGCATTGTAGCTAAGAACGTACCTATATTCTGTGACAGTAATAGTGTTATTTCAATCACTCAGAATCCTGTTCTACATACAAGATGCAAGCATGTGGATGTCAGACACCATTTTATCAGAGATCATGTTGTAAAGAAGAATATCAGGATGGAAAAAGATCCATACTGACAAGCAGAAAGCTGATATCTTAACTAAGCCGCTAGCTGAGATCAGATTCAGAGAGTTATACAACGAACTAGGGCTTCTGGATCTTGGAGAAAATGCACCAGATATGATTGAAGGATTGATCTCCAGAACCAGTTGGTTAAAAGACTAACCAGGTTAAGTGGAATCAGTTGAGTTAGGAATCTCAACTGATCAGACGACCAGATGAGGAGTTGATCTGAAGTTCAGATAAGGAGCAGATCAGAAAGTCAGATAAGTAGCCGATTTGAAGTTCAGACAAAGGGCAGATCAGTTCAAGACATCTCAGATTAAGGGGGAACTGATCAGATTGGAAGATTACTTTATAAGTCGATTAAAGCTACAGTCAACAAGCAAGTCAAGTTAAAGCTACAGATCGCATAAGTCAGAAGAAACAACACAACAATGGAATAACAGAGTTTTTCATTGATAAGGACTCAGAGGTCAGTTTTACAAGTTACAAGTGATATCACAAGCTACAAATGCTACAAGCTATCTTCAAGTGGTATTACAAGTACAAGAAAACCCGGAGGTCAATACATAAACCATCAACCCTAAGCCAACCCTAGGTAGGGAAGAAGAAAGAGAGTTCAAGGTATGATGCTCTCATTTTCCCTCGATCCTAAGAAGGGGCGTCAGAGAGGCCTTGAGAATCCTGAGCCAATCTAAAAAGCTTCGAAGGGAGGAGCAAGAGAGGCTTTGAAGGATGTCCATGTTGGGGAATGATTTGCACAGATCTATTCGGGGTGAATATTTAAATACAAATTTAATTCTTTAATTATTACTAGCATGAATTAATCCTATATTAATTCAAATAATAATTACAACAACACATCATGCATATAAAAAGCCATGTAAAACCTATGCATGTAGAATCTACGGGTTTACGTGAACGTACCTCTCGGGATGGCAGTGAATTCGGTTGGACGGACTAACCAAAAGGACTTCCCAAGTATTCCCTTAGCCCTTGCTCAACTATCCGGTGGAAGGACACTTGTCGAACAATTAACAAAAGGAAAAAATAAACTTTGTTGCACCACTTATGTGGATTTTCTAATTTTTCCAGCACATGGAATTGTACTTGGGAATGAAACAATCATCCCCTATTTATAGGAGAGGACTGATCGAAAATTCTTGTAGAAAATTAATGTGGGAAAAGACTTTTCTTGATCACCAAGAAATCTTGAATATATCTCCTATATTCTTTTTCCCATAGTTAAAATATTCCAAAAAATCTCACCTCGTCAATTATGGATTATTTTCGAAAATTTAGTGTGCAAGAATCCAAGATTTGGATCTTCTTGAATTTATGAGATATTCTTGTATTTCAAGAAATACATATCTTCCATAATATCTTTTCAAGAAAATCAAGAAATTTTTTCTTGCCCATTATTTTCAAAAATTTCGAAATAACACTATGAATAACCAAGTGGGAGATTTCTTGAATTTAATGAGATAATCTTGTATTCCAAGAATACATATCTTCATTCCATAACAAAATTCAAAGAAAATCTTTCTCCCTCTTTTATCCATAAATTTCGAAATATTTAGGAAAAATTAAGCAACAATATTTATTTTATTATAATCACCTTTTCAGTTAATGGACTATATGTTGGGCTACTCAGGGGGCCTTTAGGAGAATTAAGATTGGACCTTCTAATGGACCTTGAATATCTAATATTGAGCCACAATATAATTCAAGCCCATAATTATTAATTAATCCCACTACATAATTAATATTACACTATCCATCTTAACCCATATTACTGTCAATATGGCTCCCGATCATTATTTCCCGTGTTTAAGATTATCTAGCCCATTAATTAATTCAAGCCACTGAAATAGCTTTCCGTTAATTAATATCTTTTATCCTTGGTCAAGGAACGATTCAACATTATTATCCATATCGGAAACTAATTCCACTTGCAAGATTTGGTATGATAAAACTTATGAACCTCCCAAGGGGGCAAATCAAACAAGCGTACTTGCACACGATTCTTCGTATTAAATCTTAGCAATCACATGTGACTAATAATATTGCCCAAGATAAAAAGTATTGAATCTCTTTGATTCGCTACCAATGATAAGTCAAAGCAATAGTTACCAATCCCACGTGATCCTATTTAAGGAACGAAGATTAAGAAACAACGAACCACTGAGGTCTAATTCTTCCTTGTTCAGTTCTGAAGAATTTATCCTCCTGTAGGTCCTATTCAGTGCATCAGTCATGCACTAGTGTAATCTCTTGGTCAAGACAAACTAATCTGAGCCTTACACCTCAACCTTTCGCGATGGGTTGTTCATTTTCATCTAGGTCGTGAACGGCGTACTTTTAGTTACAAGGGACTGTTAATTTAATCTTCTGTGATCTAGTATCACTAAATTAACTACAATGTAACACGTACGAATTATTGAACAGTTATGCAGTAAATATATGTAACATTCAATCATATTTAAAGCATCAGTGATAAACAATTTATTTCAGTAAATAAGTCTGAGAATTCAGTTTCGATTATACAAAGTAAAAAGCATACTTTTCATTATAATCCCAACAATCTCCCACTTATACTCAAAGTCTGCTTTTAAGTATACTACAACATGTCTCGCGTAGTACGTGACATCTAATGTCACCTACACGAACCTAATAATTTCTCCCACTTATACTCAAAGCAGATTGGCAACGGTCTTGACACCCATTCCTTCCACATGTCTCTCGAATGTATTCAGAGGCAGACGCTTTGAGAATGGATCTGCTAAGTTGTCCTCAGACATTACGTTGCCACATCTATATCTCCTCTATTAACGATTTCTTGTATAAGATGTCTTTCCTTTAGTGTGCTTGTTTGACTCGTGGACTCTTGGTTCTCTTGAATTTGCAACTGTCCCTAGCAGATATTGCTAGACAAATTCAGAACACCATCCAAGTCCACTAAGAAGATCTAGAGCCCAATCGGTTCTTTCACTGCTTCTCAAGCAGCTACTTACCCGACTTCCATGGTTGAGTCAGTGATGCATTTTTGCTTCACACTCGTCCATTTGATGGCTACACTTCCCAAATGGAAACACACTAATTGAGGCAGATAATTTCTGGAATCTAAATCTGATTGGAAATCCGAGTCCGTGTAGCCGATGGGGATTGGAGTATCTGACTGATAAATCAACATTCTATCCCGAGTTCTTTTCAGACACTTCAGAATGTCTTTAACTGTCGTCCAATGCGCTTTCCCTGGGTTACTTTGATATCTTGCCACCATGCCTACGGCAAAGCAGATATCCGGTCTCGTACACAGCATTGCATACATAAGGTTTCCGACAGCCGAAGCACAAGGAATGTCTTTCATGTCATCTATCTCCTTTTGCGTCTTAGGGGACATTTTCTTGGATAGATGGATTCCAAGTCTGAAAGGTACGAATCCTTTCTTGGAATCTTGCATGCTGAAGCGTTTCAAGACAGTGTCTATGTATGAAACTTGCGATAACCCGATCATCATTTTCTTACGATCTCGAGTGATCTTGATCCCAAGGATGTGTCCGGCTTTCCATAAGTCTTTCATATCAAACTGTTTTGAAAACCATGCCCTTACGTCTGATCACACCTTCACATCATTCCCGATGATCACAATGTTATCTACGTATAGTACTAAGAATACCAATGCAGTTCCGACACGCTTTTATACACACAACTTTCAAAATCGATTTGATCAAACCCATAAGACTTTATAACATGATCAAAACATTGTTCCAAGCTCTGGATGCCTGTTTGAGTCCGTTAAATGGACATCTTGAGCTTACAAATTAGATGTTCTTGGCCTGTTTCTATGAAACCTTGGGGTTGTTGCATATAGATCTCTTCATCAAGACTTCCGTTAAGGAAAGCTGTCTTGACATCCATTTGCCAGATTTCAAAGTCGAAATGCACAGCAATCGATAAGAGAATACGAATGGACTTAAGCATGGCTACAGGCGAAAAATTTTCCTCATAATCGATCCCTTCTTTCTGAGTATAACCTTTCGCCACTAGTCTTGCTTTAAAGGTTTCAACTTTCCCGTCCGATCCTCTTTTCCTCTTATAGACCTACTTGCATCTAATGGGTTTGACCCCATTAAGTGGTTCGACTAGCTCCCACACTCTATTATGAAACATAGGACCCATTTCGGTTTTCATTGTTGTTTGCCAAGAATCTGCATCCTTATCTTGGAGTGCCTCGTCATATGTCCATGGGTCTGATTCCACTTGTCCGGGAATCAAGTCCGAGGACTCTCTTATTCCCATGAATCTCTCGGGTTGTCTAACAACCCTCCCACTACGACGAGGCTCCGGTTGTGAAAACGTATCGTTTGTTATATCATCTAGTACAGTTGGCACTGAGGTTTACCCTCTAAGCTCATTTAAGGTAATCTCACTTCTGGGTTTTCTTTGGTTCATATAGTCTTCTTCCAAAAATCTAAAGTGGGTGCTGATGACCACTTTTTGATCTTCGGGACTATAGAACATACACCCTTTTGTTCCCTCGGGGTATCCTACAAACAGCCTTAATTCTGATCGAGGATCCAATTTACCGGCTTCCTTGTCCAACACGTAGGTCGAACACCCCCAAATTATTTATGTGTCTCATACTAGGCTTACGCCCGGTCTACAATTCTTTAGGAGTTTTGGGAACCGATTTGAATAGCACCAAGTTCAGAATGTAAGTTGCTGTTTCCAAGGCATGACCCTAGAACGACTCGGGAAGATCCACATAACTCATCATTGATCTAACCATTTCCAAAAGAATTCTGTTTCTTTGCTCTGCTACCCCGTTTTGTTGAGGAGTTCCGGGTGCAGTGAGCTGGGATACAATCCCTTCATCAGATAAGTAGTTCAAAAACTCATTGTTGAGGTATTCACCTCCACGATCAGATCGTAGAGACTTAATACGTTCTTCCCTATGATTCTCTGTTTGAGCCTTAAATTCTTTGAATTTCTCAAAGGTCTCAGATTTATGCTTCATAAGGAAATGTAACCATACCTTGAGTAATCATCAATAAAAATACTCATAACCTCCTCTTACTTTGGTTGACATTGGACTACATACATCTGTGTGAACGATCTCTAACACTTCTTTGGACCTATTCCCCTTGGCTCCAAATGCCCTCTTGGTCATATTACTCTCCAAACATGATTCCCAAATTGGAATCGGTTCAACTTGGAGAAGCCCTAGTGAATCGTCTCTCACCAACCTTTGGATCCTCTTTGGATTTATATGACCCAATCTTAGATGCCAAAGAAGTGTCTCGTTCACGTCTGATGAACGTTTTCTTTTCTAGAAAACAGTTGATGTGTTATAGGATACATTTCGTGAGTGGTGTGCACAGTTAATTGTATAGAAATCATTCAACAATGTTCCATGACAGATAAATTTATCAAAAGAAAAATGGTAACAACTTTATTAAAAAGTAACCAAATATCCATCATAAAAGTTTAGAAACTGAAAATGAATTCTTTCTGAAATTCGGAACGTAAAGAATATCTCAAAAATAAAACTCTGTCTTCAAAAGACAGGTGCACTTCTCCCACTGCTTCAGCTGCCACTCTCGTAGCATCGCCCAGTGTGATGAGGACCTCACTCCCACTAAGTTGCCAGGTCCGCTTGAATCCCTGTAATGTGAAACAAACATGATTAGTGGATCCCGTATCCACCACCCACAAAATGGGAGGCATACGCCGCTAAACAAGTTTCAACAACTAGTGCGTGAGAATTACCTTTCTTTCCATCCCTTTTGGGTCTGGAACAGGCTGACCTCCAATGCCCTTTCTCACCGCAGTTGAAGCACTTCCCCTTAGCTGGCTTGTTCACTCCACCACCCTTCTTCACCTTATCTTTGCCATTGGCAACACTTGAGTTCACTTGCTTGTGGCCTTTGTTCCTTTTCTTGTTCTTACCACCCCTTGGTCTAGAAGAAGAAGAAGGTCCCGATTTGCCACCAAGGCTTGGCTTTTTACCTTTAATATCGCCTCTGCCGAGACTAAAGCTTGCAACAGATCGGGGCATCGAGAACTTCGATTATTCATCCGGTAGTTCAACCTGAATTGTTCAAAGCTTTTCGGCAGAGGATGGAGCACTTAAATCGATTTGGGTCTCGATATCGTATTGGCCGCCAAGTACCTCAAGTTTATTAAGGTGAGCCATCATCTGGAGAACGTGCTCCCTTACGGCAGGCGTTCCTCCACCATTTTCATAGAGAGCAAGTCCTCATGGTGATCCGGACGAGCCACATAGTTACGATGTTGAAACATCGCTTTAAGACTAGTCATGATTTCGCGGCCGGTCTCAACGTTCGGTGTTGGTGTTGCAACACATCCGACATAAAGCCAAGATGGTACACTTTGCCATTTCGTTAGACTGCTCCCAGTCAGCATACTCTTTCTTAACCGTTTTAGTGGACTCATCTGATGGTTTACCCGGTTTAGGTGTGGTCAGAACCCAGTTATGGCTTTGTGCAGTGAGGACAATAGTGAGTTTTCGATTCCAATCAACAAAATTTTCTCCAGTGAGCAAATTGTCTTTTCAAAGAAATTGAATAGTGGATTAAAAGGTTGCGACATGATGAATGAAATAAATAATAATATGCATAAGCACAAATATATCACAAGGTTTGATCACATGCATCATATTAAAATCTCAAAAAAATATGAACATGCATCATCCAACATCTCAAAACAGTTTAAATAAGCCACGTTGGGTGGGTCATTATTTAAACACATTTAAGCAGGTTACAAACAAGAACAATTACAAACCTTTAATATCCAGATTAATAGTTGGCTCCCACTTGACCAATATAAAATTGATAGGGACTTCGGGGAAGTATATGCATATCAATTTTATACCTAAATAATAACCATGATTAAATCTGAGATTATTATTTCGCTTTGATCGAGCCTCCTTGGGAGGTCATCGCCGCCACTAGTAATAACCCACAATCATCCGTTTGGAATTCATTCATGTGAAACCTATCTTTTGACCGTCCCGTTGGGGAATTTCTCCAAAAGAATTCACAAATAAATAAATCATGGAGGTCAAAATTAATTCAATTTTATTATCCGGAATAAAATTGTCAATTAATTATTTAAACATACTTAGTAATTTTAAAGGTGAGATTTTTCCATTTGGCAACCCTCATGCAAACACATTTAAACAAATTAAATAAAGCATAAGATAGCGCAAATAAATCAAGCAAAACAGAAAAATAAACATATTGGGCACAAATTATCCAATTGTCATGGTTTGATTTTTCTTGACTTGATCTTGAAGAAACACGTCTCGAATTTCTCCCACTCGTTCGTCTCGAAAAAATACTTTGTCTCGAAACGCCACGCCATTAATTTCACCGATGATGCACAAGATCCGCCGGCCACTTGGCTAGAAACTACCCTCGGCACCACCCGGCAAGACCTTGATGCCTCAGATGCCTTTCGGCGAGAAGTGTCGGCAGTGTCGGCGGCTCTCTCGGCGGTAAGCAGCGCATCATGATTGTAATCGCTCAGCGTCTGCCGCCCAAAATCCACTTTCGGCTTTGATCTGGCGCCGCAGTACAAGCCCATCGCTAAGCGCTTGCCCGTCTTAGCAACCTGTTTCTCGTGCAATTTAGTGCCCGGCCTCACCCTAACGCCCGTGCGTGCCGGTAGCGCCCGCGCCGCCTAAACTCAGTTCTGGATTTTGTCCTTTAATTCTTCGTCTCTTCGTTCCCGATCCGATTACAATTTATTTACAAAAAATAAATAAACCTAGATCTAGACTAGTCTATTATATTGATCAAATCAAACAAATCCTAGTCTACTCGTGGATTTTCTCACTAGGCAAAACAAATCCGAACGAATCGAATTAAAACCACAATTTATATGCATGTATAAATAAACACATTAAAATCCATGACAATTGGATACCTGCAAAACAGATCTAACAGTTCTACTATCCAATTTTAAATTTAATGCCAACGAATTAAATTACAATTTAAAAAATTCAGAGCCCGAAACCGTGGCTCTGATACCAATTGTTGGGGAATGATTTTCATAGATCTATTCGGGGTGAATATTTAAATATAAATTTAATTCTTTAATTATTACTAGCATGAATTAATCCTATATTAATTCAAATAATAATTACAACAACACATCATGCATATAAAAAGCCACGTAACGGGTTTACGTGAACGTACCTCTCGGGATGGCAGCGAATTCGGTTGGACGGACTAACCAAAAGGACTTCCCAAGTATTCCCTTAGCCCTTGCTCAACTATCCGGTGGGAGGACACTTGTCGAACAATTAACAAAAGGAAAAAATAAACTTTGTTGCACCACTTATGTGGATTTGCTAATTTTTCCAGCACATGGAATTGTACTTGGGAATGAAACAATCATCCCCTATTTATAGGAGAGGACTGGTCGAAAATTCTTGTAGAAAATCAATGTGGGAAAAGATTTTTCTTGATCACCAAGAAATCTTGAATATATCTCCTATATTCCTTTTCCCATAATTAAAATATTCCACAAAAATCCCACCTCCTCAATTATGGATTATTTTCGAAAATTTAGTGTGCAAGAATCCAAGATTTGTATCTTCTTGAATTTATGAGATATTCTTGTATTTCAAGAAATACATATCTTCCATAATATCTTTTCAAGAAAATCAAGAAAATCTTTCTTGCCCATTATTTTCAAAAATTTCGAAATATCACTATGAATAACCAAGTGGGAGATTTCTTGAATTTAATGAGATAATCTTGTATTCCAAGAATACATATCTTCATTCCATAACAAAATTCAAAGAAAATCTTTCTCCCTCTTTTATCCATAAATTTCGAAATATTTAGGAAAAATTAAGCAACAATATTTATTTTATTTTAATCACCTTTTCAGTTAATGGACTATATGTTGGGCTACTCAGGGGGCCTTTAGGAGAATTAAGATTGGACCTTCTAATGGACCTTGAATATCTAATATTGAGCCACAATATAATTCAAGCCCATAAATATTAATTAATCCCACTACACAATTAATATTGCACTATCCATCTTAACCCATATTACAGTCAATATGGCTCCGGTCATTTTTTCCCGTGTTTAAGATTATCTAGTCCATTAATTAATTCAAGCCACTGAAATAGCTTTCCGTTAATTAATATCTTTTATCCTTGGTCAAGGAGCGGTTCAACATTATTATCCATCAGGAAACTAATTCCACTTGCAAGATTTGGTATGATAAAACTTATGAACCTCCCAAGGGGGCAAATCAAACAAGCGTACTTGCACACGATTCTTCGTATTAAATCTTAGCAATCACATGTGACTAATAATATTGCCCAAGATAAAAAGTATTGAATCTCTTTGATTCGCTACCCATGATAAGTCGAAGCAATAGTTACCACTCCCACGTGATCCTATTTAAGGAACGAAGATTAAGAAACAACGAACCACTGAGGTCTAATTCTTCCTTGTTCGATTCTCAAGAATTTATCCTCCTCAGAGGTCCTACCGAAGGCATCGGTCATGCACTAGTGTAATCTCTTGGTCAAGACAAACCAATCGAGCCTTACACCTCAACCTTTCGCGATGGGTTGTTCATTTCCATCCGGTCGTGAATGGCGTACTTTTTAGTTACAAGGGGGATTAATTTAATCTTTCGTGATCCGGTATCACTAAATTAACTACAATGTAACACGAAGAATTATTGAAGCGATTATCAAATAAATATATGTAACATTCAATCATATTTAAAGCATCGATTGATAAACAATTTATTTCAATAAATAAGTCGAGAATTGATTTCGATTATACAAAGTAAAAAGCATACTTTTCAAATTATAATCCCAATGATCCAACCGGGATCCTCGGATGTGAAATCAACGGGCTCTCCAAATTTGTTAAATGAGGCCGCAATGCCACGTGTTTGGTCACAAGGACCAAACAGACACTTGTGTCGCATGCAAAAATTGAGCTTGATATATGGAGATCAGCTGTTGACTGATGCAGACCATATACCAAACTCACATTTTGTTTCAGACTAAGTCTGTTGATGCTTATTCAGTCATCTCGATAGGCGCACAAGGTGCATACGGTTAGGAGAAGTGACTTCTCATTTGCCTTAGCAGATCCGCCTCCACGGTGGTAAAGAAGTTTAGCATTGATCGTATGTGAAATCTTAGATGACGACGAAAGCAGTGTGAAGGAACACACTGGGTTGATTTGAGAAGCTGAATTCATTGGAAAAGGGCTAAAGGTTCCCACCGGAAGTTTCACCGGAAATAAGGAACTCATCAGAAAAGCATGAAGGATATGCTAAAGAAGATGAAATGGTTTATGTTGTGTTGTTTGCCTAACACCCCAGGCTAATTTATAGAAGGAAATTAGGGATATAAATGCAAATTTTATCTTTTCAGAAGATCTTAAGAGAAATTTGCATCGACAACGCGTTAGGAACACGCGGCTAATGGTTGGATGAGTTAACGGTGTGATTAAATCACAGCGTATCTATGCCATTATTACGGAATGTCAAATTGCACCGATTTGGGAATCGAGGCGACTTTTGGACTCCCTGAAGTAAAAGTTTTGGCGGGAGTTGACTTCAGTAAATGCGAGTTGATTAGAAGAAGACTGAAGGATAAAGAGTATCAGAAAAGAGGATCGGATAAGTGGCGAAGTGTCTCAAGCAAGAATCTGATCAGATAAGTGAGATATTGTTGGGAAATGCATAAGGCAACCATCAGATAAGTCAACAAAGTACCAGATCAGATCACCGTGGTAACTGATTGATTACACTATCAGTCAGTCAGATACGCTCTCTTATTTATCTCTTTCTGAATACCTTATATGCGTTATTTAATTTAATTGATTTATTTTACACTATTCATGACGCATGCTCTGCAAAGCTTTTAATGCGGACTTGGGAAAATGTTTTTAAAACATTTTATTGCAATTTTTTCGAGTTCAGAAAACGAGAAGACTACTTTTCTCAACCGTGCGATCAAAATACTTTTTGGCCGACTAATCTCAGTCATCGATTTCAAAACACGGATACTTGAGTACTTTGGAATGTTGTGCAAAAAGGTTTTCCCTCGTATTCTATAAATTCAAAATCTTTCTCAGAAAACCGCATTCCACTACTTCGTCTTCTCAAAGCTCTTAAAAGATCTTTTTTTTTTAAATCTTCAGAGAATTACCTTCGAAATCTTTTGATTCTACTCTTCCGATTTCTAAACCTTTCGAATCAATTTCTGGTAATTTCTTGTTTTAATTAATTGCATGATCTCAATTTTTCTCTGGTACCTAGGTTTACAAGCTGTGATGTTGTGTTTCTGTAATTTTTATTAGATCTAAACGCTTATTTCCTAAATTGATGCTAAAATTGCTAGTTTGACTGAATTTATTGAAATATCTTACTCAAACTAAATATCAATTTGCATATCGTACAGAAATGGCACATCTTGTTTCATGATCGGGCCAAGGGAAAAAGTATTGCAACTTTGCATCGATGAAGAAAGACATCATTGATGAAAAGTATGTAGTCTTCACCATCACCTCAGATCCGGAATCGCTGGAAATTCTGGAGTGCTTACGAGCGTGTGGACTGGAACGATATTGTTCTACTCATCAGAACATCGTTCACACCCATGAAGCCCTGGAGTTTCTCTACAATCTGCAGAGGGATGAAGACAATGATGCTGACCTGATTTCTTCCGTTGGCGGAATGGAAGTTCTAGTGTCGAATGACGATCTACAGAGGATATTCGGCCTAACTCGAGGAAGCATCAATCCAGAGACCTACATGACTGCTGTAGGAGAAAAGGAATTTCTTGAAGCCGAGCTATTGAGACCAGCAAATAAGGAGAACACGACGAACGTCAAAGCCTTCTACCTGAAGAGAAAGTATCGTCTTCTTCTTGAAATCGTTCATAAGGTGATCATGTGCTCAACATACAGCCTTGATGCGGTCACTTCGTACAAGATAAGTATCATGGCTGCAATAATCAAGAAGGCTTCAGACATCGATTGGTTGGGTATGGTCAAAGCAAGACTGAGAAAAGACTCCTGGAAGTTCGAGCTGACCCAGAGCAATGAAGTGTGTTTATCTTAGAAATGCTCATTCGTACACAAAATCTCTATCATTCTGTCAGATAAGCTGCCACAGAATTATGAATGGAACGAGAATGGAGCGAAGATTTACCAAGCAAAGCACAAGGCCATACTGGGCAAGGATGAGTCCCTACCTGGACAAGATGATGAGGATCCGACTCCTTATGTGCCCAAACCCAAGGGAGAAAAGAAAGGATAAGATAAGGCAACTGCATCGTCTGAAGTGCAGGAAAAGGCCGTTCCAGAGAAGAGGATGAAGAGGAAGGATCTGGCCAAGAAACCAGATGCTCAGCGAAAAACGTCAGAAGAGAGTCTCATCTCCTCTGAAAACTGCTCCAAGTTCTGCCCAGCAAGTCAGCAGAACGAAGGATCTGATGCAAGTAAGATCAGACGAAGAGATAGCAGTCCGCTCTGAGCCAACTATCAGAGAAGTAAGGGAAGAGTAGATGATCGCAGCAGAAGGAGAGAAATCTGTCAGAGGGACAAAAGTGGAGCAATCTGAGGAAGAATCGCCTTCTGATTCTCTGCCTCTCACCAAGATCTTCCAGAGAGCAAGATCGCCAACGCCCACTTCCAAATCACCATCACCCTCTCCTCAAAAATCATCACAACCATCCTCTCCCCACAAAACCTTCTCACCCTCACCCTCTCCTATCAGAATCACATCTCCCACACCACCAATCAATGAACCCGTTCAGGAAACTGAACACCCTCAACACGCTGAAAACGAACCTGAACTACAAACATCCCAATCCCTAATCAAGTCTCAAGAACCTGAGAGATCCGACGAGCGAGTGTCCATCTCTCATAATCCCTTCAACACCAGAACAGTGCTTGCTTCACCTGCTCCAGAGAGCCCCATCATAAAGATAATGAGGCAACAGATCAAAGAGTATCTGCTGGATCTGTGCCCTGAATTGGATCAACATCCTGGCATCCAGCAACAGATAGAAGAGATAGTGTTCTGGAGGGATATCAGACTAAAGAGCATTGAAGAATTTCTGATTCTAATGACAACTCTGGGATCAGATTTCTTTGTAGACTTGGAGTTGAAATGTCTAAACAATACTGGGATTGAAAGTGCTGTTGAATTGGCATCTGATGATGATATCAGATGGTTGATTCGCGAAAGGTTCGGAATTGCTTATAACAGGGAGGAAACCGTTCAACCTCCTACAGATCATGAGGGAATTGGCAATGAACCAAGAATGGGTGCTGCAGATGAGACCCAATTTGGCAAGGCTTCAACATCTGAACAGACTGCTACGATGAGCTCTAATACCCTAGATCATTATACTCAGACGATTCAGGATGGGATCAAGGCTACAATCGAAGACAAATTCGCAGCGCTCACAGCAGATCTGATGAAGCGATTTGAAGATGAGCAAGCAAAATTAGTTGACAATGAACGAAGTCACACAGTTGGGATGCACAATGCCATCCTTGCTGAAGTAATGCAACTAGTATATCCTCTTGCTGAGAAGCTCAAACTCCAGTCTGACAAACTCTCAGTTCAGACAGAGATGCTCAATCAGACACAAGTACTTTTGGAGAGTGTCTTGGCATCCTTGGACAAAACCAACAACCACTTGGATATGGGTTGGAAACATTTTCTAGCTTCTACAGAAAAAGCAAGACAGGAAATCGAAACTGCTCTCAGACGCTTCTACACACCTGCACCTTCTGCCACCGTTCAGATCACTCCTCTTGTTGTCGAGGAACTCAGAGAGGAGATCTCACGGCAATTAACTGCTCTGAACTGCAAGATGTCCAACCTCTTTGATGCAACCAAAAAGGGGGAAGGAAAAGAGAAGAAAGAGAAGGAAGAAAAACAGACTCAGACACAGTTGATAACTTTTTCATCACTACCAAAAACCACTGTATCTGACTTGCCAGTCATTCCATCTACCGATCTCGTTGCTGAAATGAAAGAAATTGTGGAGCAACATAGTAAAGAGATCGCTGAGCAGAAAAGTGCTCTTTCAGAGGTTACTGCCAGAGTTGACAAGATTGAAGACTTTTCCTCGTTCGTTCAGAAAAGAATGGAAACTGATGATCAGGCCAAGAGCCTTGAACTCGCTAAGGAATTAGCTGAAGAAGACGAACAAGATGAACCTGAGCAGACTCTGAGGAGGAAGAAAGGCAAAGGCAAGATGATGAAAGCAACTGCGTAAGATCAGAGACAAGGCCAGCTATTCTCCACCAAAAGCCAGATGACTCCTGAACAAGTTCAAGAGCAGACAAGACAGAGAATAAGAGAGGCCGCAATCAAGAAGCAGAAGTTAGCAGAGGCTAAGGGACTGAACATTGCTTACATCCGAAGGAAGGGGAAGAATGAAGCTGCAGCAGAGGAGATTGCTTGGGAGAAGAATGCCCTTCCGGCACCTGTTTAAGGCATCCCCTGTGCACGGCAAGATCTGCTTCCAGAATGGGATCAGATCAAAGGAGAATGGTTATGTGACGTCTACATCCTGGAGAAGATTCCAATTCATCAAGATCAGACTGAAAATGATGATGAATTCCAGAACTGGTTAGAAACAAAGTATCCAGACTTCTACCAGACAGTGATGAAAGAAGGCAAGATCATGTCACTAATACCAGAAGCTCCACCCTTTGAACTACTCCTTCCACCTTTGCGTCCAGATAAAAAGCTAGATCCTGTTAAATTCAAGAATATCTACTATGGATTAGCTGAAAAAGGAGGAATCCATAGAAAAGAAGAGCTGGACAAACTAATGCAAAGGATGTACAGGATGTTTGGCATCCCCAAAGAGCTGCAAATGTTCAAGTACACCTGAAGAAGACAACTTGGAATCAGATGATAGGTACGCTTTTCATGTATTCTACAATGCACACACCTATCTGAATGAAATTATCCATCTCACTGATTCTAAGACAACATCTCATTGTCTTCTGAGGTATGTACTGTTTGCATTATCTACATTTTCATTCATGGTATCTGTTTTTCTGATTAAGTATGGTTAAGTGTTTTGGTTCCATCAAAAAGGGGGGAATTGTTGGGAAATTTGTACCTTAGTTTTGATGGAAGTTCCAAAACAGGTTGTAATAGAACCAGTCAGACTTGTTAGCTGACTGATGACTTAGAATCAGATTAAGATGACCAGCTGAAATGTATAGATAGCTGATGTAAAAGATAGGTCACATATTGAGGGGGAACTCAATATGTATAGGTCAGGTCGAAGTTTCAGATGACCCAGTTAAGGTCAGATGATCAGATGACTAAGCACAAATAAGAAGACAAGAAGTCAGAAGATCAGGTGAAGACAAGAAGACACTGAAGACTCAGATGAACCTGAAGACTCAGATGAACCTAAAGACTCAGATAAGCCTGAAGACTCAGATGAACCTGAAGACTCAGATAAACTCAAGACTCAAAGAACAAACTCGAAGACTCAAGATGATTTGAATACACTGAGGCTCAGAGACACCTGAAGATCAAAAGACCTGAAGACCTACATTCAGCGGAGTCTGCATATTGAGCTAAGACAATGTGCATCTGAAGACTCAAACAGGGTAGACTGATCAGTTACCTAATCAAGTCAGCTCACACCTGGTGACAGTAAAAAAGATACACCAGACAAGACGAATCTTCTACAAAAGGAATATCAATCGTCTAACGGACAAATTTCTGAAGTGCCACCTCGCGAAGCCAAGGAGAAAGCGACACGTGCACAAAAAGAGCTGACAATACGGAGACACGCCATAATCATAATCATATCCTACAACCTACGTAATATAGCCCGAAATTCAAATTGCTCTCCAACGGCTCTTTGATTTCGAGGTCTATAAAATGGGATCGATCTTCACTTTGAAGAAAAGGACCAACAAGTGAGAACAAGCAAAGAACAAACACGGAGACACTGCAAAAGAAGCTAAAGCTACAGCAAAATCTCCACTCAAAGAACACTACATTTGAAGATTATTCTTAGAGTGTTCATCCCATTAGTTCTTAGCAAGAAATCCTATCCACTAGCATTTTGGCTACCTAAAGCACCAGGATAGATTTCCAGTTGGAACCCTCAAACATTCTTTACCCAAACGCAAGTTAGGTTAAGTCTGTAGAGTGAGAACTCAATAAACATCTCGGCCATCCTTTTGAAGGATATAAGTCCCGCTGGCTACGTTTGTAGAGTGGGACCTCGATAAACATCTCGGCCACCCTAAAAAGGATATAAGTCCCGTAGGTTAAGCTTGAGTGGGAACTCGGTAAACATCTCGGCCATCCTGAAAAGGATATAAGTCCCGCAGGTTAAGTTTGTAAGAGTGAGAACTCGGTAAACATCTCGGCCATCCCGTGAGGGGTATAAGTCCCGCAGGTTAAAGTAGGTTAAGGTTCCCCTGTGTTAAGGGAAGAGTGGACGTAGGACGGGTTTTGTCTGAACCACTATAAAAAGTCTTGTGTGCATTTACTTGTTTTCTTATTGCTTTACACAAGTCACACAACTGAGTTTAAAACAGCATACATATTCTAAGTTAAGCTCAGTCTGCACCAAGCAATTGATCTGATCAGATTGACACCTTAGTCAACTGGTTGAAAACTGACTTAAGAATCTGATTGATAAAACTGGTTTTTCACACGGGTAAAAACAAGCTTCCGCACCACTCAGTTAAACTGACAGATATCAAACTGATCTGCCCTCAGGCACTCAGTAAGATTGAACATCAGCCTAAACTGATACACTAGCACTCTGATCGGGTAATCTACAGTTCACACCTGATCCGCACGAAAAGTTTTAGAAGTCTATTCACCCATCCCCTCTAGACTTCCACCCTCACAAAACCCGTTTGGGACCTACAGTCTCAACTCACAACATTGATCATATTCATACTACTACAATCTATAATCAGACTTATCACAATCAGCAACCACCATATCCATTATATTTAAAAAAAAAACAACAAAAAGAAATTCCCAAACTCCCACTAGCGAGCTGAAACTCCCAAAAAAAAAAGAAATCTATAATCAGAAATTCCCAATAGCAAGCTGAGACTCCCACCCGCTTCCAGCAAATTCCCAAACTGCTCTGTTAAAGAAGAAACTTGACCTTTTCTCTGTTTATGGTGATGTGAATGATCTCTGCAAAACAAGACAACAGTCCAAACATTCATATCAGTGGCAACTCACATATAATTCATCTTCGAAATATAGTGAAAATATAATTCATCTTCGAAATATAGTGAAAATAAGTGATTCTCCTCTATTGTATAGAGATTGCAAACACTAATCATTCTTTGTCATTTAGACACAATTAAGTTACATTTCATTAGGAACACAAAGACTCTTTATCATTTTAGCCTATATATGTATAATCCTTCTCTTGAGATTGACATCAAAGATTGAGGTGATTTTTTAAGGAACCAATTTTAAAATGCTCAAACATTAGCAATACTCTGTATCCAATATTGTTCTTGCTACTCATTACTACTTTTGCTAGTTCTGTATGTTTTTCAAACTGAAGTAACCATAAAGAGAAAATTAGAAATTGGAAAAGTGAAAACCTAGAGCCCTCTGATTTTATATACACACACATACATATACTCCTGCAATCAGTCATGAATTTATAGATGAGAAGTTGAAAAAGTGAAAACAATATACACTAGAGAGTGATAAACTAGAGAACCACATTGCACTCTACCAGGGTACATATAACAATTTCAGCAATCTACAACTTTGTATAATCAATTAAAGTAAAGATCCAAAAACTAATATTGCTGAGATTATTAGATAACTCACAAAATCAACACCCGTCTGTGGAAGTTGTCCCTTGTTAGTTGCCAATGCAGGTGCATGCATATTCCTCAGCGTAATCAGTCATAGAAATACAACGTAAGTGCGGAAACGATAACAACAAAATCATGAAAGTGTATAACAATATTCATAAATGCAACAATATTCGTCAATATAACAATATTCAATAACCTTCTGTATAGTCATCATCACTATCGTCGTCGGAAACACTATTTTCTTGAGAGTCTTCTTCACTTAATCTAGGCTCACCATGATAAAACCACGTAATGTACGTTGCATATATCTAATTCTCCAATATATGACGCATAACAACTACTTGATCTTTAGAAGATAAGTTCAAACATTTTTTACAAGGGCATCAAACATCACACGTTGGACCCATATTAGTTTTGACAAATTGCATAAAACTCTTTACTCCATCTACATAACTTTTAGACCACTTGGTATCACGCATCCAACTCTTGTCCATTTTGCACTACACAGATTAAATGGAAAGAGGATCACATATTAAACCCTGCCAACATATCCAAACTAACACCCATACTGTCAAAGTTTGAACTTTTGATCTGTTATTCACAACACCTAAAATTTCAAGGCTATATAAGTATATATATGACTCTTTCCAATTAATCTATAAATTTCAGGGGCTTTTGTGCATGTCTTCTCTCAAGTTATGGATATCCTGAATAGAAAGTAATGGACTGGTTGTGGTAAAAGAAATAAAGCAGCACGCTCACTAATAGAGAAACAGATACAACTTAACATAACAATTATCCAACAAAATTTGTTCCATAAGGTCAGAGGTTTAGGGGGTGTTTTCAATATATTATAAGTGATTAAATCATCTAGAATTGTGTGTAAAAATAGAGTGTTTTCAAAGCTGGGTGAGGGATGCTCCAGACTGATTCTAGCTTCTCACTAATATTTTACACCAAACACTCAACATTTTTTTTTTAGAAAATTTGCAGCACTTATCACTCTCACTATTAAGCAACTTTTTTCACAATCACTATACAGAATCACATTCTCAAAAGCATATTTTTACAAACACCCGTGTAGTCACTTTTCAGTAGGCAAACCGAGTTAACTTGATATAATGTAGGCAGAGTGTGTTACCTTTGTCACTGCTGATAGGAAGACTTCCAGTCGAGGATACTTCTACAATTTCCTTCTTGTTTCCCCTTCTAAGGTAAAAATCTAGTCCAAGCAGCAAGAGAACTATCCCCACTATCAATAAAAGAACAAAGAGTCAGTAAGCAACCAAATAAATGCTCTTGAGCGCATAGAAGTATTTGCCTATTTACAATGTCTGTGGATTTTGTTATTTTCTATATACACTTTTAGATAATTGTCTGATGAGTATATTTATTTGGAACTTGAATTTTCACTTAACAAAGCTGACTTGTTTCCTTCTTTAATGCTATGTTTTGCCTTTGTTCAATAACAACACGTTTCAAGTTTGACTATTTTGATCAATGATAATGCCAACAAAGTTGTACATAGAAATATATATGTCTATAAATATCTATTCTCGAAGTTGACATTTTTGGTTGTGGAAGTTTCAAACTCACTTCGTTTGCTTTCTTGATAAGATTCTAGGAATGCAATCATCAGTCAATTAATTAATAAATTCCCCCAAATCATGTAAAGCCAAATCAAGACTATGCAAAATATGTCATTTTTGTTTGCTCTTTATTGAAAAGAAGAAATCTTGAATAAATTCAGACACGCCGTGGAACTGAAATCACTTACATTTTTATGCTGAAAACAAGAAAACTGTTGATTCTTGAAATTTCTTGTCACACATAAAAACTGAAGTATAAACACAAGACAACAAACTCATAGAATCAATCAATCTAGTCCCATTTGGTCTTATCAACGGCGCAGGAAATTCAGTATTCAAACTAGTCCCATTTTTCTGATTCTTTTTCCTAATTGCCATATTAGCTACTTCAGCCCCAACAAAAAACTTGTTTTGTTTTTCCATAAAAAAATTGAAAAAAAATACCATATAAAAATATTGAAAATATGCTACTTGAATTGTTTTATTGAAACTTACTCCACTAGTTTCAATTTCTTATACACATAAATCTTCTTTCACATCGGGAAGTCTACGAAAATGAGCCTATTGTTTGTGTTTTCATTCAAAAGCTTTATATACATGTGCTGAAGCATCATTCGTTAGTTACTCTGAAGCATAACAGAGACAGCCATAGAGAACTTGAAAGAAACTAAAGTTGCTGCTGAAAAGAAGCCTGCTGCCAATGCAATCTAGGTACTACTGCTCCTAAAGCTATACATAATCACATATTGATCAACACTCCTGAGACAGAAGATGCATGGTGTGCAAATGCCAAAAAGTCAAGACAATTGCAAATTTATAGAGAATTTAGAAATTATGGGCTTAATATAGCAAAACTCACGTATACGCTCAAAAGTACTTCGAAGGAACCAATTAAGCAACCAATATACTTAAAATAGTGAGTGCTTAAAATTTCAGTCAGAGAAATCGCTTTTAAACATACCTTCTTGTCAAGAAAACTATGAGTAGGTTTTCAAAAGATGCAGCCTTGTAAAATCCTTCTACGCGTTGTAAGAGAAACCAACTTCTACAACCTAGTGATCTCTGTACAGCAAAGAGAAGGTCAGAACACAACCTGTAAAAAATACTTCCATTTGAATATGTTCATAGATGTGTGATAAAGTCCATTTTCAGTGTCACCCCATCTACAGAATGCAGAAAATTGACCACCAATTGTCGCAACAAATACATTACCTATATCATTAGAGACATTCTTTTGTGAAATCATACCACGTGAGACGGCTAAAATCTAATCGGGTTAATGCATAGATGGGGAAAGTATATATTTAGTAATTGTGACACACATGAATTTGTGAATTTGTAAATTTGTAATTATGTTATAGTAGATACACAAACACAAACATTTGGCTAAGTTGTTGGGGTTTGACTACAAGATTAAGTATAGAAGTAGAAGAGAGAATGTGGTTGCAGATGCTCTATCAATAACGGAAAATGTGGAATGAAATTATTATGCTATAACATCCTTAAAATCAGCTTGGGTTCAGGAAATACAAGAGAGTTATCAGAATGGCCCAGCTTTAGTTTCACAAACAATTACAGAAGCTTAGTTTTTCACTATGTATATCATATATTTATTCACTTATTCAGGTGTATTAGTGAGATATAAGGAAAAGCTTTATGCTGGTTTTGAAAAAGAGTTAAGGTAAAAATCATATTACAAACTTTAGAAAATTGCTAACAAATTTAACTATTTTTTCTCCTCACTTTTGTGCTGAATTTTAACTTGAGTGAGTCATTTGTCTTGTTTATGTCTGAGCTTTGGGCATAAGAAAGTCACTAATATCCTCTCCATGACTGTATCACTTATTTACATTAAGACAAAGTGTTAGTCCTTTTACGTTATTTTAATCTTAATATGAAGTTTCATATATGGACTCCTCTTTGCATGTTATTTATTGTTGTGATCTCTTAGAAGAAAATATGGTTAACTTCTACATATTTGAGTTGGCCCACACTTCTCATAAGTCATAAGATGTAATGGAGATAGTGTCTCTTGTTATAAGAGGTATTTTAATCTGTAGAAAATGGCTTCAGGGTTCTTGTTACATTTTATCTTGTTTCCTTATTTCAACTTGATTCAGTGAAATGACATTTGCTTATGTTTACAACTGGGCATGCAGAACTGGAAAACAGATTGTTGGGCAAATTTGATGCTGCATCACAGAAAAGGGAACTGTCTATAATGGCAGAATGTGCAAAAATATTGTCACAGGTATGGTCACAGCAACCACTTATCGGAAAATCAGAAATATTTTTTGGTGGCCTAAGCTTTAAAAGGATGTGCATCAGCATGCAAACATGAACTGGTAAAGACACCAGGTCTATTACAACTTCTACCAATCCCTCAACAAGCTTGGAGAAACATCTAAATGAGAATTCATTGAGGAACTTCCTAAATTAATAGGGAATGACACTGTATAGTGGATTGATAAACTAAATGTAGCCACTTCATTTCCATATCATCACCAGGTCATCTAAGCTTTTATTTGTTTATTGTTATTATTATTGTGATTTTCAACTTCTGGCAAAAATCTGGATTGACCATAATTCCTCGAGTAAGAAATTCCTCTAATCTATCAATATGGGAAAGTCCATAAGAAGGCTCAGCTGAATAGGGTACATTCAACTCCATACTCTAATACCTATAAGGCCAATCATGATTCCAGCATATCATCTAAACATAAAACATGAAACTAGCTAGACTATTTCACCCAATCAATCCTCAATAAAAGAATTCAGCACAAATAATATCGAATAAGGTAAAAAATGAATTCATGATGAGTATAATTTCAAAGATGCAAACCAACAGGCCACAAATGAATTCCATATGTCATCCAAATATAAAACATGCAATCAATTCAATCTTCAAATTCACTAGCTAGATATATTTTACACAGTCAATTCTAAAGAGAAAGCTAATAAGCATATTATCTCAAGTACAACATTTATCTGAATTGAACAAAGAGCATCTAGCTCGATGGGATAAATCTCACCCAGTCTCAATCCAACAATTCATCTAAAATCAGAACTACCAATCTAATCATCATGGACTCTCTATAATTAAACATAGAACTAACAAAAACACAGTAATATAGCTCCAACAGAAAAAATTAACAAGAATTAAAATTAACAGAGAAGCGTTACCTATTATTGTTTTGCTCAATTCCTGGAAAAAAAAATCACGAATCAAGAACATTGCGCCAAATTTGATAAAAGAAACAATTGGGAATATAGAATTGGGAGAGGATTTCTGGTAGGAATGCACCAAATTTCGTCGCGATTAGGATAACGCGAAAGTTCGTCGTGATTTCTATTTGATTTACGCCAATTTTGGGGGATACCGTTTGATTCACGCCAATTTTGAGGGATACCGGTCGTTTGACTCACGCCAAATTTTGGGAGATGAGTTTGATTCACTCAGCTGCAGGTTGGAACAATTGGGAGAATTAGGAATTTTGTTATCAACTTTACATCTAGTTAAAAAAAGGATAAAATAAAAAAAAATCATATGGGGTGGTGGCGTAGTTGGCAAGCGTCGCTTCTAAGTACTCTTGAGGTCGCGTGTTCGAGCCTCTCTCTCCCCAAATTTTTGCTATGTTTCAAGAATTTAATTTCTTTTTTAGTTATCAAGTTTCCAAGAATATAAGTTTTCAATAAAGGCTTTTCCAAGAATATAACATTCAATAAAGGCTTTGTCTAGCTTAGTTGGGGAAGGACAAGTTATTTGTTGAAAAGGTGTTCAATTCCCATTGATGTATTTATTTTTTATATTGAAAAATTGATTCAAATATTTTTATTAAAATATCTAAGACAAATGTAGTGTTTGGTCCAATGGTGTAGTATATTCTCTTTAGGTAAAATAGTCTTGTGTTCAAACCCTGATGGATAAAAATTTATATTTTATACTGAAAAATTATCTTATATTATTTGATTATTTTAATATAATTTATATTTTATACTGAAAAATTAATTAATGGCAAAAAGATAATAAATAATAAACATCAAAATAAAATAAAAATTATCTAGCTTATTTGGTGGTTACTTGTCAAGTTTAATTGAAAGGTTTTGTGTTCGAACCTTAATAAATAATTTTTTAATATATATTATATTCAAAATTTTATATAATAAAATCTATATTTTATATGGGAAAATTTATTAATCGTTATTTAATAAAATCTATATTTTATATGAAAAAAATTATTAATCGTCACCATATATAAATATTGGTGACGAAATACTATGTCACTATTTACTATGAACAATTAATGACAGAACATAAAACCGTCATGAAAATTGAATATTATATGACTAATATTGATAAATCACTTAGAATAATATTGTGACGAAATAAACGCGTCATTAAAAAATGATTATTAATCGTCATTATATATAAATATTGGTGACGAAAGAATATGTCACTAATTACTATGAACAATTAGCGACGAAACATAAAATCGTCATGAAAATTTTATATTATATGACCAATAATGATCATCACTAATTAAAATGAAGTTCGTCACCAATAATATTGTGACGAAATAAGTGTGTCATTAAAAAATGATTATTAATCGTCACTATATATTAATATTGGTGACGAAAGCATGTGTCACTAATTACTATGAACAATTAGCGACGAAACATAAAATTGTCATAAAAATTTAATATTATATGACGACTATGATCGTCACTAATTACAATAAAGTTCGTCACCATATAAAAATTATGACGAATTAAGTGTGTCACCAATTCTTTTGAATAATTAATGACAAAACATATAGTTGTCACAAAAATACTACTTTTCGTGACGTTGAGTATCGTCACTAAATATTATGAATATCGTCACCAAAGTTTATTGTGACGAATTTCTTTTTTTTTCATAAATTTTTTGAATTAGTGACGAAAAAAAACATCAGTGGTGACAAAAATAAAATTTGTCACGAATTCTCACTTTTTAGTGACGAAATTTAAATTTGTCACTGTTGGGATATTTTTAGTTTTGATGAATTATGCCAAAACATTATCAACTAGTGTTATTGAAGTTAATTTACAGATAACAAGTTGAGGGGGAACGAGAGAACAAATTGAGGGGGAACTCACGGAATCAGAAGAAGATGATCGAGAGATCGGCGAAATTTGCGAGATTTAGACCGATTGAGATCAGTGAGTTAGATGAGTTCCGAAAGTTAATGATGAATCAGGCAAAATCGGAAGAAAAGAAAAGCTAAGCCGGTGATCGGAAGAATCGGAAGGTCAAATGATCGATGACCAAAACCGAATCGATCGGAGAGACGGATCGGATGACCGGATCGTAAAGAGAAGGTTCATAGATCGAAGAGGAAGCGAGATGAGATCGATCGAGATCAGACATGATCGAGATCAGATATGAAGATGAGCAGATGGTCAAGATCAGACGTGATTGAGACCAGATGTGTTAACCTGATATGCTAACCTAATATGATAATCTGATGAACTAATCTTATGCGCAGATAAACCGATATGTGACTCGATGCTACATCGATCCGATCATGTGAGTCGATCGATCAAAGCAGAAGAAACCAGATATCGAAACCGTAACTGCGATACCGGATCGAAGAGAAGTCATCGAAGAGAAGTCATCAAGTCATGTTCATCGAGAATCGTAACGCCATCGATGATCGGTTACTTGAGTGATAGTGACTGAGGGTCGATTGTCTCGAAGATAATAAAAACCGAACTCGGTCCACCGAGTGTCAAGATACTGATCGACGACAAGGTCCGATCAAGAGAAGTCACCAAGGCTCGGATAGATCAAGACTAAGAGAATCTGAATGATTCCAAGGCGAGGAATCGAGGAATATAGCCGTTAGAATCGGTGGACGTGGACCAATGAGAGGAAGACAACCGAACTGGAAAAGTGCGAGAATCCATAGAGAATAGTATGGATTTGAATGTGATTCTCTCCAACGGTAACATTCAAATCCACACTATAAATACAAGTTCTTCCTTCATTATCAAGTGTGGAAAGCGGAAATGAGAAGATAGCAACAATGCTACAGAGCCAAAGAGAGTTAAGCTTTCCCACCCTAGAACACAAGTCTATAGATATATAAATATATTCAAAGAGTGTTCTAGAACCCAACCTAAGCAACCCACGATATATCTTAAGCTTAGAGAGATTTTCCCAACCTTAGCATTGAGGCTAAATCATTGTAAGGGAAAATCTCACCATAGTTGGAGACAACACCAAAACCAAACCCCATGGTGAAGTGAGGTAGTTGTTAGGCAATCCCGAGTGAGGGTGATAAGTCCCGTTGGAGTGTGAACTCGTTAAACATCTGTAAGCAATCCCGTGGAGGGTGATAAGTCCCGAGGCGAATCCGAGAAAGGGTTATAAGTCCAGTTCGAGTGTGAGCTCGGTAAATATCTATAGGCAATCCCGTGGAGGGTGATAAGTCCCGTTGAAGGAATTTCCTAGAGAGGGAGAGTGGATGTAGGACTGGTTGTCCGAACCACTATACTTTGGTGTGTTCTTTACTGCTTTACGTTCTTATCTTGTCATACGCATTCGATTATAAGCAAAACAACACACATGAGCTCCAAAAAAAGTGAAAAATTGGAAACACTCTACCCTCACCCCTGTTTTTATATGCATCGAACTTAATGTTTTCACTTCCACACGCGCAAAATGGGTTTTCCCACCCGGGACCATCAATTGGTATCAGAGCGGGGAGTTCAACAGATCGCTATTTTCAAAGTGATCGCCTGAGCTGATCCATTTTTTTAAAACCCGTCTCTGATCTGATACCATCAATTGGTATCAGAGCAGGTGTTCTAAAGTTCACTAATTTCAAAGTGAACACCTGAACTGATCTTTTTAAAACAAAACCCGTTTCTTTAAAAATGCATATATTCTAATGTTTTGGCTTCATTATCAAAAGGGGGGAAATTGTTGGGATATTTTTAGTTTTGATGAATTATGCCAAAACATTATCAACTTGTGTTATTGAAGCTAATATACAGATAACAAGTTGAGGGGGAACGAGAGAACAAATTGAGGGGGAACTCACGGAATCAGAAGAAGATGATCGAGATCAGACGAGGGTGCAGATTTAGACCGATCGAGATCGGATGAGTTAGATGAGTTCCGAAGTTAATCGATGAAAGCTGTGCAAAATCAGAAGAAAAGAAAAGCTAAGCCAGCTGATCAGAAGAATCAGAAGGTCAAATGATCAGATGACCAAAACTGAACTGATCAGGAGACCAGATCATATGACCGGATCAGAAGAGAAGGTTGCAGATCAGAAGAGGAGCAGATGAGACTGATCGAGATCAGACATGATCGAGATCAGATATGAAGATGAGCAGATGGTCAAGATTAGACGTGATTGAGACCAGATGTGTTAACCTGATATGCTAACCTAATATGCTAACTGATGAACTAACTGATGTAGATAAACCGATATGTGACTCGATCTTACATCGATCCGATCATGTGAGCCGATCGATCAAAGTAGAAGAAACCAGAGATATCGAAACCGTAAATCTGATACCGGATCGTAAGAGAAGTCATCGGAAGAGAAGTCATCAAGTCATGTTCATCGAGAATCGAACGCCATCGATGATCGGTTAGCTGATGATAGTGACACGGGTCGATTGTGCGAAGACAAGAAAAATCGAACTCGGTCACCGAGTGTCGAAGATACCGACGACAAGGTCCGATCAAGAGAAGTCAATCAAGGCTCGGATAGATCTCAAGACTAAGAGAATCTGAATGATTTCAAGGCGAGGAAATCGAGGAATATAGCCGTTAGAATCAAATTTGGGACCAATGAGAGGAAGACAACCAGCCTGGAAAAGCTGCAGAACTTACAGAGAATAGTATGGATTTGAATGTGATTCTCTCCAACGGTAACATTCAAATCCACACTATAAATACAAGTTCTTCCTTCATTATCAAGTGTGGAAAGCGGAAATGAGAAGATAGCAACGATGTTACAGAGCCAAAGAGAGTTAAGCTTTCCCACCCTAGAACACAAGTCTATAGATATATAAATATATTCAAAGAGTGTTCTAGAACCCAACCTAAGCAACCCACGATATATCTTAAGCTTAGAGAGATTTTCCCAACCTTAGCATTGAGGCTAAATCATTGTAAGGGAAAATCTCACCATAGTTGGAGACAACACCAAAACCAAACCCCATGGTGAAGTGAGGTAGTTGTTAGGCAATCCCGAGTGAGGGTGATAAGTCTCGTTGGAGTGTGAACTCGTTAAACATCTGTAGGCAATCCCGTGGAGGGTGATAAGTCCCGAGGCGAATCAGAGAAAGGGTTATAAGTCCAGTTCGAGTGTGAGCTCGGTAAATATCTATAGGCAATCCCGTGGAGGGTGATAAGTCCCGTTGAAGGAAATTCCCTAGAGAGGGAGAGTTGATGTAGGACTGGTTGTCCGAACCACTATACTTTGGTGTGTTCTTTACTGCTTTACGTTCTTATCTTGTCATACGCATTCGATTATAAGCAAAACAACACACATGAGCTCCAAAAAGAGAAAGGGTTATAAGTCCAGTTCGAGTGTGAGCTCGGTAAATATCTATAGGCAATCCCGTGGAGGGTGATAAGTCCCGTTGAAGGAATTTCCCTAGAGAGGGAGAGTTGATGTAGGACTGGTTGTCCGAACCACTATACTTTGGTGTGTTCTTTACTGCTTTACGTTCTTATCTTGTCATACGCATTCGATTATAAGCAAAACAACACACATGAGCTCCAAAAAAAGAGAAAAATTGGAAACACTCTACCCTCACCCCTGTTTTTATATGCATCGAACGTAATGTTTTCGCTTCCGCACGCGCAAAATGGGTTTTCCCACCCGGGACCTGTTGGGGATTGAGTTGCACAGATCTATTCGGGGTGAATATTCAAATACAAATTTAATTCATTAATTATTACTAGCATGAATTAATCCTATATTAATTCAAATAATAATTGCAACAACATATCATGCATATAAAAAGCCACGTAAAACCTACGCATGCGGAACTACTACGGGTTTACGTGAACGCATTACCCTCGGGATGGCAAGTGTTGGTCGATCGGACGGACTAACCAAAAGGACTTCCCAAGTATTCCTTAGCCCTTGCTCGACAATCCGTGGAAGGATACTCGCATGAACAATTAACAAAAGGAAAAAAAATAAACTTTGTTGCACCACTTGTGTGGATTTGCTAATATTTCCAGCACATGGAATTGTACTTGGGAATGAACTAATCATCCCCTATTTATAGGAGAGGAGGGGGACGAAAATTTAGTGATATTTCAATGTGGGATAAGACTTTTCTTGGTCACCAAGAAATCTTGAATATATCCTATATATTCTCTTTCCCATAATTAAAATATTCCACAAAAATCCACCTCCTCTATTATGGAGTAAATTTTCGAAAAATATGTGATGCAAGAATCCAAGATTTGGATCTTCTTGAATTTATGAGATATTCTTGTATTTCAAGAAATACATATCTTCCATAATATCTTTTCAAGAAAATCAAGAAAATCTTTCTTGTCCACTATTTTCCAAAAATTTCGAAAAACACTATGTATAACCAAGTGGGAGATTTCTTGAATTTAATGAGATAATCTTGTATTCCAAGAATACATATCTTCATTCCATAACAAAATTCAACGAAAATCTTTCTCCCTCTTTTATCCATAATTTTCGAAAATTGCAAGGAAATATAAGCAACAATATTTATTTTATTTTAATCACATTTTCAGTTATTGGACTATATGTTGGGCTACTCAGGGGGCCTTTAGGAGAATTAAGATTGGACCTTCTAATGGATCTTGAATATCTAATATTGAGCCACAATATAATTCAAGCCCATAAATATTAATTAATCCCACTACATAATTAATATTGCACTATCCATCTTAACCCATATTACAGTCAATATGGCTCCCGGTAATCATTTCCCGTGTTTAAGATTATCTAGTCCATTAATTAATTCAAGCCACTGAAATAGCTTTCCGTTAATTAATATCTTTTGTCCTTGGTCAAGGAACGGTTCAACATTATTATCCATACCGGAAACTAATTTCACTTGCAAGATTTAGTATGATAAAGCTTATGAACCTCCCAAGGGGGCAAATCAAGCAAGCGTACTTGCACACGATTCTTCGTATTAAATCTTAGCAATCACATGTGACCAATAATATTGCCCAAGATAAAAAGTATTGAATCTCTCTCTGATTCGCTACCCATGATAAGTCAAAGCAATAGTTACCGATCCCACGTGATCCTATTTAAGGGACGAAGGTTAAGAAACAACGAACCACTGAGGTCTAATTCTTCCTTGTTCAGTTCTGAAGAATTTATCCTCATGTAGGTCCTATTCAGCGCATCAGTCATGCACTAGTGTAATCTCTTGGTCAAGACAAACCAATCTGAGCCTTACACCTCAACCTTTCGCGATGGTTGTTCATTTCCATCTAGGTCGTGAATGGCGACTTATAGTTACAAGGGATCGTTAATTTAATCTCGTGATCGGGTATCACTAAATTAACTACTGATTGTAACACGTCATTTAATTATTGAACAGTTATGCGATAAATATATATAACATTCAATCATATTTAAAGCATCGATGATAAACAATTTATTTCAAGAATAAGTCCGAAATTAGGTTTTGATTATACAAAGTAAAAGCATACTTTTCAGTATAATCCCCAACAATCTCCCACTTATACTCAAAGTCTGCTTTTAAGTATACTACAACACGTCTCGAGTAGTCCGTGACATCTAATGTCAACTACACGAACCTAATAATTTCTCCCACTTATACTCAAAGCAGTTGGCAAGCGGTCTTGACACCCATTCCACTCACATGTCTCTCGAATGTATTCAGAGGCAGACGCTTTGTGAATGGATACGCTAGGTTGTCCTCGACGCGCTATCTTTGCCACATCTATATCTCCTCTCTTAACGATTTCTCGTATAAGATGCCTTTCCTTTAATGTGTTTGTTTGACTTCGTGGACTCTTGGTTCTCTTGAATTTGCAACCGCCCAAAGCATATATTGCTAGACAAATTGAGAACACCATCCAAGTCCACTAAGAAGATCTAGAGAGCCCAATCGGTTCTTTCCTTCGCTTCACAAGCGACTACTTACCCGAGTCCCATGGTTGAGTCGTTGATGCATTTACGCTTCACACTCGTCCATTTGATGGCTACACTTCCCAATTGGAAACACACTAATCGAGGCGGATAATTTTCGAATCTAAATCGATTGGAAACCGAGTCCATGTAGCCGATGGGGATTGGAGTGTCGACCGATAAATCAACATTCTATCCGAAGTTCTCTTGGATACTTCGTAATGTTTTTAAGCGTCAATCCATTTCGCTTTCCTCGGGTTACTCGATATCTTGCTATCATGCCTACGGCAAAGCATATATCCGGTCTGTACACAGCATTGCATACATAAGGTTTCCTACAGCCGAAGCACAAGGAATGTTTTTCATGTCATCTATCTCCTTTTGCGTCTTAGGGGGCATTTCCTTGGATAGATGGATTCCAAGTCTGAAAGGTACGAATCCTTTCTTGGAATCTTGCATGCTGAATCGTTTTAAAACCAGTGTCAATGTATGAATACTTGCGATAACCCGATCATCCTTTTCTTGCGATCTCGAGTAATCTTGATCCCAAGGATGTGTCCGGCTTTCCCTAAGTCTTTCATATCAAACTTTTTGAAACGCCATGCCCTTACGTCTGACCACACCTTCACATCGTTTTCGATGATCACAATGTCATCTACGTATAGTACTAAGAATACCAATGCAGTTCCGAAACGTTTTTTATACACACAACTTTCAAACTTGTTTTGATCAAACCCATAAGACTTTATTACATGATCAAAACTTTGGTTCCAAGCTCTGGATGCCTGTTTGAGTCCGTAAATGGACCTCTTGAGCTTTACAAACTAGGTGTTCTTGGCCTGTTTCAATGAAAACATGGGGTTGTTGCATATAGATCTCTTTATCAAGACTTAGTTAAGGAAGTTTGTCTTGACATCTATTTGCCAGACTTCAAAGTTGAGATCTTGCAAAGAATCGATAAGAGAATCTGGATGGACTTAAGCATGGCTACGGCGAAAAAAGTTTCCTCATAATCGATCCCTTTCTTTCTGAGTATAAACTTTCGCCATTAGTCTTGCTTTAAAGGTTTCAACCTTCCCGTCCGGTCCTCTTTTCCTCTTATATACCCACTTTCATCCAATGGGTTTGACCCCATTAAGTGGTTCGACTAGCTCCCACACTCTATTATGAAACATAGAACCCATATCGTCTTTTCATTCTTTGTTTGCCAAGAATGCAGATCCATATCTTGGAGTGCCTCGTCATATGTCCATGGGTCCGATTCGGGGAATCAAGTCCGAGGACTCTCCTATTCCCATGAATCTCTCGAGGCGTCTAACAACCCTCCCACTTAACGAGGCTCAGGTTGAAAACGTATCGTTTGGTATATCATCTAAGATACGCAAGACCGAGGTTTGCCCTCTAAGCTCATTTAAGGTAATCTCACTTCTGGGTTTTCTTTGGTTCTGTAGTTTTCTTCCAAAATCTAAAGTGGGTGCGGATGTCCACCTTTTGATCTTCGGAACTATAGAACATTCACCCTTTTGTTCCCTCGGGGTATCCTACAAAACAACCTTAATTCGATCGAGGATCCATTTTACGGTTTCCTTGTCCAACACGTGGGCGGACACCCCCAAAGTTCTCATGTGTCTCATACTAGACTTGCGTCCGGTCCACAATTCTTTGGGGTTCTGGGAACTGATTTGGATAGCACCAAGTTCAGAATATAAGTCGCTGTTTTCCAAGGCATGACCCCAGAACGACTCGGGAAGATCCGTATAACTCATCATTGATCTAACCATTTCCAAAAGAATTATGTTGCTTTGCTCTGCAAAACCCCGTTTTATTGAGGGGTTCCGGGTGCAGTGAGCTGGGATACAATCCCTTCATCAGATAAGTAGTTCAAAACTCATCGCTAAGGTATTCGCCTCCACGATCAGATCGTAGAGACTTGATACGTTTTTCCACATGATTCTCTGCTTGAGCCTTAAATTCTTAGAATTTCTCAAAGGTCTCAGATTCATGCTTCATAAGAAAAATGTACCTTGAGTAATCATCAATAAAATTACTCATAACCTCCTCTTGCTTTGGTTGACATTGAACTACGTACATCTATGTGAACGATCTCTAACACTTCTTTAGCCCCATTCCCCTTGGCTCCAAATGCCATCTTGTTCATATTACCCTCCAAACATGATTCGCAGGTTGGAATCGATTCAACTTGGAGACGCTCCAGTGAACCATATTTCACCAACCTTTGGATCCTCTTTGGACTTATATGACCTAATCTTGGATGCCAAAGAAGTGTCTCGTTCACGTCTGATGAACGTTTTCTTTTCTCGGAAACAGTTGATGTGTTATAGGATACATTTCGTGAGTGGTGTGCATAGTTAATTGTATAGAGATTTTCCATCAATGTCCCGTAATAGATACACTCATCATTTCAAAATGTTGTCATTCTTATTAGAAGAAACTTAGTGTCCTTTAATCGAATTTTAGAAACTGAAAGTGAATTCTTTCTAAAACTGGGAACATAAAGATAATCTCAAAAAAAACTTTTATCTTCAAAAGATAGGTGCACTTCTCCCACTGCTTTAACTGCTACTCATGTAGCATTGCAATGTCTGCTACTTGCGTAGTATTGCAATAATCGTTACTATCGTAGCATTGCAATATCTGCCACTTACGTAGCATTGCAATGTCTTCTACTTTTGTAACGTTGCCCAGTGTGATGAGGATCTCACTCCCACTAAGTTGCCGGATCATTTAGAACCTGTGAAGCCAACATGATTAGTGGATCTCGTATCAACCACCCACGAATGAGAAGTATACGCCGCTAAACAAGTTTCAACAACTAGTGTGTGAGAATTACCTTACTTTCCGTCCCTTTTGGGGTTGGAACAGGCAAGACCTCCATTGTCCTCTCTCATCGCAGCTTAAGCACTTCCTCTTTGGATTTTCCTTGACACAACAAGCATTCCTCATCTTACCATTGCCATTGCAATGATTGAGTTTTATTGCTTATGGCCTTTTGGTCCTCTTCTTTTCTTGCCTACCCTTGGCCTAGAAAATGAAGGCGGACCACTTGAATTGAAGCTTGAGTTTGGTGCTTCTTCATCATTTTCGCCGAGACCAAAAGCTTGCAACAAATTAGCTAGCGAGGCCAAAATGCTCAAAAACTTTTGGGGAGAGAGTGAAGTACCAAATTCATCCGAGTCTCCAGATCATAATCTGACTCGAGAATCTCAAGTTTGTTCTGGGATGGGCAATCTATTTTGAGGACGTAATCCCTTACGGGTTTTTCCTCCACCATTTCAAATGACATCATCTCTCAAGAAGGTGATCGACGAGTCCCGCGTCATGTTTTGACTCGTCGGTTGGCTCATCGATTTTTGTGTGTCAAAAATCCCTTGTGCTTTTTTGCGATTAGGACAATTATAATTTTCCAATCAATATAGTTTCCATACATATTGTATTTGACTTTTAAGTATAATAACAATGGATTAAAAGGTAACGACATCTCGAAATGAAATAAACAACTATATGCAAAAAAGCACGAGATATATCACAAGGTTTGATCACATGCCATCATATTTAAAATCTCAAAAAAAATATGAACATGGATCACCCAACATCTCAAAAAAGCAGTTTAAATAAGCCACGTGGGGTGGGTCATTATTTAAACACATTCAAGCGAGTTACAAACAAGAACAAGTTACAAACCTTTAATATCCAGATTAATAGTTGGCTCCACTTGACCAATATAAAATTCGACAGGGGACTTCGGGAAGTATATGCATATCAATTTTATACCTAAGTAATAACCATGATTAAATCTGGGATTACTATTTCGCTTTGATCGAGCCTCGTGGGGAGGGTCATCGCCGCCACTAGTAATAACCCACAATCATCCTTTCGAATTCATTCATGTGAAACCTATCTTTTTTGACCGTCCAGTAGGGGAATTTCTCCAAAAGAATTCACAAATAAATAAATCATGGAGGTCAAAATTAATTCAATTTTATTATCCGGAATAAAATTGTCAATTAATTATTTAAAACATACTTAGTAATTTTGGAGTTGAGATTTTTCAATTTGGCAACCCTCATGCAAACACATTTAAACAAATTAAATAAAGCATAAGATAGCACAAATAAATCAAGCATAACAGAAAAATAAACATATTGGGCACAAATTATCCAATTGTCATGGTTTGATTTTTCTTGGCTTGATCTTGAAGAAACACGTCTCGAATTTCTCCCACTCGTTCGTCTCGAAAAAAAAACTTCGTCTCGAACCGCCACGCCAAGCGACTCGCAATGGATGGACGCCAAGATCCGGCGGCCGCTGCCTAGAACATTTCTCGCGACCTTTCAGCGCACTTTGGCGAATTACGCCCTTGGCTCGGCGCCTCGGCGAGGAATCGGCAGAAATTCGGCGTGAATTGGCCGTTAATTCGGCGGTCGTCGGCGAGGCGCAGCCCGCCTCCGCCTCGCCCATTTTGCTCGGCCTCACCAGCGTCTCATGAGGAGCCGTCCGCCTTGTGGCATCAGCTCATAGGACGCACCGCCCGTCGCCGACACACGCATTCTCGCCTTCGACGCATCGGACCCTCGCCTAACGCCCACATCGTGCCGGTACGCCTTGCGCCATACACACACAGTTACGGATTTAGATCTTTAATTCTTCATCTCTTGGTTCGATCGGTTACAATTTATTTTACAAAAAATAAATAAACTGAATCTGAACTAATCTATTCTGATGATCCAAATCAAAACAAATCCTAGTCTACTGGTGGATTTTCTCCGAGCAAAACAAATCGAGCAATCGAATAAAAAAAACCACGGTTTATATGCATGCAAAATAAAACATTAAAATCCATGACAATTGGATACCGCAAAAACAGATCTAACAGTTCTACTATCCAATTTCAAATTTTAATGTCCACTTAATTAAATTACAATTTAAAAATTGAGTCGAAACAAAAGTGGCTCGATGCGCTTGTTGGGGAATGAGTTGCCTTGAGATCTATTAGGGGGTGAATATTCAAAGACAAATTTAATTCATTAATTATTACTAGCATGAATTAATCCTATATTAATTCAAATAATAATTGCAACAACATATCATGCATATAAAAAGCCACGTAAAACCTACGCATGCGGAAACTACGGGTTTACGTGAACGCCTCTCGGGATGGCGGTGGCCCCGATCGGACGGACTAACCAAAAGGACTTCCCAAGTATTCCCTTAGCCCTTGCTCGACAATCCGGTGGAAGGATACTCGCGAACAATTAACAAAAGGAAAAAATAAACTTTGTTGCACCACTTGTGTGGATTTGCTAATATTTCCAGCACATGGAATTGTACTTGGGAATGAACTAATCATCCCCTATTTATAGGAGAGGAGGGGGACGAAAATTTAGTGATATTTCAATGTGGGATAAGACTTTTCTTGGTCACCAAGAAATCTTGAATATATCCTATATATTCTCTTTCCCATAATTAAAATATTCCACAAAAATCCACCTCCTCTATTATGGAGTAAATTTTCGAAAAATATGTGATGCAAGAATCCAAGATTTGGATCTTCTTGAATTTATGAGATATTCTTGTATTTCAAGAAATACATATCTTCCATAATATCTTTTCAAGAAAATCAAGAAAATCTTTCTTGTCCACTATTTTCCAAAAATTTCGAAAAACACTATGTATAACCAAGTGGGAGATTTCTTGAATTTAATGAGATAATCTTGTATTCCAAGAATACATATCTTCATTCCATAACAAAATTCAAAGAAAATCTTTCTCCCTCTTTATCCATAATTTTCGAAAATTGCAAGGAAATATAAGCAATAATATTTATTTTATTTTAATCACCTTTTCAGTTATTGGACTATATGTTGGGCTACTCAGGGGGCCTTTAGGAGAATTAAGATTGGACCTTCTAATGGATCTTGAATATCTAATATTGAGCCACAATATAATTCAAGCCCATAAATATTAATTAATCCCACTACATAATTAATATTGCACTATCCATCTTAACCCATATTACAGTCAATATGGCTCCCGGTCATCATTTCCCGTGTTTAAGATTATCTAGCCCATTAATTAATTCAAGCCACTGAAATAGCTTTCCGTTAATTAATATCTTTTGTCCTTGGTCAAGGAACGGTTCAACATTATTATCCATACCGGAAACTAATTCCACTTGCAAGATTTAGTATGATAAAGCTTATGAACCTCCCAAGGGGACAAATCAAGCAAGCGTACTTGCACACGATTCTTCGTATTAAATCTTAGCAATCACATGTGACCAATAATATTGCCCAAGATAAAAAGTATTGAATCTCTCTCTGATTCGCTACCCATGATAAGTCAAAGCAATAGTTACCGATCCCACGTGATCCTATTTAAGGGACGAAGGTTAAGAAACAACGAACCACTGAGGTCTAATTCTTCCTTGTTCAGTTCTGAAGAATTTATCCTCCTGTAGGTCCTATTCAGCGCATCAGTCATGCACTAGTGTAATCTCTTGGTCAAGACAAACCAATCTGAGCCTTACACCTCAACCTTTCGCGATGGTTGTTCATTTCCATCTAGGTCGTGAATGGCGTACTTATAGTTACAAGGGACTGTTAATTTAATCTTCTGTGATCGGGTATCACTAAATTAACTACAGTGTAACACGTACGAATTATTGAACAGTTATGCAGTAAATATATATAACATTCAATCATATTTAAAGCATCAGTGATAAACAATTTATTTCAGTAAATAAGTCTGGAAATTCAGTTTTGATTATACAAAGTAAAAGCATACTTTTCAGTATAATCCCCAACAGGACCATCAGTCACCTTTAGGTAACATATGGTGACGAATTTTGTGTCGTCACAAAAAAATTCGTCACCGAATGGGATTTTCTGTAGTGAACACTAAATAATGAAATCTAAATTATGACCTAGGGTGAATCATGAACCATTTGGGCCGAGTGTACCATGAACCACCCAATTTTGTCTTGCCTTCACCAATTACAGAATTTGGTTGTAAATTAAAGTTTTTTCATGTATGAAAATTTTCATACTAGACTTTGTCTTAATGTTTTTAATTCTCTCCACCAAACTCACTTTACACCATTTATTACTATTATTTCCCTCCACCAAACTTACTTTACCCACTTTACACCATTTAATATTATTATCTCTTATTTTTTCTTAATCTCCGTATCTACAGTAAATGAATAATAAAAGATAGGACGGAGGGAGTACTTTTTTTTTTAAAAGGTGTTTATGTGTTTTAACTTTTAATGGGTTTGTGTGTTGGGTTAAAGTAGGACAAATAATGTAATTTTCAAATGTTTGAATGGTATAATTTAAAATTAAAATATTGTTTCATTGTCATTTTAGAAGATATTGAATTTATTTTAGAACGAACCTTTTCGTCAAATATTAAATCAAACTTAGGACTGAGAGAGTGTGCTCAAAAGGAGCAATGACTCAAAGGCGTCTTATAATCCGCCGGGCCGGTTGCCCCTTCTTCTACAATTGTAAGGGTATTGGTTGGAAGAATTAGGAAGAACCAGTGGTCCAGTAGGTTACGTAATATCGAAAAGTTATTTGTTTGTTTAGGAAGAAGCAGCGGTCCAGTACGTTATATAATATCGAAAAGTCTTGCATGGAAACCAGGTGTATTATATAAGAGTGACCTCAAGTCAATGGAGGAGGATAACTTGCTCAAGTTATTAGGGCAATTCGAAAAAATATCATAATCATGGTTTCATGGTGGCGCATACAAGTCGTCAAGGGGTGTTATTTTCCAAACAAATCTGATATGGGTGACAATTTTCCTAAATTTTGAAATTAATTATCATCCTTGCGAACATGTTTATATACAGGAGTGAGTCTCATGTACGCCCAGGTGCACAGTGCACTCATAATATATTTTAGAATTGTGCAACTTGTTATACTGAAAAGTGCAACATGTTTCCACTGAATCGTGTTACTATTTTCATTATCAATAGTTACACGGTTCAGTGTAATAAGTTGCACTTTTCAATATAACACGTTGCACGATTCTAAAATGCACTATGAATGCACGGTGCACTTGAATGCATACAAGACTTAACCAATTTGAGATAATTGCTCTGAAAGTAATTATTATATCAATTATAAATTTATAATAAATTAAATTCACACATGAATGTGGATAGATATGGAGACAAAAGCTGGTAACCTTGGAGAGATAATAAATGGGTAAGCTTAGGGAATTCAAATGTTACGTGATTTATCAAAATCAAGAGCTCTCTTCTCCTACACATGACACAAAACAGAAAATAGAGAAAACAAGTTTCTATGTACGCGTTACTTAGGGCCCATTTGGTTAAGCTTATTTTAAACATTTTATAAGCTCTAACATCTTATAAATTGTTTTGAGAGTTTATAAGATATAATTTTTAAGTAGCTTATAAGTTGTTAAATTGTTTGGCCAATAAAACTTATAAGTTCTTTAATAGTATTTTTTTAAAAAAATATTTTTTTAATTTTAAAATTAATATAATTTTTTCGATTTTTATAATAATATTTTTTCCCCAGAAAATAATTTTTTAGAAAATAAATATTTTTTTCAGAAAAAAATCGAATATATTGAAAAAAAAATCCAGAAAATAATTTTTTTAGAAAAAAGAATCGAAAATATTTTTTTTTCAAAATATATTTTGTTTAAAAAATAATCAAAAATATTTTTTTTCGAATATAAATATATTTTCCTTGAAAAAAATATTTTTTTTTCGAAAATAAATATATTTTTCCAGAAAAAAATATTTTTTTTTCATAAATAAATTTTTTTTAGAAAATTTATTTATTTATTTCTTGCGAATACAAAAAAAACGGGCCGGATTGAATTGAATTCAGATCGAGTTTGGACCGGAATGGGTTGAGATATGATAGAGCTTATTTAATTTTTGTAAAATAAGTTGGGATATCCCAACTTATTTTTTTGGAGCTTATAAGCTCTAAAGAGCTTATTTATAGATCTTATAAGATGTTAGACATCTTATTATACCAAATAAAATTAATGAACTTATAAGCTCATAAACAGCTTATAAGCTGTTTTAAAGAGCTTATAAACTGTGCCAAACACCCCCTAATGCCAATGCAAACATAAATCACAAGGTCTCTCTTCTCCTATGAATGACACAAAACAAAAAATTGAGAAAATTGAGAAAACAAGTTTCTCTGTTCGCATTATTTAATATCAATGCATGCAAAAAGGGCATTAACACTACAAAAGAAGTCTCGATCGCAAAAGTATTATGCGCTCTAGTGTTTTCATTAGGCTAGGTATTCATTAGTTAAATTTTCACTTTGATAAATATGTATTATATAGTTTCACTAAAAAACAAAATGCGTTTTAGAGATGAAAAAACCGTCTCAAAATCCTTGTTGAGAAGGTTTTTTTTTTTTTTGTCCTTAAATCAGGCGTTTCAAATTTAGAGATGATTTTTCAAAGTTCCGTCTCAAACCTGAGACGGTTCAAACCGTCTCAAATCCGTCTCAAATTTTAGACGGTTTAAACCGTCAAAAATTGACCCGGATCCAGTCCAATTCAGGTCAAATTTGAGACGGAAACCACATGAACCACGAACCACACGAGCCACGATCTATTTAGTATTAACACTGAACCACTTTGTACATAAACCTCGTGAAGGCTCACATAATATATAGCGAATTTCGCTCCCGAGAGTGATCGAACCCGCATCGATTGGGCGTCGGGGAGGGCGCTCAACCACTTGGACATTTGATTTCATTCATTTATTTTACAATATTAATTGTATATGTACACAAATTAAATAATTTTTTAAAAAATAAAAAATTAAATCAATTTTTTCCATATATGTAATTTGATATTTATTTCAAACCTTTTAAGATTATATTTATTTTATTATTATTTATAAATTCTAATTAAATTATGTTATATTATTTTAAAATTTATTACATTCACCTCAAAATTTCAAATTATCTTCCAATTTAAACTAATTTTTTTATTTGTATAACCTTTAAATATTATAGTCTAAAATTATAATTAATTTTTTATTATTATAAAATCTAATTAAATTATGTTATATTATTTTAAAATTTTTATTTCTAATTATGTCACCTCAAAATTTTAAATAATATTTCAATTTAAATTAATTTTATTTATTTATATAACTTTAAAAATTATAGTCTAAAATTATAATTAAATTTTTATTATTTATAAATTCTAATTAAATTATGTTATATTATTTTAAAATTTTTATTTCTAATTATGTTACCTCAAAATTTCAAATTATCTTTGAATTTAAATTAATATTTTTATTTATATAACCTTTAAAAATTGTAGTCGCTAATACCTTTAAAATTTTTAATTAAATTAAATTATATTATTTTAAATTTGTATTTCTAATTATCTTACCTTAAAATTTAGAATTAATTTTTAATTTAAATTTATTTATTTTTATTTATAAAATTTGAGACGGTTTTACCGTCTCTAAATCAATTTCAAATTTGAGACGGAAAAACCGTCTCAAATCCGTTTTAAATTGACCCGACAAGTTTGAGACGGTTTCTTCCGTCTCAATTAAGAAACAAAACAACGGCGTTTTAAGCTTGGTCAAATTTTCGTCTCAAATCCGTTTCAAAATCGTCGAAATTTGAGACGGAAATAAAAATCGTGGCAAATATGGTCAATTTTGACCGTTTGTCTGTTTCCGACTCAAAACCGTCGCCAAATTACTTGTAATTTTTCTCCGGTAACATTAGTTTTTGGATGTCTGAGGCTTGACGGGCCAGAATATTCTAGAATATTCTAGAAGTATCTGATGGGCTTGTAGGATTTGGACTGGACTTGATTTGTTTTATTGGACTTTCATAAGCCCAACCGCTTTTATTGGACTTTAGAGGCCCAATTCGATTTATTGGACTTTAGAATATGGCACTTTGTGCTTAAATCTAGGGTAGAATATATGCGTGTATTTCTTGCTCTGTGTTCCACGGTGGGAATGCTAGATGATTTGGCTTGATGAATGTTTCACTCATTTTCCACACCACTGATAATAGAGGAGGAACTTGTATTTATAGTGTGGATTTGAATGTTACCGTTGGATGGAGTCACATTCAAATGAGTAAGAAAAGAGTTAGGAGTTAAGCGATGAAATTTTGAGCAAAGCAAAATCGAGAAGAAAAAAGCTAAGCCGGTGATCAAATCGGATGACGGATGATTGATCGGATGATCGGGAAGCAGCCTTTTTTGATCTGGTGATCGGTCTTCCTCTCATCTGGTGATCGGAAAAGCGATCAATGAACGTCCCCGAATGACCGGAAGAAGGTTGCGGATCGGAAGAGGCAGATGGGCCCGATCGAGATCGGGATATGAAGATGGCGGGTTTATCAATATCGAGCGTGATTGAGATCGGGCGTGCTATCGATATGCTAACCTAATACTTGTCGATGTGCTAATTAATGCGAAGATAAAGCGATATCTTGACACGATGCTATCTTGATCGATCATGTAAATTTGTCAGATCGTGAAAAATCGAGATATCGAAAAAGCGAAATCTGCCTACGATGGGAGGGAAAAAGTCATATGAAGAAAGTCGAATTTGAATCAGAGATCACGAGGCTCGAGACGAACCGAAGCTTAGGCGAGACACGAAGGATCGGAGATGAGGCTGAAGACTTCGATGTATGTTGAAGATCCAATCTCGAGATGAGGCGAAGATTCAGGCGAGGAATCTGAAGAATATAGATTAGATTGGCGTGGACCAATGATTGGACCAATGAAAAAAAGGCAACCGACTGAAAAAATGGATTTGAATAACACCAGATCAGCTCGATTCGCTCTTCCGATCACCAGAATAGTCGTTTTTCGTTTCTTCCGATCATCCGATCAAATATCCGTCATGGATCTTCATCGATCACCGGCTTAAATTTTTTTTTCTTCCGATTTTGCTCAAACCATCGCTTAACTCCGAACTCATCTATTATTTGATCTCGATGGGTCTAAATCGCAACCTCGTCGATCTCGATCATCTACGCCCCGATTTCGTGAGTTCCCCCTCAATCTTTTCTCGTTTCCCCCTCAACTTGTTATCTCGTAAATCACTTCAAAAACTCAAGTTGATAATGTTTTGGCATAATTCATCAAAACTAAAATATCCCAACAATTTCCCCCTTTTTGATAATGACGCCAAAACATTAGAATATATGCATTAATAGAGATCGGGTTTTTATTTTAAAAAGATCAGTTCAGGCGATCACTTTGAAAAGTTGTGAGCGTTTGAACTCGCGCTCGATACCAATTGATGGTATCAGTTCAGAAATCCACATTGAAAAACAGTGACCTTTTGAACAACCCGCTCTGATACCAATTGTTGGTATCAGATCAGAGACGGGTTTTAAAAATGGATCTGTTCAGGTGATCACTTTTGAAATTAGTGATCTGTTGAACTCTCGCTCTGATACCAGTTGATCTCTTGGTATCGGATCGTAGATGAGTTTTAAAAATAGATCGCTTTCGGCGATTACATTGAAAAAGTAATCTTTTGAGCACCCGCTTTGATACCAGTAGATGGTCCCGATTTGAAAGTCGAAAAACCCATTTGTGCGTGCGGAAGCAAACATTTTAAAAGTTCGATGCATATAAAACAGGGGTGAGGGTAGAGTGATTCCAATTTTTTGCTTCTTAAGCTCATGTGTTGTGTTTTGCTTATAATCGAATGCATATGACAAGTATAAACATAAAGCAGTAAAGAACACAACAATTTTATAGTGGTTCGGACAACTCGTCCTACATCCACTCTTCCCTTCAAGGGGCACCGACTTAACCAACTGGACTTAGTTTACCGTGTTAGTCCAACACCCAACAGATGTTTACCGAGTTCACACTCAAACGGGACTTATCACCCTCACGGGATTGCCTACCCTCCCTTTCGGGATTGCTAGATGTTTACCGAGTTCACACTCAACCTACAAACTTAACCTACCAACTGGTTTGGGTATAAGGTTGTTTGGTTTCCAACTAGGGTGAGATTTTCCCTTACATTTGTTTAGCCTCAATGCTAAGGTTGGGAAAATCTCTATAAGCTTAGGATATGGCATTTTGTGCTTAGATCTAGGGTAGAACACTTTTGGATATATGCGTGTATTTCTTGCTCTGTGTTCCACGGTGGGAATGCTAGATGATTTGGCTTGATGAATGTTTCACGCATTTTCCACACCACTGATAATAGAGGAAGAACTTGTATTTATAGTGTGGATTTGAATGTTACCGTTGGATGGAGTCACATTCAAATCCATACTATTCTGTAGCTTCTTGCAGCTTTTTCAGGCTGGTCGTCTTCCTCTCATTGGTCCACGTCAGCTGAATCTAACGGCTATATTCTTCAGATTCCTCGCCTTGGAATCTTCAGTTCTCATCTGAGTCTCAGGATCTTCAGTGACATACTGAGTCTTCAGTTCTCATCTGATCCTTCAGGTCTGTCTAAGCTTCTGGTTCGTCTGAGCCTCAGGATTCTTGATTCAGCCGACTTCTCTTCAGATGACTTCTTCTCCTGATCTGGTAGGCAGATTTCTGGCTTTCTGATATCTGATTTCTTCTCGCCTGATCTGATCAGCTCACATGATCAGATCAGTATAGCATCAGGTCAGCATATCAGTTTATCTGCATTAATTAGCACATCAGATTAGCATATTAGGTTAGCATATCAGATTAGCACGTCTGATCTCAATCACGTCTGATATTGATCAACTGCTCATCTTCATATCTGATCTCGATCACGTCTGATCTCGATCAGTCTCATCTGTTCCTCTTCTGATCTGCAACCTTCTCTTCTGATCTTCTGGTCAGTTTCTTTCTGATCAGCTTGACTGCTCTTCTGATCACCAGATCAGCTCGTCTGTTCTTCTGATCACCAGATCAGCTCGTCTGTTCTTCTGATCATCTGATCAGGTCATCTGGTCATCTGATCTTCTGATCAGCTGGCTTAGCTTTTCTTCTCTTCTGATTTTGCTCAGCTCATCAGTTAACTCCGGAACTCTTCTTACTCATTTGATCTCGATCAGTCTCGTCTGCAACCTCGTCTGATCTCGATCATCTACGACTGATTTCGTGAGTTCCCCCTCAATCTTTTCTCTCGTTCCCCCTCAACTTGTTATCTGTAAATCAGCTTCAAAAACTCAAGTTGATAATGTTTTGGCATAATTCATCAAAACTAAAATATCCCAACAAATGGGTCGAAGATGCCATTAATTAATTTATTTTAGGAAATAATTTTATTTATATTCTCAATAATAAATTCAGTTAACACGTAATTTCCATGTGTCGCCTTTTAATTTGGTGCAAATTTAATTTGCTTGCAGATATGTATGGAGTTAGGAGTATGAATTAAAAAAATATTGGGAAAATGAAAATTGGACGCGGGGCGGGTTAAATCCGCCGAGTTCACGGCGCGGGCCGGGTAAAGTGGGTTCAAAAACCCGGCGGGCGGGGTAGGTTACGGGTTGACAAAAAATTTGGGGGGGTGGGTTACGGGTTTGGCTAAACCCGTCCCGTTGCCATACATATCCCTCTCATTCAAAATATAAGATGTTTTGGCTTTTTGCACATTTATTAATTAGGAAAAATTATACCAAAATTGTCCTTATTTAATTATAATTTTTCTTTAATGACATGCCTTAATTATTGGAAAGCTTACCAAAAAAATAAAGAAAGAGTAATAAATAACGGCAGTGTAGGGAAATAAAAGTCAAAACATCATATAATATTTTTAATTATTAATCACCTTTTACCATGATTAAGCACAATGAATAAATAAATATATATATATATATATATATATATATATATATATATATATACACACACAATTAAGAATGTGCACCATATTTGTAATAATTTATTCAATCACTACATACAAATTTTGTATTATACTGAGAGCAATTTTTAAAACAACAATTCATATTAACTGATTGAGACTAATCACATGAAGGAATATAATTATATTTTCTATAATAAAAATAATTAATTAATGTAAATATTAAAACATAGACAATTAATAATAAGAGCATATTGAGGCAAAAATTATACAAAAATTAAACTATAATCGTATTTATAGAAAATCATACATTAATGAGAAGTAATTACTTTGGATTGGCAAATAAATGATAATAATTTCATATGCTTTTAAAAAAGAAAAAAAGAATTACAATAACTTTTACGTATGTACTGGATAATTCTTAAAGTACAAATGAACAGAAAAGATAGAGAATTAAAAACTCAAACATATAAAATAGACAATGCAATAATTTAAAATTATTTTTATAAATAATTAGTGATCTAAAATTGGTATAAAATAATATTAAGGCATCTTTTAATCAAGCAATTAAATGAAGAAAAAGTTAAAAATCATACACATTATATTATACTAAATACAATTTTGGCATAAATAATGGAATTTATAATAAATTAGCCTAGACTTCCATATAATTAATCTCAGAATAGTTATTCTTATAATATAACATATTATTTTAATTTACTGAAAAGTCAATAATCGAACAAATCATTTTTTTAATAAAAATAATTATAAGATTTAATATTATAAGTTTAAAAGAATAAAACAATTCAATCTAAACTATGACAATTCTAACATTATTTAATCACCTAAATCTATATCTATCTATAATCTCTATAATGCAAAACCTCCCTAAGATGATATGTCAAGTAATAAAATGATGTGGCAATGATGTGGCAAAGCCACATTCCTCTATTTCAAATCCCTCTAATCTCATTCATTTTGATTGTTGTTTTGATCTCAACCGTTGATTCTGTATTTCATTTCCTATAAATTGTAACCTCTCTTATTCATTTTTTCTCCATTCCATTTCACAATTTTTCATTTCTTCATCCCCAATTCTCATATGATGACGATTTATTGTCGTTCTATTTTTTCATATCATATTTCTCATTTGTTAAAAATGACGAAAATGTATTATTTGTTAGATCATATTTTTTGGTCGATCTCATTGCTATTACATTATTTTGCATTGATTGTTTCAATTATTTTGTAGTAATCTAACAAATAATTTTATTTCGATTTTCAGATTTAGTTGTTATTGTGGAGAAGATTACTTTTGGGAAGCAGGTGATTTTTTTTTTCTATATCATGAAGAATGTAGTGATTTTTTAATTTGTACAGTGTGAAGAATATGATCATATTTTGTTTGTTTGTATTATTTTTTAGATTTTTAATAACTTTTTTTATTTTCAGATTTATACATTATCCTTGAGAAGATTGTTTTGGAGAACGGGAAGATTATAAGTGGAAGTGAATTCTTGAAGATGGTCTAATATATACAATGAACTCGATGACATATTTTTAAGTTTTGCGTTTATAATTTTTGTATCTTATATATTGTGATGGATATTTTTCTATTCAACTATAATTTCTTCCAATATGATTTAATTTTCTTCAATTGTAACAAATGTTCTTCTCTTCAACTTATTCTATTTAGTAACTTTGCCGAACTTATTATTTTGTTTGAATGTGTAAAATTGTTTCTCAATATTATAATTTGATTGATGCACTCATAAATGTGGTCCATATTTACAGAGATTTATGTATGTTTATTCTAAATCAATTTAATAATCAAAATATAATTAACAATACTAATTACATTTTAAATTAACAACATTAAAGCTTTAGAATTTAATGTATATATAGGGTATAAACTAATACTCCTTTTTCACTAAAATTACGGAATATTCTTTTAATTTTAATACATAAATCATATAATTAATGTTAATAAAGAATTCTTTAACTTATTTGTCAAATTTTAATTAATAATTTATACAATAACAATTTATTAAATTTTAGTTTTCGAAATTATAAAAATTAAAATAAAAAAATAATTTGTTATATCATAATTATTGATTATGTCAACTACACATTATTTCTCTAATTTCAATTTATAATTCTCGCTACATATTCTCAAGAAGCACTATTATTTTTTATATCTTAAATCGTTGAATTTCAAAATTTGAATTATATAATTACTATCTGGATTTATTTGGGTCCATAATTGTCGACTGATTTTTTCTTAAAAGTTCCAGATTTTATTCTAACTTAAAGATTTAGTTGAAAATCAATTTTTCAATTATGTAATTTAAATCATGTCCTTAATTATATAATCATATTCCTTAAATTACGATTCAACTCTAATTAATTCATATATAGCAATTATTGGTAAGGTCAACTAAGCATAATTTCTTAAATTTCGGTCCATACTTTAATTAATAATTATATGTATTGATCATGCAGCTTAATTTTAGCTATTATAATTAATCAATCCTTGATTTTATTGATTTATTAACATAAATTATGATTAAAATAAATTGAAGTTAGCTATATTAATGTTATTATTCGAAATTTCTCATATCAATATTTTTTTATGTAGGTTCATATATAATCGTATTTTGCATGTATTAAGAAGCTTAATTGATGGTATTTAAAAAAAAAGGCTTAATTGATTTTCAAAATGTCTTTTAAATTCAATGTAAAACTGATTAGACTACTCTTTGACTTCCAACGACAACTCATTCTTCTTATTTTAGATAAATTATTCTCAAATTCAATCAAATTCTAGAATTATAGCATTTTTCCTGTCAATTTTTACTACATTTTTTTAGAATTATACAATATATACTTGACCATTTAAATTAGCAAGATTACAATCTGAAGGTTAATTTAATTATCATTCATAATTTAAAAAATTACATCAAATTTAATTTATAGTTTCCTTTGTTGTATAACCAATTAAGGATTCAACATTGACTATATTCGCAACATTTTAATTCAAATCAATACTAAAAAAATTTAATTGATTATCAAATAATTTATATATATATATATATATATTAATGATTTTTTTTTAACATTATTACTAAATTTGTAATTTTCGATTTTTCGGATGAATATTTTATATTTAATCTAGACTGATATTATGAAATTTGAATATATTTTTTTAAGGATTTACACTTACTATTCAAGCTTAAATATTTTTTTTATCATTACTCAATATAGTAAAAAGTTAATTAAATCTTGAATTTAATTTAAATATACTTGAATATTATATACAAGAATATAATTAATCACTAATTGATCATTTGAGATTCTTTTCATATTTATACAGTACTTATATAGAAATCAAATTTCATGTATAACTTTCTTTTGCTATAACATTGATTAAGGATTCGAGTAGTTTTATTTTATTACGCACATTATTTTTGAAGTAACACTATACATAATTTCCATAATTATGTACATTGACTTTTGTTATAATATTTTCGCATTAGAATCAAATCCATTTTTTTAAACCCTTCCGATCCAATTTTCAAATACAAGTAAATTAACAGTTAGTGCCTTATCTTATTAGAATATAGATTTAAAAAAATGTTATTGGAACTAAGTTATGTATGTTAAATTTTAATTTCATACTTTCACTTATTATATATCCTTTTTAAATATTTTCCCTAACTAAATTGGCATTATAATAAACATTAATTATTATTACATTATTTATTAAATATTATAACCTTTGAAATAAGTAATAAGTTTTTTAGCGTCTTGGAATAGTACTAGTTTGTTAATCATAACATAATTTTTAGAGTAAAGATATATTTAAACTAATAATTAAACTGAATAATTTAATAATTGGGATATTATTATTTGTATTTCATAGTATTTAATATTGTAAGATGAATATTATAATTTTGGATTAGTAAATTTTGTTAGCGCTTTGGGTTAGTAGTTTGTTAATGTTAATTACAATTAATGTAATTTTTAAGAATTGTAATTATATTTGAACTAATAATTAAATTAAATAATTTAATAATTGATATATTATTATTTGTAGTTTTTATTTAATATTGTAAGATGATTACGCAGCAATTTTATTGTGTTCTTTAATTATTTTTGCACTAATTTAACATATAGATAAAATTAAAAAGTTTTATTGCATCATTTATAAAATTAATTTTTAAATTTATAATTAACCATTAATATATATCATTAAATTCAAGTATAAAATGTATTTTTTTTTATCAAAGTTATTAAGTATCCAAGCATTGTTTCTATATATATATATATATATATATATATATATTTATTTAATTTATATATTAGTTTCACATCTTTAAATTACGATCAAAGTATTTTCTGTTTCAACTACGAAGAAAGACTTGCAAGCTTTAAATATTATAAACACTAACTTTCATTTGTATTAAACGTTGTTCAATTAATATGATGTAATATTGTATATTTTTTATAAGTTATAATTGTACTAATATCCATTTTAAATGTTTAGGGTATTTGTTATAAGTTAGTATAATTTACCAATTCATGGTAGAAATTTAAATATTTAAAACTAATTTAGGTTCATTTTAATTGTAAATTTATGTTGTAAAATTAAAGACTAAAAAGTTATGATTATAAGCTTTACAATTCGTTAAAGAGAAGGGATATTTATTGAGATTATCTTTAATCTACTAAAGGTGAATCACCTCCAATTCATATGGTGCCTTATTTTTAAATCTATGAATTTATGTGAGAAGTTATTTATAGTATTATTATAAGTTTTTTAATTTTTTATTTCAGTAATTTATTATTTAATTTTGATATCTACCTTCCATTTATCTCTTATGTATTAATTAGGAATCACCCCCTATTCATGTCGTTGCTATATTTCAAATCTTATTAATTTTTATGAGAAATTATTTATGTTATTATTAATAATATAATTTTTAAATCCTAATATTAATTTTTTTTTAATTTAATTTATGTAAGTCAATCTTTTATAGAATAGAAATAATATAAATATTCTAATTTTTAGACCAGTTTTTTTCGCGTATGTCTAAGGACTGTAATAGTGGTGTACGATGAAAGTGGTGCACACAATACCTTCTCTTTCTGAAGACATTTATTAGAAGATTCATAGAGGTTTCTAAGGCAATTCATTTTTAAATCATCTCGGGACGGAAGGAGTATATTTTAATTTAATTAATTGCAGTTATTAAATTAAAATGGTGCCTTTCTTGGAGAATTTGTAGATTGTTGCCTATAGATTCTGTTTTTGTTGCACTAATTATATTATTACTTTCCCCAAGATTTGAAAATTTTGAACTTGTAACACCTATGTTACTGAATTTTCTCTAACTCAAATAGTTACTGTTATTGATTTTTTTGTTAGCTACAAGATCCAACTTCTTTTTACATTAGCTATTTAGGAAGAAGATAAAATATACAAAAAAATTTCTTACAGTTTATTTAAATTACTTAACTATCCAAAAAATAAAATAAATGTAGAAGGATATTATATGCATTCAAAATGCAGAAACTAAACCTAAAAATTTACAGCTACTTTAGCAGCGAATTACTATGCAGTCGCGGCAAATGTTAAAACCATATATACTCTTGAAAGCACGAGTTAAGTTTCCATATTCCACTTTATGTTCCATTGCTTTTTACACACTGTGTGTTTTAATAGATGATGATTGATGATATTTAAAAAAAAATACAAGACGAAACGAAACACCAAAGTGGAATAACTACACCACAAATGAATCGAATCAGCGTATTAATCCTTTGAAATGTGGTGGGAGCTTGAATACAAAAAAATTATCTCTGGGGTGCACATTAAATTATTCCTATACATATGTAAGAAATTGTTTATTAATTACAAATTAAGTGATCGTTTAATTTCTAACTACATTAATTAACATAACAAAAGGGTGAGTGTTACTAGCTATCATGCATAATTTAGAAATTAACTGATGGCTTTTTATCAATCTTTCACCAATTAAGTAGATCTTATGTAACTTATTGGACTGCCAGGTCGCGGCTCAACTTATTTATGAAGATATTATTTCTCCTCTTCTTTATATGCCTTCAATTTCTATATGTTGGGTTAGTCGTGCTTTTAATACTATTGCTCATGAGCTCGTGGAACTCTCCCTCCTGCCTTGTTGTTATCAATTAGTGTTGGTTGTTTCCAGCTCAATTAATGTTATCTTTATTTTTCTTGTCTAGAAAAGAAAAAACTATTGACGAAAGAAAGAAAGAGGAGAAAACGACACTGGTAAGAAAGTTGACATTGATACTCTCTCTGCCCTCCACTGAAAGTCCACGGCTAGTGATGCTCAAAGTGGCGCTTACAGTCTCCTACAATCCGGTAACTTCTTTTCCCTGTTAGCTCTGTCATGCATTAATGCTTTCTTTCATTATCAATTTTTTGCACACAGGTTGCTTATTGTAAGAACTTTGATTTATATCCAGTTCCCAATTCTATGTTGCGGAATAAATTTGTAATTAAGGTATTTACTTTTTAGCGATCAGAAAGGGAAATTTGTTTTCTCTATGGTTTTCTTTTAGTAACGGCAGTGGTTTTACGTGGTAGCCCAGAAACGCAAAGCTCTTTTGTGTTTTGGGAGGGGAAGCCAAATTGGATTTGATTTCATGTTTGTGCAACCAATGATCAAAAGGGAAAGCAAAATTAAGGGAACAGTAGCATTCATTCTATAATTTATAGATTACTAGTAAATTTTTTCTTTAAATGCCTTGACCGGTTACATTGATTTTTGGGTCTCCAGGATTGCTTGTGAATTTGTCGAATGGGAAGAAGTTGTGAGAAATTGAGCTACCTGGCAGTATCATAGATTTTCTTCTCACTCGCTTGTCATTCAGTTTGGTATCATTAAAGGTAGCGAAATTTATCAAGTTCTGCATCATCACCGAGGACCTATAATAAGTTTTCCCTTAGTTGTAGAACTAGCCCGGATATTGATCAATGGGTTCTACTGAAGTTCAGGACTTCATCCTTTGTATATTCTGAGGAGATAAACATGTAATAACTGTAAATTAAAGCCACCACCAGAATTCAAAGGAGGTTGCAGTGCTTCTGCTTAGTATGAAGTTCTTCAAATTACAGATGCTAAAGGTTACTGTGAGCACTTGTCTTCTGGTTTATATTCTTCTTTGAAATTTACCTGTATTGGAGAGTTACTAAATGATTTTATCCATCCTGTTTTGTGAAGTTATACTCCAGACCCTTATTCACATCAACTCAGAAGGGTTGAGATTGCACTGTCCTGCGGTTATGAGCCTAAAATTGAGCAGTTAAGATATCTGCTGGCTTCTACTGCGGAACTCAAGGAAATGATGATTTCATCTCATTCTTCTTCACTTTTTGAGTAGAGTATGTCCCTGCAGTCATTGAACTTGTTCATCTCTCAGAGCCCCCTGCTTGAAAGGGTGAGGCTTGTATGGTGCACCAAATTGGATGCCTTTGAAGTTCAGGGGCCAAGACTCAGGCTTTTCATGTTCTATGGTGTTCTCAAGAATATTTGCTTAAAAAAATCTCCGGTTCTTGCTGAACTTTTATTATACACTCCCATAGTTAAAAACTTGGGAATTCGGTCCTCTACTGGCTTCAAATGTATTCAGTTTCCACCTATGCTGGAGAAACTTCATCTTCATCGATGCCTAGTGGAGGTGAGATACCTATTGCTGTTCTAGTAATGAACTACATTTATGTCACGTAGTTCGTTGGCACTTATTTTTTTAGTGGCACGGTTTCAGGGTGCAGGTGGTGTACCAAGGCGTTTTGGTGACAGTTTAAACTGTCTCAAAGTTCTTAAATTTACAATGTATCTGGATAGCATTGAGGAGGTTGCTTGTGTTTTCTGCTTAGCACGAAGTTCTCCAAACTTGCAGATGTTAAGGGTTATAGTGAGTAATTGTCTCTAGTTTTTTTTCGAATTTACCTCCATTGGAGAGTTAATAATATGATTTCATCCGTCCTGTTTTGTGAAGTCACACGCCAACAGAATTGAGGAAGCTTTTATAGAATTCATAAGAGCCCAAGAAACACCGGACCCTTATTTGCATCAACTTAGAAGGGTGGAAATTGCAGATTTTTCTGGTTCTGAGCCTGAAATTGAGCTTTTAAGATATCTGCTGGCTTCTGCTTTGGGGCTTGAAGAAATATGGTAATTGCACCGTGTCTTTCTTCAGTTTCTGATGAAGCGAGTTTCCTGGATAGGATCAAGCAATTTCTCCGGGCATCTCCAACTGCCCTTGTACTTTTAAAGGGGGGAGGTGTGTGTATTTGTTATTAAAACATGTACCAGTTTCTCAAAAATAATATGAAATTGCTTTGATGAAGTTATTCAGACTAATAGCATCAGGTTGCTGAGTCTATACCTTTTTTGTCTTGGAATTAGGATCCTTGCTTCCCAAAATCGATGTTTCTTCAAGCAGATGTTGCCTTACATAGGTTGTGAACAAGAGGCTCCACATGATCCGATTAAAAAAAACGGATATATTCGTATGAATTGTGCAAGGTATAATCATTAACTAATCGTAAAACAAAATTTAAGTTTTGTCTAAAACAGAAAATAATTAGGTTCTTCTGTAAAAGTGGCAACTTTACAATACCAAATACAGCTATCTATATCACTAATAGTACATTCATTCTACTTACATAAAGACCCGTATCCCTCTTCCTGTTCCTCCTTTTCAAGATAATCACAGCCTTAAATTGATTCCAGCTCGTGTTCATATATGTGGTTTAATATGACCAATCTAATCTCTCTATTAGAAAATTTTAATTCCCTCTGTCACAAATCTGCAAAGGCGCAAACCAATTGGCCTTCTTCCCTCTGCAGTTTGTACTTGCTTGCATAGTTGCTAAAGGTGTCCCTCAGGCGCGAGGCGCTCGAGGCTATTGGTTGTGCGCCTTTTTGTGTTTAGTCGGGCGTAGCTTTTGGGGCGAGCGCTTCAATGTGCCTCTGTGCTCCTTTTACACCCCAAAATGTTTTTTCTGTACTAAATTTGAAATAAGATACAATTTCTGACAAAAAATTACTGGAAAGAAAACAAAGGCGAATCATAAACTAAAAAAAGGTGTTGAATCTAGGCCTAGGGTGTAAGCAAAAATTTGGTAAAGAAAGATAAAACTGAGAAACAACACTGCTGGCTTTATACGCTAGGTTTTAGGTTCTTTCTACACTTGTTTTCTTTGTGAATCTTATCTCTGTTTGATGAGAATGAGAACTAGACTATTGATTAATTACTACATTGGATGTTTTGTGTGTTAATGGAGTCTAACTTTACAACTTTAGTGTTTATTTCATGTTTACATTATGTTCTGATCCTCATTAGTTGTTTGTGTATTATTATGTTCTTTTATATGGTACAGAACTTTATTTTGTAGGACTATACATGTCAAATATGTTATATTAATATATAAATGATGTTTAGTGAAAAAGGACAAGAGGCGCGCCTTGCGCCCTTAACAACTATGCTTGCTTGGTTAATCCTTGTTTCAGCTCTTCAAGAGTTATCATTCCATTCTTATTCCAGTCCCTACTTTGGAATATTTATTTCTTCCTTGGACAAGTAACCCGCGATAATAGAGCATTGAAAACCTTGCAGATTTAATGACTGACTATGTTCAGTTGCTAGGTCTGATGTGAGACAACTCACGTGGACATAATCAAAATGCCATACCTGGAAAGCAACTTTGTTGAACTAATTCATAAACGAATTGTCAAGTGGAGTATCAGGTGCCACTCCATCATCATTGATCCATGGACGATGAGTAAAATTCATTTTTGATCCCATAAGACAGGACACCTCACGATTTTGGTCCCAACATCCACCACTTTGGTCCTAAAACTATTTTTTCATGCAGTTTTGGTCCCATCGTTTCATTTTCAGTTAAAAGTCAGCTGCAGTTTTGGTCCCACAGGACAAGGTTTGGACCAAAAGTGCAGTTGAACTTGATGCATTCTGTAACGGAAGGACCAAAACTGCATGAAAAAATTCTTTCGGGACCAAAGTGGTGAATATTAAGACCAAAATAGTGAGTTGTCGTGACCTGTGCGACCAAAAATGAATTTTAATCCATGGATGATCTTCACAGACCATAATATTCAGGATACATTGGTTGTTACAGCGGAAGAAACTGAATCATAAACATCCTTAGCAATGCAATACATATACTATATAGACTTGCATCTATTCTTTTTGGGTAGCTTATTTTGTTCTATAATCATTCTTCTGATTTTGTTGCATAAATTAATATATAACCGAGTGTTTTGTTGCACAACTATGGACACCGAGTGTTTTGTTGCATACATTAATATATTTTTTTTTTGATAAATTGCAGCGGTGATAAATAGATTAATTAAAATATGCTTAAATGTCTCACCGTACAAAATAAGATAGTAAGATTCCTATGCATCGTACAACTCAAGTGTATTTTTGAAATATATAACGTGTTTTATTGAAACGTGCAATTTGTTTATATTGAAAAGTACATTTTGTTTTGCACTAAACAAGTATGTTTCATTATAAACAAGTTTAATATTTTAGTGAAATAAATTGCATGTTTAAAAAATACACAGTGACTTTGCCAAATAATCTCGCCTTTCCCCCAATATAATACTCACCTACACAGTTTAGCTCCGAAAGTAAAAACTAATCTCTTGAATAAAGACAATGGAAAGAAAGAAAGAGTCAGGTTTCCATGAACCAAGTCTATGCTATGAACTTGGATTATTTGACAAATTTCACTCATTTTCAACACATTTTTCAAACCCACTAAATTTGATATGTAGCATACCCTGGATAGATTCAAATGTCATGAATTAAAAATAAGGTAAGGTTCGTCTATACAAATTTTTGTCAAGAAAAAAAAGTTCTGGAAAGTGCTTTTAAGTTTACTAACTTATTTGACAAAAACTCATATGAGTAGTACAAATTTGTTGGATATAAAACAACACTTAGAATATAATGTAATTACTTTTTATTAGATAGGCAATATAATCGTCAAGACTCAAACATTCAATTTACAGGACTCATAATTTGTGTGGAGCTTTCAAACTCACTTTTTGAAACTCACTTCCGCTCGTATCCAATCCTGAAAGTCTCGTCGCACCTCCGCTACATGCTCAAACGCCACCCGCCTGAGCAAGCAATTGGGCTCCACATGGTCTGTGGTATAAATCCGCCAGCCGCTGGTATCTGAATGCCACCACCACCGGCTCGTCGTCTTCTGGAAAGGCTAAACATAGCATACACACCAACGGACCCGACAAATTCAATCTAACCCTCATGCGCAAACAATGGCCCCACAACACCCCTGTGTTTCCATCGACCTCCACCGTTTGTCCCAAAACGTTGCCAATGAAGCGAGCTATGGGCTGAGTCAACTTATTAAATGGCAACCCAAATAGCTGTACCCAAAATGGTGCCACATCCACCCCTACCTCCTCCTAACACTCCGTACCCTTCAACTGGCGCAACACCAATAACGAACGGCGAAAGTTCCACGGCTGCTGACACATAACCCTCGAACAATCCTCCATCACTACAAGAAAATGAAGAATTGTCTACCAAAATTTTTAAATGCCTATGAAATTTTCCTACAAAAATAGTTTGGTCCTTAAAAGTGACTATTGCCTAAGATTTGCCTACCAATTTTTAGAAAAATCTATGAAAAGTTACCTACACAAAAATAATTTTCTAGGCAAACAAATTACCTACCATGAAACTACCTACACATTCCTAATTTCCGTAGGCAAACTAATTAACTACAAAAGATAATTCCCTAGGCAACTTACATTTTTGTAGGCAATTATATTTATAGATTAGAAATGACTTACAAATAAATTTACCTACGAGTTACATTTCGTAGGCAAATTTACCTATGAATAAAAATGTCTAGGCAAATTGAAATATTTTCTAGGCAATCCTCTATTTTTTGGAATATTTCGTAGGCAACCTTCTATTTTTTTTAGTGCATACTACTGAATTCAAACACATACTTCGATTCTCTGATTTCCTTTACTTCAAGTTCAGCTTGGATGCGCCATATGCTTCGAAGTGACCCCCGAAATTACGCCATATTGAACATTTTCGGGATTAGCAATCGCCCCACCAAACATGTACCGCCGGAGTCACCTCTATGCGAGGCCACTTATCTAGGATTAGCAACATCCTCTCCCAAAGGGCCAACAAGGAATCATCCACCATGGTTGAAAGCAGAACCGAATACACAAAGAAACGAAACCGATAAATGACCACGAAGAAACCGATAGAAAGATTTAAACCCCACCCTAATGATTGCACTACCGCACTCAAATTAACAAGCAATTTAGGTAAAAAGCATCTGTTAATCCGGAAAGGAACTTTTCAGCCGGTCCAGTTCCACTGTTGACTGCCGTCTGCTGATCACACCAGGCCAGGCTGCTAGGCGTCCTCTTTCACCGAATCACAATTTCATCTTTTTTCAGTTCTTTTTCACTTATTGATTTGTGATTCTTTAATTATAAACTTTTGGCTTTTTAAAATAAATACGTTTTCTAATAAGCATTAATTGGCTGTGAGAAAAGGAAAAAAAAGAAAATGATCAGAACAACTAATTTCATAAAAAAAAAAGGAGCTTTGGATAAAATATAGTGAATGATTTAGGACATTCAAATCATTTAGAAGACTTGAATAAAAATATTAGTCGAGAACAAGAACCAAACAACATAGATGTAAATGATTTCAGTGGACTAACTAGTCTTGATATATATATATATATATATATATAGTGCTAGTGTATATGAACCATATGAATGAATCAAACATCGTAGATATAAACAATTTGAATAAGGAAATTAATGAATCAAATTAACTATACAGATATTATTTTTCAAAATGTTAGAAGATGTCATTTTAAATGATTTATATTTATACTTTCACTTTTCACTTGTTTTTTTACATATGCATGTTGCTTATATTATTTGATGTCGTCGAAAGGGTGGGCCACTTTTGTGTTTGCCTCAGGCCTGAAAAATGTCAGGACAGCTTTGGTGAAGCTAAATGTCGATGTCGGCTTCTTTGAGGATACATTAGAGACATCTACTAAAGTTTTCAACTCGCAAAACTTTGGCAAAAGCAGACAGTTTCTTCTGTTACTAAATACTTGATTTAAAAAAACATACTTGAATTAAAAAACAGGACGTTTATTTGTGCGTTAAACAGAGTGCGTGGAATCGCGCTAATCTTCTCTATATCGTTCAAATGTTATAGAGGTTTCTCATTGAAAATCTTGTCAAGAAACTAGGAGAGAAGCTAAGCATGGCCAGTTTTGAGGGCATTGTCCAAATCGTAAATCAAATCATCAACATCCTCAATTCCGACAGAAATACGGATGAGATCGTCAGTCAAGCCTCTAGCTTCTCGTACTGCCGCAGGTATGATTGAATGAGACATGAAACAAGGCAAGCTGATGAGGGACTTCACACTTCCTGCATAGTTAAAATAACATACGTGATTACTAATTTGTCTAAAAATGTAACTATCTTATGTTTTGTATGAGTTATCTTATATCATCATAACAATCCTAACTAAAAGGATACCGAAAAAGTGGTGCAAAATTACCAAAACTGACGGTTATGCTGAAATATTTGGTCGTCTCGACTACATGCTTAGACAGTGCCAATGAGCCCGTTACGAAACTTAGCACCGATCCTGCACCCTTTGCCTGTGCCAAGAGAGAGAAGACATTCGGGACAACATGTCAATTTACTTGCATGTGAGGGGCAAAATGTATTTTTAGGACATTAACTTAGGGAGGTTGTGTTTTAAGGACAATAATTTTTCGGGCTTAGAAATGTAATTTATAAATATAGGACAATATGTATTAAAATCCTGTTAATGCAGAACAATAGAGCCGTGGATCGTAATATTATAGGATTTAAAACAAATTTTTCTATATTTGTATTAACAGGATTTTAAAACATATTGTTCTATATTTACAAATTTGAAAACATATTGTCCTAGATTTCCAAGTTTGTAAATTATTGTCTTTAAAACACAATGCCACCTATTTTACTATATCCTAAAAAAAATTATTCCCTATTAATGAGTAAGATATTATGGATTGAACATTTGTACCTGGGAGAAGTGTAAGGATCGCCCAGGATGATCGGGAAGACCTGCATAATTTACCCTCTTCACCCGAGGATGGGACGACAAGAATTCAGCTATCTTTTGTGCATTTTCCTGCAGATTCGACATCATATGACCATAACATTTAAAGAATCTTGTACAACATATTAACAAAAAAGGCTACATGTAAAAACTTTAGCAGTTAAGTTAAGAAAAGAATGTCTCCTTTTAGCGGGATAGAATCCAAAAATAGTCCCATAATTTTTAACCTTTATCAAAATAGTCCCAAAAAGTTTGATGTACGAAATTGATCCCAATTTTTCGTGAATTGTAGCATTTTTGTCCCAAATTCTCTGGAATACATGAGACAACGTCATTTTTTGTCATGCATTTCAGCTGAAAATCTCCAAATTGAATGCTCACATGTAAGGCGCATGACAAAAAACGACGTCATTTCGTCAATTTGTAGCAAATTTGGGTCAAAAATGGTACGATTCACGTAAATTAGATCAATTTCGTACATCAAAACTTTTTTGGGGCCATTTTGAAAAAAGTAAAAAAGTTATGGGACTATTTTTTGTTCTGGTACTCTTTTAGCAGGCAAGAGCATTTGAGTTGAGAAAATCAAAGCTGGGTGCTTTAATTAGTTAGTTAATAAATTCTGAGCAAACCATTGTTGTGTAAAGTGAGGGAATGATACAACAGATAATACCTGTTGCTTTTCGACACGCAGAGGCATCGTTTTGATGCCTTTTAAACAAAGCCAATAGTCGAATGGCGCTAAACCTGAGCCCTCTGCATTCTATAGAAATTGCAGCTCTTTCGCCAAGCTAATTAGCATCAAATGTAGAAAATGAGTCGGTGAGTTCAAAAATCGAAAGTATCTCCCTGCAAATGAAAATACGAAACTAGTGGACGCACCTTTCGCCCTTAATAGCGAGAACGCCGGCCATGAGGTCACTGTGACCAGATATGAACTTCGTAGCCGAATGCATCACGATATCTAAAATTCAATTCACAAACTAAAGTTGATGGTCTATCTCATCGATCCCACATACAATATTGGGACAAACTCTTTTTTTTTTTGCCCCTTTTCAACATGCATCTCTCTTTTCTGCACTCTGACTTTTTCAACTCACAAATATGTCATTTTCTTAACATTCTACCCCTCTCCTCAGTCTCATCTCTATCCCATTTCATCTTTTAATCTCATTCCATCCAAACACAACCCAGACCCCCAAACCAGAACCTTGAACCCTAACCATGGACCCAAATCCTGAACCATGAACCCTAAACAGATTTGGGCCAGGTCCGGGCCTGATCCGGGTCCAAGTCTTGTTTGAAAGTTGGAAATGTGAGGGATAGAATGGTCACAAAAGGGCACAAATATGGGTTGAAAAAGTCTTGGGCAAAAAAAGAGAGATGCAAGTTCAAAAAGGGAATTTTTGCCTATTTTCTCTACAATATTTTGTTCAGAAAGACAGAAATATTGACAAATTAAGCAACTGTATCATTACCAGCTCCGAGTTCCAAAGGTTGACACAGTACAGGAGACATAATGTTGTTATCCACCAACACAAGAGCACCATGAGCATGTGCAAACTCACATATATTCTAAATGACAATCAGGACAAGATTAGATGCACAAATTAGTATATTGCCTAGTACATCAAAAATTCAAATTTAAATGAAGTGAAGCAGTCGTAAATAGGTATTGTAAATTCATGTGACCTACACGAATATCAGAAATCTGTTGGCGTGGGTTGGTTGGACTTTCCAACCACACAAGCTTTGTCCAAGGGCCAATGGCGGATGCAACCTCTTCCAAATTTTTCGTATCCACGCGCCTGCACCAAAAATAGTATGAAGCCTTGCTAACCAAATTATAAAGTAAATTAGTTTGAAGAGAACGATACTAACTTGACAACAACTCCGGATTTTGGGACTACTCGTGACAACAAATTATCAGAACAGCCATACATGTCGTCACCAGCAATAATTTCCTCCCCTGCCACGGCGAAAACAGAGTTTTTTTTATATATATTTGCTAAGGGAGCACTATTATCATGTTCCGAACATTGGGAACACAATTGAGCATAAATAAAACTCCCTCAGTACTAATTTAGATGACACATTTTTCTTAATTGGACGTCCTTATTTTGTTTTACCATTTCATAAAATAGAAATAAAGCAACTTTATACCATTTAATACACTATATTCCACTATATTTACAAAAATACCCCTTACACATAAAAGACTTTTCTAATATAAAGTAGAAATGACATATATACCCCTCCACCAAATCAACTTTACATCATTTAATACTAATCAACAATATTTTTATTAAAACCCGTGTTATTTACAAATGTGCAACCTAAATCAGGACGGAGAGAGTATAAGAAAGAAAGCAGAGTACCAGTTGCAACAAGATGAGTAACAGTTGACAAAGCTGTGATTCCACTGGCGAAGCATAATGCTCGATCAGCTTTATCAAGCTTTGCAAGAAGCCTAAAATAGACAGAAATCATTTTAACAGACTTAAATAATTGTAGAGCATTTGTCGATAATGTAAATCAATGAAAGAAGAGACCTTTCTAGGGCATCCCGAGTTGGATTTCCACTTCTTGTATAATCATAAGGTCCATAATATGTAGCTGAAGGCTGCACAACACTTGAATATAAGAGAAGTACTAGGATCTTTAAGCACACACTTTTCAATGATATTTCGGAAAAATTTTTTTAGGCCAGTAACTTCGAGGGGGTTGTGTATAAAGGACAATAATTTTACGAGCTTGGAAATGTAGGACAATATGTTTTAAAATCTGTAAATATAGGACAATCAAACTCGAATAAGCCCAAATCGGACTGAAATGTCACGTAATGTGCATTCTTGTCCTACATTTACATATTTACGGACTGGACTTGTGAAGGTATGATACTATGCTTTCAAAATCTGTAAATATAGGATAATCTTGCCACTCACCTGAAATTTTAGCCCGACTTGGGCTTATTAGGCTCGATTGTCCTACATATATAGATTTTAAAACATATTGTCCTATATTTATAGATTTTAAAACATATTGTCGTATGTTTAAAAACCCATAAAATTGTTGTCCTTAAAACACAAGCCACCTAAGTTACTGACTGAAAAAACATTATTTCCGGTACTTTGATGTGAAGATATACTCTTTAGAAAAATGTATATTGATATCTTATTTCCGTATATTATTCCCAAGCATTGCAAATGAATAGTTCCAAGAATTCTCTGTGTAATTTCGTGCAGAAACAAAAGAATGAGGCTTGCAAAGTTTACCTGCTTGAAAGTTGCAGTTTGATATAGAGGCGTGCTCATAGCATCATAAGGATCGAATTCATTAGAAAAATTCATCAACTTAGTCGAAACACTTGGCTTCCGTTCGACACTAATCTGTACAGGCTCCACTTCTGTCATAAGTTTATATGTACACATATCATATTTATGCCTCAATGAATTTATCATAGCTCGATAAACATGAATCAAAGAAACAGTAAATACATAAATGCAGGGAATAATGTTTTTTTAGACCAATAACTTAAGTTGAGTTGTGTTTTAAGGACAATAATTTTACGGGTTTAAAAATATAGGACAATATGTTTTAAAATCTGTAAATACAGAACAATTAATATGTTATAATATCTGTAAGTGTAGGACAATTGAGCCGAATAAATCCAAATCGGGCTAAAATTTTGAAAGATTGTCCTACATTTACATATTCGAAAACATAGTGTCCCATATTCATAAGTTCATAAATCTTTAAATGTAGGAGAATCATGCAATTCACATGACATTTCAGCCCAATTTGCATTTATTTTGGCTCGATTGTCTTACATTTACATATTTTTAAACATATTGTTCTATATTTACAGATTTTATCCAAGCTCGTAAAATTACTGGCCTAAAAAAATATTTTTCCCCATAAATGCATTCATTTGCATAATATAGCTTGAATATCTAATATACACTTGACGTTTGAGCATTCAGTGACACCATCGACCAAAGCTGACATGCTGAAATCCATCTCTTTGTCTCTCAAGCAATTTAACTTAATGTTCTGACCACCAAATGAACAATTTCCCTTTCTCAGCACGATTGTTTTCGACTCGTAAAGCTGGCCGAGATTACGGTTCAGAAAACCCTTAACACCAATTAATAGAGTTCTATATCAGAATCATCAGGAGAAAAAAATTAAAGAAAATAGGGAATGACAGTGAATTAAAGTATAAAAAACAAGTAATCAAATCTAAAAATACTGAGAAAGTAGTTTTTGGGTCCCATAACTTATCTAATGTACATTTCTCGTCCCATGAAATTTAACTGTTCAATTAATTTGGTCCTATAACTACATCAATTGACCAAATTTTTGTTCGTGATTTTCTAGTCAAAATTGGACAGTCAATTTAATTATGAGACCAAAACTGAACGGTTTCAACTTTTTTTGGATAAAAAATGGATAATAAATAAGTTATGAGTAAAAAAAAAAAATCTCTCAAAATACATATCATTTCCAGTTCAACACAACGAAAGGCTAAAAACGCATAAAAAGGGTACTCATATTTTGATCAGTTGAGTTTGTGGAGAGAGACGAAAAGAATGACTTGAGAGACAGAGCTGATGTCGCCATTGCCACTGATGAGATGTAAAGATTACACACAAAATTAAATCATCCAAAACTTTATATTGATACCTTACAAGTACCCTACTAAATCATATCCAAAATTAGACAAAATTTGTATTAAATTATAATATTACTATTTATAAATTACCATGTGTACGAAAAAAAATACTACTAGTACAAAGAATGGGCCTGAATCAGATTACAAAACACATCCACATTCTTTCTTTTAACTTTTAAATGAATGTGAGGTTTGTTTTGAGTTTTAAAAATCCGATACTATCACGTTATAGACTTATTATTACATTACTCAAAAACACTATCAGGAAAATTAGATATAAAAAATTAATTTCACACCTCTCTATAAATTCGAATTTTTAAATAAAATGAAATTCTTTCATTTGTTGTAAATTTAGTCTTCTTTGGACTAGAATGTTCCTTGTATAATTCCGTCTTATTAAGAGTAAATATTGATTTGGTCTTAATTGTTGTAGATCTAGTCTTCTTTAGACTAGAATATTACTTGTATAATTCTTTATTTGATTTCCTTTAGGAATCATTGGTGCATATCACCGGTGCATATCACCGGTCATGGTGAATAATTAATTCCACACATCTCTCTAAGTTCGGACTTTTATATAATAAATAATTCTTTCAAACTAAAAAACAAACATTCCCCTTATAATTTATTAAATTTTAAAATTAATTTTCAAAAGCTACTTAAAATAAAACACAAACTCCATGTGAAACTAGCTTATAGTATGAAATTGATATCATTACACTTATAAACTAATATTAATTATTTAATACTATGGTCTTATTTTATAAGTGTAATAATATCAATTGATAAGTGTAGAGAAATTAATTTATAAATATAAAATATGATTATCATCTATTAAATCATTTTACATATTGAAGAATATGGACTCAGACGAATTAAAAGCAATGATATAAAACATGATTAAATGGCGTACTCATAAAAAATATTCCCTCCGTCTCAATTTTAACCATTAGACTGTGTGCTATAGTTTAAGAAAGAGTTATTTATTAGTATTTTATGTGATAAAGTGATAAAGTGTTGGAGATATAAATAATTGTTTATTAGTATTTTATGTGATAACGTGATAAAGTGTTGCGAGTGAAAATAGTTGTTTATTAGTATTTTATGTGATTATAAAATGATAAAGTGAGTATTTTCATTTAAAAAAAATATACAATTAAGATTAAGACGCTTAAAACGAAAAGATTCCAGTTAAAATTGGAAAGTAGTATAAAAAAAGTACGGATAAAATATTTTTTTATAATATTTATTTTATACTCCCAGAATCGTACTTCAGATGATATACTATTTTGATCTAATGAGCATGAATTAGGAGAAATGATGTCATTCTCATTAATATTTTTTGATAATTTTTAATTAAATAGTAACAATATAATTACCGATTTCATAATATATGACCCCTTAATGACTCTTTAATGATGATGAATCATTTCCATTAATATTTTATGAATCCTTAGTCCTTAATGACGATGAATCATTTCCATTAATATTATCTGACCCCTAATGACTCCTTACTGATGATGAATCATTTCCATTAATATTATCGACCTCTTAATGACTCCTTAATGATGATGAAGCATTTCCATTAATATTATCGACCCCTTAATGACTCCTTAATGATGATGAATCATTTTCATTAATATTATCTGACCCCTTAATGACTCCTTAATTATAATGAATCATTTCCATTAATATTGCTAACTAATTTTCAATCATAAGTGATTGACCCTAATTATACCCATTATCATTTGCATTTCAAACCCATACAATTTTACCAAAGAAAGGAAAGCTGAAAAAACGGCGCATATTGAGAAAGTCGACAATGATACTCTCTCTACCGCCGTCTCACTGAAACTCGACGGCCGGCGACGCTCAAACCGGCGCTTACAATCTCCGGTAATTACTCCTCTTCGATTTATATTTAGTTCCTAATTCTATGCTGGCGATTAAATTTGTAATTGACATATTTATTTTTTAGCAATCAGAAAAGGAATTTTGTTTTCTCTGGCTTTCTTCAGTCGTTTATATTGTTTTGGGATGGGATACCACAATTGTTTTTGATTTCATGTTTGTGCAATCAATTAAATAAAGGGGGAAGTAAAATTAAAGGAGCAGTATCACTCGTTTTATAATTTGTAGATTATTGTTAAATTTCATCTTTCAATGTCTTCACCAATAATATAGATGTAGTCATTTGAAAATTTTCGTAGGCAATTCTTCATTTTCTTGTAGTGATTGAATTAAGGGGGAACACTATACTACTATTGGTAAATTTTCACTTTAAATGCCTTTAATATAGATTTTTGGATGTCAGGATAGCCTGTGAACTTGTGGAATGGAAACAAGTTGTAAGAAATTGAGTGCAGATGCGATTAGCAGTCTGCCTAGTAGTATCATAGATAGTATACTTGCTCGCTTGCCATTGCGTGAAGCAGTGAGGACAAGCATATTATCGAGAGAATGGAGGTATAAATGGACATCTGTTCCAAACCTTGTGTTTGATTCCCAAGTTGACCCCATCTCTAAACTGAAAAATATAATATATCAAGTTCTGCATCATCACCGAGGACCTATAAATACGTTTTCCCTTAGGTGCACAACTAGCCCGGATATTGATCAATGGATTCTACTTCTATCGAGTTCCCAAGTTCAGGACTTCACCCTTCGTATATTGCTATGGGGAGATAAACATGGAATGACCTCTCCTTTCTTTGCATTCCAAAACCTAAAGCACCTATATCTGTATAGATGTATATGCAAGCCCCCACCAGAATTCAAAGGATTTAGCAAGCTTGCTACACTGGATTTTCATAATGTAGATTTTGTCCCTGCTAAATTTGAACAGTTCATCTCTCGGAGCCGTCTGCTGAAAAGGGTGATGCTTGTAAGTTGCACCGAATTGGATACATTTGAAGTTCGGGGGCCAAGTCTCAGGGTTTTCACGTTGTATGGTGTTTTTAAGACTATTTGCTTCAAAAAATGTCCAGTTCTGGCTGAAGTTTCATTATCCATGCCCATAGAACAGAATTGGGGAATTCGGTCCTCTATTGGCTTCAATTGTTTTCACATTCCACCAATGCTGGAGAAACTGCAACTTCAGCCATGTATACTGAAGGTGAGATACATACCTATTGCTATTCTCGTAACTTTGAACATGTGGTTTCTTGGAACTAATTTTTTAGTGGCACAGCTTCCGGATGCAGGTGCTGTACCAAGTCGTTTTACTGACAGTTTAAACAGCCTCAAAGTTCTTAATCTAACAATGTGTCTGGATAGCATCAAGGAGGTTGCTTGTGCTTTGTGCTTAGCAAGAAGTTCTCCAAACTTGCAGATGCTAAGGATTTATGTGAGTAATTGTTGTTTTCTAGTTATATTATTTTCGAATTTACCGCCACTGGAGAGTTAATAATATGGTTTTATCAATCCTATTTTGTGAAGTCACACGCCCACAGAAATGAGGAAGCTGTTATAGAATTCATAAGAGCCCAAGAAACACCAGACCCGTATTTGCATCAACTTAGAAGGGTGGAAATTGCACTTTGTTCTAGTTATGAGACTGAAATTGAGCTTTTAAGATATCTGCTAGCTTCTGCTGCGGAGCTTGAGGAAATGGTGATTACACCTTATTCTTCTTCACTTTCTGATAAGGTGATTAACCGGCTCAAGCAATTTCCCCGGGCTTCTCCAACTGCCGTTGTATTTGAAAACAGGGGAGGTATGTATATCTGTTTTTAAAACTTGTATCTGTTTCACAAAAGTATTATGAATTTCCTTTGATGAAGTGAAGAAAACTAATAACATCAGTCTACTGAGTGCTCTTTGGATCCTTGCTTCAAAATTTATGCTTCTCAAGTTGATGTTGGCTTACCATGACCCTAATTTAAGACCTATGAATTCATATCACTTGTGTTAGGTAAATCATTAGCTAATCTTAGAACTAAATGTAACTTTGTTGAAAAAAAAAAAGATTTTGGTTCTTTTGTAAAAGGGCCAACTGTACAAGACCAAATACAGCTATCTATATCACTAATAGTACATACATTTTACATATATAAAGACCCCTCTCCCTCTTCGCATTTCTCCTTTTCAAGGAAAAGAGAGCTTTCACTCTATTCCTGATTGTGTTGACTCATTGGGTTTAATATGACCAATCTAATTTGCCTCTCAATTAATAGTTCCCAATCACATGCCCCTCCCAAGTAATTTTCCCTTTTATCCCAAATTTGCAAACCAGTTGGCCTTCTTCCCTGAAGAAATTGTGTATATAGTTCAAAAAGAACTCATCTTGTTTCATGTTGGACATTCTTGTAACTATGACATTATGATAGGTAAATGATCAACTTCATTTCCAAGAATATGGAGACAAAAGAAACAAATGTTTAAATCTTCTAGGGAAAGTTGAGTATACTAAGGATGTTAGGGATGCAGATCCTCTGTTGTGGCTGGAGTCATCCTCAATGCGAACTATGTTAGGGATGCAGATCCTCTGTTGTGGCTGAAGTCATCCTCAATGCGAACTACTAATATTATGTGTTGGTTAAAGCATTATACTAGCTGCTACGCACATTAGAGGATCCAATCCTAGATAAGATTGTACGACAATGTTTGTTTTGGGTTTAGAGTGGTTTATGAAAACCGGTTTTTGAAATTTAGGAGATTTGAGATCCTGATATTGTAATATGTGTGTTTGTTTTGAGATTTTAAGTAGGGTATTATTTTAATTTATGTAAAAAATTTAAGTGTAAGACTGAATGTTGTATTTTTATATTGTTAGGTGTGCTTGTAATGATTGGAGGAGGTGAGTTATGATTTAAATATGTTAAAGTATAAGGCATAGTTATTAAAGGCGCGCCTGAGGCGCGCCTAAGGCGCCAGGCACTCGGGGCGCCAGCCATCGCGCCTGCCATAGGCCCAGGCGGTTGGGATTTTTTCTCGGCTTCACTTTGGCGCCTTTTTGGCTTTGGCGCCTTGATTTCGGTAAAAGGCGCCGCCTAAGGCGTGCCTTTATGCATATCTAGGGTTTGAAATAAAAAAAAACATTTTTTTATTTGTCAAATAACATCAGAATAATAAAAAATACTATCTCTTAAGTCTTAATATTTAAGTGAATCACATCTAGGGTTTCAAGATTCACTTTTTATCAAGTATAATCGTGCGTATCTCTTTGAGGGATATAGTTGAAAGCAATGAGTGGGTGGTTGGTCTAATGGAAGATGAAGATGAGTTGGTTCACCAAGGTGAAAATTTGACTTGGGGTATTGCTACAGAAGCCATGGTTAGGTTTACTAAGAAATTATCAAGGTCTTATGTTGTTTTTTCCAGGGATGCAAGGCGAGCGCCTAAGGCGCCAGGCGCGCCTAAGGCGCTAGGCGCTGCTTCTCGCCTTGTGGCGCCTTGCGCCATTAATAACTATGGTATAAGGAGAGAGAATTGATTGTATTGTAAATTGTGACAGTAGGTTTATAGGTGTTGTAGTGATGGTTTTTTAGAATTGGATATTAGAATTTCGAAGTAGAACAGATTTAGATATGCAATTCCTAAATCCAGTTTTTTAAAACCCAAAACAAACATTACCTAAGGATTGCAAGAAAAGGATGGGTGTTTTTGATAGAGTTAAGACGATGAGGAATCTCAAATACAAAATTTACTGAAATAAATAACTCCTCAAACGAGGCCACAGAGAGACTCTCTCTGCCACAACCGAAGTTGCCAACAATTTCAATGATCCAAAGATAATTCTAATTCTAGTAAAAACCTTATTTAAATAGTCTCGGACCTAAAACCCTAACTTAAGCCCTAAACAATAAAGCTCATGAGCAATCTATTCTAGATTTAATCAAAAGACCCAACCAAAATAATACTCCCTCCGTCCTAATTTTGATTGACCATTTCTTAAAATGGAAATAAAGCAACTTTCTTCACTTAAAAATACCCCTTACAAGCATCTCTTATTTACACTACATGCCACTAAAAGGACATCCATACCCCTCCACTAAACCCACTTTACACCATTTAATACTAAAAAATAACACTTTTATTAAAACCTGTGCCATTTACAAATGGCCAAACAAAAATAGGACGGAGGCATATCAATTCTCATTCCATTCAAACAGCCTTGTTCTCAAGGCTAAAGTGATGAACTGAGGCCGAAACTGACTTCAGCCCCAATGAGCTCCACCGTCGGAAAACTGAGTTTCGCGGATCATCCTCACCCTCCTGACAACACTTTTTTTCTGGTCCTCCTCCTTGCACTAAAGCATCACACTCAAGGACTTAGACGGACATTTATGCAGGGTTCTATATGGTTGGTTACACTTATAGCACTTTCCCTTCGCCCAGCATTCTCGAGCTTCTTCCGTCGTGAGGTGGCGGACGTTACTGGTAGACCACGGGACTGACGACCCTGCCGAAGAATTCTGAGATTGACTCAAGGCTGAGTTATTATGGCTTGAGGGCAGCCCTGATGGTTGCGTATACATCTAGAATACCGTCGCCAATTGCTGCCTGCACACTGCCAAGAACATACACAAATATTGCTCCGGTGGTAACATAGGTAATTGGGCAATGTTAAGTAATATTCTAGGAATCCCATCTGGCGAGTGGTGTGCATAGCCTCGTAGGCGTTTATAGCAGAGCTATCCCCGAATCTCTCGGACCAATTCACGCCTGAACGGATCCCATCAAATGGCCAAAGAAGCATGTTTGAGCAGTTATGCTTTTGATTCTAGTTATGATGAACACAATTTCTTTCTTTTAGACAACTTAAACTAGTAAATTTGAGGCATTCTTATATTTTCAACCACTGATGGATGTAAATGCAGTATAAGCGATCATATGATCTTTGATATAATATTGGGAATTTGGACTTGCCTTTTCGTTTATGTAGGTGGAAAATCTCTCTTGCAAGGCTCAACTTAAGGAGGCAGAGCTCTAAAGAACAACTAAACAGCTGAAGGAGGCAATAGCAAATGCAGGGGAGGAGACAGCAAAATGCAAAGCTGCAAAAAAAGTTACTAAGTTGCTCACTGAACAAGTTAGAAAAATATTTAGGGACACTTATCTTAATGATGATTTAGAGGTTTCTTTGCGTGTATTTTATGGAACAAAAAACATCCGGTCCTTTAACCGCATTGGAAATAAACCTACGTTTTTTAGCTACTAGACAAGTTCACATATCATGCTTCTTTTACTCAATAAATCTTATGGTTTTGTAGGTGCTGTCACTCTATGGAATGGTCTTTGCTTACTTTTGTTATGCTATTTTTATTGAAATTTCATTCAACAGCAACATATTATACTCAAAACTCTCTGGAAGATGACATCGGACCTATATCATAAACTGACTTGAGTTCTCAACTGAAAATGCTAAAATCTTTGTTTGCAGGAGTGCTGTTAGAAATATGCAGTTTGGCTTCTACGTTTTCTGTAGTTCTTTTTTTTATTTCTTTAAATTGGCTTTTGTGACTTTGAAGCAGCACTTCATAAATTTGGCTTTAAGGGAAGATTGTGTTTTGATGTATTAGATAGAAACTGCATCTTGTGCAGAATATGTTTGCTTGTGCTTTAGTGGGATAAAATTGGGTTTAGAGAGTTTATGAACAAACAAGCATTGACCGTCTTGGTGAAACTTCACCATCTTACCTTCATTTATGGTTTCCGCCTTCACCAAATTGGGTGTCTCAACCCCTCACGGCCAAGGCTCACCATGTTGTCACCGATTTCGCCGTGCGTATTCCCCGCAGAACCACCAGATTTCACCATGGACCGGTGGTGAGGAGTTACAGAACGATACTGTTTGGTGTGTCGTTGTCTTTGAAGAAAAGATCGCATCCCGAATATAAAAATAATTCTTCAGCAGTTTGTGCTTGAAAAAGATGATTTAGGATTGAACCTCACGATTTTTAATCGTCTTATATGCAGATTTTTGAATTCTGTTCATTTGGTGTTTGTGTAATTGTCTCGTTTGTAAATACATTTTTTAATTAATTAATCACTGGCAATGAGTTAATGCAAGATGGGTTTTGTTAGAGTGTAATTTGAGGAAATATTTCATTTTACGTCCTTTAAGTTTGGCTCAATCAAAATAAGTTCTTTATGTTTCTGTTTTATCATTTTTGGTCCTAAGTGCACAATTTTCATCATTTTTTGACCAATTTTGGTCCTTTTTCGTCGGAAATTTTTAAGTGGCCGGAAAGCCACACGAAAAAAGGACCCAAATTAGTTAAAAAATGATAAAAATTGTACACCCTAGGACAAAAAATGATAAAGCAGAAACATAAAGGATGAAAATCGTACACCCTAGGACCTAAATTGGTCAGAAAATTATGAAAATCGTACACCTAGGACCAAAAATGATAAAACAGAAACATAAAAGATTTATTTTGGAATAAGCCAAACTTACAGGACGTAAAATGAAATTATCCCTAAAATTTGATGATGATGTCTATGGTGGCTTCCTTTCTCTACCTTTAACTTTCAGTGATGCAGCATTGAAATGCTCTCGATGATATACTCCTCACTTCTTTCCTAGTTCTTTTATACTCTATAAAACCCTCTTGTTTTCTGTGGTGTAATACTATTGTGTAATTAGTGTAATATTGTTATATTATTTTTGTACTCTTGTTTTCAGTGGTGTAATTTAGTGTAATACTGTTATGTAATTAGTATAATATTATCGTGAGTTTATGTGTTACCTAATTTTTATTCCATAACACCCCATTTTTCTGTGGAGTACTATTAATTGATAATATGAGCTATAGTATTATCCAATATGAGTTATAGTATTAGTTGATATGAACTATAATATTATTTAATATGAGCAAATATTATTTGTTGATTTCAGCAATATAATTAGTTATTATTTTTATTTTGGCGACCATATCGTATAAAATCACATATATTATTAGTGAGGCACACTTGTATGAGACGGTCTGAAGGTGCGATGGGGCATAATTTGAGTATTGACGTTTTAACACTTTGAGAGAAATGGTTGTAATTTGTGCTAGATTGTACCCCGTCTCATGCATGAGACTGTCTCATATGAGTTTTTGTCATTATTAGTTGATAATATGAGCTATAGTATTAGATGGTATGGGCTATAATATTAGTTAATATAAGCTATAGTATTATTTTATATAAGCTATAGTATTATCTACAGTATTAATTCACGTACTATAATTGATTTGAGCAATAATATTAGTTGTTATCATTATTTGGACAACCATATCGTATAAAACCACATAATACTATTAGTTGATAATATGAATTATAGTATTAGATGATGTTGTATACCAATAATCTCGGCTAATTATTTGGATTTCTTATATCCTTAAGTCACAATCACCTCTATTGAAATTGAGACATGGGGCAAGTTATCATGAGTCAAGGATGAACTTGCCCGAACGAATTCAAGGACGGACGAATTACTCGCACCATTGCTGCTCGCCCGCCCGGGCGACCATCGCCACTCGCTAGCCTGGGTGACCGCTACTGGCCCGCTCGGGCGACCACGCCCTCACTCGCCCGCCCGGGCAACCATGCCCGCGCCCGCGCTCGCCCGAGCTTACTCGCCTCACACGCACGATGGTAGCCCGTGCTGCGTTGCCTGTTGGGAAATGAGTTGCACAGATCTATTCGGGGTGAATATTTAAATACAAATTTAATTCATTAATTATTACTAGCATGAATTAATCCTATATTAATTCAAATAATAATTGCAACAACATATCATGCATATAAAAAGCCACATAAAACCTACGCATGCAGAATCTACGGGTTTACGTGAACGTACCTCTCGGGATGGCAGTGACTTCGGTCGGACGGACTAACCAAAAGGACTTCTCAAGTATTCCCTTAGCCCTTGCTCAACTATCCGGTGGAAGGACACTTGTCGAACAATTAACAAAAGGAAAAAAATAAACTTTGTTGCACCACCTTTGTGGATTTGCTAATTTTTCCAGCACATGGAATTGTACTGAGAATGAAAGAATCATCCCCTATTTATAGGTGAGAGGTGGTCTATTTTTTCAGTAGAAAAACAATGTGGGAAAAGACTTTTCTTGATCACCAATAAATCTTGAATATATCTCCTATATTCTTTTTCCCATAATTAAAATATTCCACAAAAATCCCACCTCCTCAACCATATGGATTTTCGAAAATAATGTGTGCAAGAATCCAAGATTTGGATCTTCTTGAATTTATGAGATATTCTTGTATTTCAAGAAATACATATCTTCCATAATATCTTTTCAAGAAAACTAAGAAAATCTTTCTTGCTCATTATATTTTCTAATTTTCAAAAATTTCAATATAGATAACCTAGTGGGAGATTTCTTGAATTTAATGAGATAATCTTGTATTCCAAGAATACATATCTTCATTCCATAACAAAATTCAAAGAAAATCTTTCTCCCAACATATCTATAAATTTTGAATTTTTAGTTGGAAAAATAAGCAACAATATTTATTTTATTTTAATCACATTTTCAGTTATTGGACTATTTGTTGGGCTACTCAGGGGGCCTTTAGGAGAATTAAGATTGGACCTTCTAATGGACCTTGAATATCTAATATTGAGCCACAATATAATTCAAGTCCATAAATATTAATTAATCCCACTACATAATTAATATTGCACTATCCATCTTAACCCATATTACGAGTCAATATGGCTCCGGTCATTATTTCCGTGTTTAAGATTATCTAGCCCATTAATTAAGTCAAGCCCTTTGAAATAGCTTTCCGTTAATTAATATCTTTTGTCCAAATTAGAACGGTTCAACATTATTATCCATACCGGAAACTAATTCCACTTGCAAGATTTGGTATGATAAAGCTTATGAACCTCCCAAGGGGGCAAATCAAGCAAGCGTCTTGCACCACGATTCGATTAGGGTATTAAATCTTAGCAATCACATGTGACCAATAATATTGCCAAAAGATAAAAAGTATTGAATCTCTCCGATTCGCTACCCATGATAAGTCAAAGCAATAGTTACCAATCCCACGTGATCCTATTTAAGGGACGAAGATTAAGAAACAACGAACCACTGAGGTCTAATTCTTCCTTGTTCAGTTATGAAGAATTTATCCTCCTGTAGGTCCTATTCAGTGCATCAGTCATGCACTAGTGTAATCTCTTGGTCAAGACAAACCAATCTGAGCCTTACACATCAACCTTTAGTGATGGGTTGTTCATTTCCATCTAGGTCGTGAATTGAATGGCGTACTTTTTTAGTTACAAACATTAATTTAATCTTACGTGATCCGATATCACTAAATTAACTACAATGTAACACGTCACGAATTATTGAGCAATTATCACATAAATATATGCAACATTCAATCATATTTAAAGCATCAGTGATAAACAATTTATTTCAGTAAATAAGTCTGAAAATTCAGTTTCGATTATACAAAGTAAAAAACATACTTTTCAGTATAATCTCAACATTGCCTACTCAGTGCTAATCACCTCTCATTCCAACAAGTCACTCACAAATATAATTGCATATGCAAAGAGACAAGTTATACTTAGCCAAATTGGTGAGACTTATGATCAAGGTAAAAGGGATAGAGAGATGAGTCAAAGATTTCCCACTAACCAAGACCTGATTTTGGTTAACCAAACACGTAAACCACCACCAACAACCAACATCGGAGAATCTCCCCCAAATGGCCGAGAAGACTCTGAAGATATGGCTGGTTCTATAGCCACGGACTCAAAGAGGAAGGAATAGGCGCAAATCTCCATGAACCATGGGAATTACCTTTTCGGAAAAGTATGCGTGTTTTAGGTTAATGTAGTAGGGGTTTAGAGTCCAATTTATTTGGGAAACATTTAATTTTGGGTCAAACTCCTTGAATTGCGAGAAAGACCAACTAGTGAACTTGTAGTATAAATACTAAAAGTTAAACTCATTAAAGGGTCGCAAAATTTCATATTCAATACAACGGCTCTATCAGCCAACAAAAGAGGCCTTCGGCCCAAATCCTCTCGCATTTACTTACTTGCATTTATTCTTCCAAATCTTGATCATTGTCATTCAATGAGGAACATTCGTTTTGTTCCGCATTGATTGCTCTTCATACTCATTAATACTCGTTTCTTTCACCAAATCACATAGCCACATCACAAATCTCGTTCCGTAATTTTTGGTGTACAACAAATTTTTAGAAGTAAGGGTGTTTCATAGGGAGTTCTGGTTTCCTTTTGATTTACAGATCTTCATATCTTCAAAAGTTCTTATTGAAAAGAGTTCCGACATGGTTGAGCCGGAATGCAAATGTCCGCCAACAAAGGGAGACATCTTCATCCAATCCTCAAAAACCTCGATGCATCAATTGAAAGAGGACCTCCGAGAGGCCATAAAAATACTCAAACGCCAAGAGTTTACCACAAGAGAGATAAGTGAGCCCAAATGTTGGGATTATCTTGAAAAGCCTTTTTACTTTGTATAATTAAATCTTTTTAAGACTTATTTCCCTTGAAATAAATTGTTTATCATCGATGCTTTAAATATGATTGAATGTTATATATATTTCTAATCGCATAAAGATTCAATACTCCAAACGCGTGTTAATCAGTAGTTAATTTAGTGATGGGATCACTAATCGGCATGTTGGGATCATTCACGACCTAGATGGAAATGAACAACCATCGCGAAAGGTTGAGGTGTAAGGCTTGATTGGTTTGTCTTGACCAAGAGATTACACTAGTGCATGATTATTTGAATTTAGGACCTACAAGAGGATAAATTCTTGAAGAATCGAACAAGGAAGAATTAGACCTCGTTGGTTATATTGTTTTAACTTTTCGTCCCTTAAATAGGATCACGTGGGATTGGTAACTATTGCTTTGACTTAACATGGGTAGTTTAATCGGAGAGAGATTCAATACTTTTTATCTTGGGCAATAAATTGGTCAGATGATTAGATTTTACGAAGAACGTGCAAAAGCTTTGCTTGATTTGCCCTTGGGAGGTTTGATCATACCAAATTAAGTGGGCTATGGATAATAATGTTGAAAACCAAGGACAAAAGATATTAATTAACGGAAAGCTATTTTGGCTTGAATTTGAATTAATTAATGGGCTAGATAATCTTAAACACGGAAATAATGGAGGGAGCCATATTGATTTGTAATATGGGTTAAGATGGATAGTGCAATATTAATTATGTAGTGGGATTAATTAATATTTATGGGCTTGAATTATATTGTGGCTCAATATTAGATATTCAAGATCCATTAGAAGGTCCAATCTTAATTCTCCTAAAGGCCCCCTGAGTAGCCCAACATATAGTCCAATAACTAAAAAGGTGATTAAAATAAAATAAATATTGTTGCTTATATTTCCCTAAAATTTTCGAAATTTATAGATATGATGGGAGAAAGATTTTCTTTGAATTTTGTTATGGAATGAAGATATGTATTCTTGGAATACAAGATTATCTCATTAAATTCAAGAAATCTCCCACTAGCCTATCTATATAGAAATTTTTGAAAAAGTAGAAAATATAGTGGGCAAGAAAGATTTTCTTGATTTTCTTGAAAAGATATTATGGAAGATATGTATTTCTTGAAATACAAGAATATCTCATAAATTCAAGAAGATCCAAATCTTGGATTCTTGCACCTTATAATTTTCGAAAACTCCATAAACTTGAGGAGGTGGATTTTTTGTGGAATATTTTAATTATGGGAAAAAGAATATATGGGATATATTCAAGATTTCTTGGTGACCAAGAAAAGTCTTTTCCCACATTGAAAAAACACAAAAATTTCGTTCACCCCTCTCCTATAAATAGGGGATGATTAGTTCATTCCCAAGTACAATTCCATGTGCTGGAAATATTAGCAAATCCACAAAAGTGGTGCAACAAAGTTTATTTTTTTCCTTTTGTTAATTGTTCGCGAGTATCCTTCCACCGGATTGTCGAGCAAGGGCTAAGGGAATACTTGGGAAGTCCTTTTGGTTAGTCCGTCCGACCGAAGTCACTGCCATCCCGAGAGGTACGTTCACGTAAACCCGTAGATTCCGCATGCGTAGGTTTTACGTGGCTTTTTATATGCATGATATGTTGTTGCAATTATTATTTGAATTAATATAGGATTAATTCATGCTAGTAATAATTAATGAATTAAATTTGTATTTAAATATTCACCCCGAATAGATCTGTGCGACTCATTCCCCAACACGGCGTGCTGAATCCCAGCAGGCCTCAGTGTCCCGAGGGAAAAGAAAGATGGGGGAGGGCGCGAGGTCCGGAAACCGCCGACGTGCAAAGACATGCAATACAGCCCACGAATCTGGAGGACCCCATCAGCGCCAAAATTGGCGGGAAGAAACCCCATCCCCCATATGTGGAGGCTTCTACCAATCTCGCTAATCTTAATCTGTATTTGACAGATTGGGGAGGAATGCTCTGCGAAGACCTCGTGGCAGCCCGGTTTAGTCGAATGCAAGCTCATTCCCAGCTAGGCAAAACCTGGAGGCATCTTTTGAGGCGGAAGATGACGCTCGAGCTAAGGCTGAAGAGGGACCGAGAGTGTCTGTGCATAGCCATTTAGGCGCGCCAGCCCCTCTTCGGTCTCCAAATCCGGAAAATGAACAGATCGAGGCCATCAAACAAACCCTCAAAAGTTTGCAAGAACAAATGAATCAGCAGGGAGGACAAGCCGCTCCAACTGTACTGCCGATCTCGCCACTAAATCCTTCAATCATCCATGCTCCCGTTCAGGTCAAGATTAATACGACTTCGATAAATCAGTATAATGGCGATTCCGACCCCAACACTCATATTGGGAAGTTCTCCTCCCACATGACCTCAATGGGCGCCACGGATGCAACTCAATGTCGCTTATTCCCACTCACACTTGAGGATCAAGCCTACAGATGGTTTAACTCACTCACCCCAGGTTCCATCGAGCCCTTTCATCAACTGGCCAATCAGTTCCTCAACCACTTCATCACGATGGCACCAAGGCCGACCGCCAAACAAATCTTTGCAAACATCGAGCAGGGCCCTACAGAGTCAGATCGAGAATATATCGAACTGGTCGATAACCTCATTATGGAGGGTGAACCCATGGGAGATGAAGCCAAAGTAATGGGAGCGGTTAGGGGCTTGCGATTGAATACTAAGTTATGGAATCTGATGTATTAGGAGTACCCGAGCTCGTACACCGACTTTCAATGGAAAGCCGGCAACCACATCAACAAAGCCAAAATGATGGCCCTGCGTCTGGGCGGGCAAGTGGCAAACAACAATGAAGCCGTGAAAAAGCCCGAGCAAAAGCCCCAAGGCACTCACAAAAAAGGCGGTGGCCAACACAAGCCCGCGAATAACTTCAAACCATTCAACAGCGAGATCGATGTCAAGCTATTAGAGGTCCTGAATACTACTCCGAACGAGGTATTCGATCGTATCAAGGACAGAAAGCTCCTCAAACAACCGAGAAAGATCGTCAAGGAAAATGACAAAATGAATCCAAACAAGTACTGCCATTACCACGAAAGTATTGGCCACAATACTAGTGATTGTCGGGATCTTCTAAAGCAGCTATGGAAGTTATACAAGGATGGAAAGTTGAATGAGTTCATTAAACCAAAGGCGCAAGGAAACGCTCAACAACCGCAAGCACCGCCACAGGCGACAGGACAGTGACAAGTACCTCCCATCCCAGACAATGCCGCAGGACGAGCCGTTCAAATGATCTCGCCAATGGAGGGCACCTTGGGAGGGTTACTCCCCTCTTTTGGTTTGTCCCGCCGAAGGCAAAAAGCCGAGCTCCGCGCAATGAACAATGTTAACCAAATATGTCTCCCAGTCAACCACGTGGACGAGAAAACCCATTCACTCGCCTTCTCGGACGAGGACAAGCACGGAGTCCAGTATCCCAACAACGATCCGATTGTGATCTCGACAAAGATCATGAGAGTTTTAGTCCATCATTTGCTAGTAGACAACAGATCTTTCTGCAACATATTATTCAAAAGGAAAAGAAGAGGAGGAGAAAGAATGAGTTGGGTATCTATTTATAAGGGGGAACTAATGCCAAATCAAAGACCAATTCAATTAATTTTGAAATTCAAAATTCCTTAATTTTGGGGATTGGGTCAATCAAATCACATGCTCTTACCAAGATGGAGTAAAGAATACTCTTTACTTTTTCAACTTCCAATGAAAAGGTAAAGTCACTATCCTATCAAGTCAAGGCCGACCTACTAGCCGAGTAGGGCCAACTTAGGCCGCCTAGCCCGACGAACTCGACCTTAGGCGATCTAAAGCCCGAAAATCCGACTCGTGCCACACCAAACTCACCCATGGGGGCCCATTCGAGAGGAATGATTCATAACCCGGCTCGTCCGAGAAGCAAAGGGACCCGCCTGATTCATAATTAAAGAATATTTGTCATGTCACTCTTCGTTTAAAAGGAATTGTAACATGAGAGACAATTGTTGTATACCAAATAATCTCGACTAATTATTTGGATTTCTTATATCCTTAAGTCACAATCACCTCTATTGAAATCAAGACATGGGGCAAGTTATCATGAGTCAAGGACGAACTTGCCCGGACGAATTCAGGGACAGATGAATTACTCGCACCATTGTTGCTCGCCCGCCCGGGTGACCATCGCCACTAGCTTCGCCGGGTGTTGCTACTCGCCCCCTTACCGGGCGACCACTCCTACCGGGCTGGCGACTCATGCCCACGCCGGGCAACCCGCCTACCTACATACGTCCAAAGGCGCTCCATGCCGCCTTTCGCGCCAGCGCCGTAGCTTGCGGCGCTTACTGCTGCGTCGGCGACCATGCGGAGCTCGCCTTGTAACCGCCCGCCGGGTGACCTTTTGCGTCCGGCGACCATACCGCGCCGCCAACACTCGCCCGCCGGCTGACCATGCCGTCAAGGCAACCATGCCCTACGCCCTCGCTTACTCGCCGCCGGGCAACCATGCCCTACTTGCGCTTACTGCCGCCCGGCGACAATACATCACTAAGCTGCGCCCCTAAGGTGACGTCTGCCCGCCTGGCGACCACGCCGCGCTCGCTGGGCGACCCGCCTTCGCTTGGCAGGCGGCTCATGCCAGCCATTGTCGCCACAATTACTTTCGCCACACACGCACGATGGCCGCCGTCTTTGCATTGGCTACTGCATCTTTAATCACCTCTCATTCCAACAAGTCACTCACAAATATAATTGCATATGCAAAGAGACAAGTTATACTTAGCCAAATTAGTGAGACTTATGATCAAGGTAAAAGGGATAGAGAGATGAGTCAAAGATTTCCCACTAACCAAGACCTGATTTTGGTTAACCAAACACGCAAACCACCAACAACAACCAACATCAGAGAATATCACCCAAATAGCCGAGAAGACTCTGAAGATATGGCTGGTCCTATAGCCACGGACTCAAAGAGGAAGGAATAGGCGCAAATCTCCATGAACCATCTGCAACCCGCCGCGCTTCAGAGCTGAAGACGTGTTTAGGTTAATGTAATAGGGGTTTAGAGTCCAATTTAGCTGGAAAACATTTAATGCCGGGTCAAACTCCCCTTGAGGCGCGAGAAAGACCAACTAGTGAACTTGTAGTATAAATACTAAAAGTTAAGACTCATTAAAGGGTCGCAAAATTCCATATTCAATACAACGGCTCTATCAGCCAACAAAAGAGGCCTTCGGCCCAAATCCTCTCGCATTTACTTACTTGCATTTATTCTTCCAAATCTTGATCATTGTCATTCAATGAGGAACATTCGTTTTGTTCCGCATTGATTGCTCTTCACACTCATTAATACTTGTTTGTATCACCAAATCACATAGCCACATCACAAATCTCATTCCTTAATTTTTGGTGTACAACAGATGATATGAGCTATAGTATTAGTTGATAAAAACTATAGTATTTTTTTATATGAGTTATAGACTTATAATATTATCTATAATATTAATTAACATATTATATAATATTAGTTGATTTGAGCAATAGTAGTTACTATCTTTATTTGGGTAACCATTAGTACAATTTGTATTAGTTGAATTAGGAAAAAAAAAAAAAAAAAATAAGACTATAATAAATTTAAACTGTAATTTTATGAAGAAAAAAAATTAAAATTTCAATACAATACATAAATTAATAAAATTAAATGAATTTTTAAATTTGAATACAATACATATATTAGTAAAATTAAATGAACTTTTTATAATTATTGTTTATATTTGGTGAATTAAAAAAAATATTTTAAAATAAAATTAATTTGAATTTATATCAATTTAGATGTGGCATGATAAACAAAAAAAGTGGCACAAAAGTAGAGTGTAGAAAAAAAACAGTAGCAGGTTTCGAACCTGCCACCCATCTGTAGAAAAACAAACAAACAAACAAACCATTTTGGCCATTAATACACGCCTGTATAGGTTCTCGTATACACAGTCTATAACCTTTAAAAAGTTGCGGGTCATGGCTTGACCCATATTCAGTAATATGGATAGTAGTGTATGGTGCACCACTTTCACATAAAACATGCTCCTGTTTATTTTGCTTGGTGTCAAGATACAAAACCGGGTTCTCAAAGTATACAACCTGTTTAGTTAGTTGTTCAAGTAACTAATACCTTTCTTTATTAGAAGTAATACTGTACACCTAGGCTGCGATTGGTAGGGGTTATCATGGGTTTAATAGTGGTCAGTAATTATTTGCAAGTCCATTTGGTAGGCAACATATCGCCCGTACTAATTAGTAAGGCTCCGCTTTTTATCCTGATGACCCGCACCGTAATACGCATATTTTCCTGCAAATCACTGTTGCCTTCCACACAAAATAATACCTCCTCCCCCACGGTACTCGGCGAAGAGGGGTTCTACAATGATGTTTTGTGTCCTATTTTGCCCCTCCCCAAGAGTGTCTACTGAATAAAATGATGTGATCAAGTTTTACAATTTTCTGCCTTTGAAGATGGCAATAATTAAATTGAGTGTCTACTGAATAAAATGATGTGATCAAGTTTGTATACATTATTTTTGAGATTGAAAAATTGTGTTCTTTGAAGATGGCAATAATTAAAATGATTGTTTACGGAATAAAATGATGTGATCAAGTTTGTATACATTATTTTCGAGATTGAAAAATTGTGTTCGATTTTGTGTTTGGGGATCCACTTGTGTTTTCATTTTCTTTTTGTATTGCTTGATGTTCTTTCCATGATAAATCAACAGATATTCGTACAGCTGCCCCGCAATTAAAAAGACAAAGTATGAACATGACCACTATTAACATCAAATGTTAGCCCAAAATTAAAAAGTACAAGGCTTTTATAAAACACAAGTCTTAAAAAGACAAGGCTTTTATGTTTGGTACAAAATTAAAAAAGACAAAGTATGAACATGACCACTATTAACATCAAATGTTAGCCCAAAATTAAAAAATAAGACAAGGCTTTTATATTTGGTACAAGGGGTAAACTGGACATTTCAGAAAAATCTCAATTTTATACATGTTTATTACTTACTACCAAGTGGGCACATTAATTTTATACAATTTTATTACCCCCTACCAAGTGGAATATTAATTTTATCTTACCACTTTTTACGACGTACCAAACGACGTAATACGACCAACCCATGCCATTCTTTTGAATCGTGCAACTATTTTTTCATGTTAATAATTGCACGCTTCTGTGTAAATAAATTGCATTTTACAGTATAAAAAGTTGCACGTTTCTAAAATACACTATGAGTGCACGGTGCACCTAGATGCATACAAGACCTAGCCAAAAAATATTCATACGTTATGAGATACACAATTAAAATGATATTAAACTAGATTAATTAAATGAAACAAAAATCCAATTCACAATTCATTACTACAACTTACACAATACAATAACGCACGAAATCAGAAATATATAAAGCCAAGTCAATTTTGATTTGAGCTATCATTGTATCTTTTGGGCGGGAGGTTGCTCAGGAAGCCGTAACCAAATCAAGAAAGAGAAAGAAGATAAAATGTTAACTCTCTTCGCCGGTGATTCTCGACAGTCCCCCACTATCTGGTAACTTCGATTTATATACCCTTCCTAATTTTATGTTGTCGATTTAATTTGTAACTTACGTTTTTTTTTTCTTTTAATTTCTCCGTCTCTTTTTGTGGGTTGGGGGAGGGAATGTCGCAATTGGATTTGATTTCATGTTTCTGCAATTAATGAATTAAGGGAGTACTTTTCTTTCAGTGGTTTGGAAGGAGGGGATACCACAATTGGATTTGATTTCATGTTTATGCAATTAATGAATTAAGGGAGCTCTTTCCTTTTAGTGGTTTGGAAGGAGGGGACTGTTGGATATAAAGAGCAACATTCGAAGTGTGATGTAATTACTTTTTATTAGAGAAAAAGAATAATTTCAATTGACACTACAATCTCCAAGACTCAAACACTCAATTTACAAGACTCTAATTTTTGTGGAGCACTCAAACTCACTTTTGGAATTACACACTCTTTGATGGACACACACCTCACTTCACTCTATCTTTCTCTCTATTGGAGACTCACTTCCTCACACTTTGTCACACTTACTTCAAGTTAGGGGCTTTCTAATATTTATAGTGTAGCTTTTGTGTTTCTATAATATTCTAGTGTCTCCTACAATTTTCTACCTATAAAGTTTACCTTTGGAAACTTGGTGAATGATATCCTAAATTCTAGAATAATCTAGTCACACTACTTATTTGATCAACTAGAAGGATCCTCCAATTATGTGAATGCTCCTTGTGTTTTCTTGATCCTTCTAGAAAATTCCCAAAGTTGGTGATGACATTTTTCAGAGATGCCATTGCCACAATTGAATTACTTGATTTCATGTTTTTGCAATTAATTAATTAAGGGAGCTCTTTTCTTTTAGGCTTCGTCTACTTTGATAATAAAGGTTAGAGTATATATGTTATTTATGGGGGGCAAGTTAAACTATCCCAAGTTAACTTTAGTTTAGGATAAATTGCAGATTTGACTCCAAGAGATTAGGCCCAAAACAGTTTTGGTCCCATGGTTTCAAAATGGTCCTTTTTTGAGCAGTTTTGGTCCCAACCGTTAATCAAATGGATGAAAATCGTTAGTTGATCAAAAAAATTATGGGACTAAATTTGCAAAATTGAGGGAAATGATACTAAAATATAATTAATTATATATATAATCAAAATGAATTCATAAATTATAAATTAATTGCAAAACTATATATATGATTTAAATATGACTACAAAATACAAAAAATATTTTTGTAAACTAAATAATAACTTATGTAAAATTATTGAAATTAATATATATATATATATATATCATCTATATATGATTTAAAAAATAATGAGTAAATTTTTGTAAATCAAATAATAATACGTGACATCAAAAAATTAAAAAAAAAATATAATATGTATATACCTAACGTAAAATCTAAGAAATTTATAAATATATATATATATATATATATATATATATATATCTATAGTCTTTATATAATTCAAAACAATCAAACCAAATAATATATAGAATTGGAATATAATTTAAAAATACTTTATCATGCACTTGCTTCGCTACTAATACTTTATGTTAGAACATTTGTGTTGTCACCAGAATTATCACATGTTAGCAGGTCCCACCGAGACCACATGATCTGTTGTGCTTTAAGCAGATGATTTGTCATGCTTGATGACTTGTCATGCTTAATGACTTGTCGTGCTTACACATAGGGTTTGTCGTGCTTATGATTAGTCGTACTTACACATATGATTTGTCGTGCTGGTCCTCTATAAATAAAGGACCTCACCCTTCATTGTAAGCTCTCTGGAATGTTTCCCTCATTCCACTTATGTACCAAAAACCATATTTCAGGGAAGAACTACGGTTCTTCCCGCAGTGTTCTTGTTCGGTTATTATCTTGTTTGTTAGTTGAAAGCCGAAGCCACATCAGCACAAATATTTTGACTAACAACAATCAGCTCTAGAAGGAGGGTACCAACGAACACAAAATACCCAACCCATACAATATAGAAACCGAGGCAGAAAAAATAAATATAATGCCTCAATCGATAAATACGCAGACCGAGAAAGCGGTACACAACCAATCTCGCTCCCAAGGCGAGGCTCAAAGACAACCTCAAGAAAATACACCTCCAGAAGACGTAAATCTAGAGGGCATAGCCAGGGATCCGACGGCTACCACCAAAGCCATAACTTTCCTGTTAAAGGCTAAAAAAGAACGGGCCGAAAGAGAGTTGGCCAAACAGAAAGCCCCTGAAGACGATGACATGCACTCGCATACACTTGATAGCGAGCAGGTCAAGAAAAAAGCTGCAGCCAAAAAGCAAGCTGAAAAGGTGGCCGAAGATTTGCCCGATGGCGGACATCCACAAGGCTCCAAGGTATCGGCGTTCCATCGCCTGAAACTTTCTATTAAGGATCGCCTGGGGAAACACCGGCGTTTGGACCCCGGGAAAGAGCAGCGGATGAATGCCCCAATTCATTCGGCCCCGCATGCTCATCACCACCAGGGGAATAGACAGGAGCCAGAGAAATCAGCGGGGACGAGATTGTCTGTCCGCCACCGATTAGCAAATCCAGAGCGACCACGAAGGGAGGAACGACACCACCATGGGCATGACCATCGGAGTCCTCATGATGGAGCCTATCCCCATTCGGGGTTTGTTGCATCCACCAAATTCGCCGAAATGCAAAAGGTAATTGAAAGCTTACAACCCGACCTGGCGGCATCGAAAGGGTTACCGCAACTCGGCCATCTGCCTTGCTCGCCCCTATCCCCGGTGATCATGTCCACTGCCATATAGGAAAAGGTGGCAAAGAAATGCCCATCGATCCCAATGTTCGACGTGAAATCTGATCCACATGTCCATCTCTGTAAGTACTCAGATTTCATGATCGCCCTAGGTGCTATGGACCCTACTCAGTGCCGATCTTTTCCCATGACTTTGGGCGACCGAGCACATCGATAGTTCTCAACCTTGTCCATTGCATCTATCACGTCCTTCACTCAATTGGGGCAAAAATTCTTGTCCCACTTCTCATCAATGTGTGCTCGCCAGGCTCCGATGCAGAGGCTAGCACATTTTTCACAAATAAAGGGCGAATCAGACAGAGCGTACATCGAAAGGTTCGATAAGTTTCTTTTTTAGGGGGCCCATGTGGAAGAGGACGCTAAGTTTCTCACGGTGGTCGGGGGTCTCACCCTCAATACTGATATGTGGAAGGCCTTGCATCAGGAATGGCCGAGCACGTACGCCCAGTTTTGCGAACGGGCGCCAAGATAATAACTATGCAAGAGTTGCTCGCCCAGTCTCAAGGCGGGCAAGAGGGAGCGCCCATAAAAGTGGTCGCTAACAAGAAACCAGCCACAAAAGGCGGATACAAGGCCCCAGGTTCTTTCAAACCTTTTGAGAATTTCGAGACACATGCTCTCCGGGGTGTTCTTGGTGTCTCACTTGAGACGGTGTACAGTCAGATCAAGGACCGGGACTTACTGGAGCCACCTCGGCGAATAGAGAGAAGAAAGGAACATCTGGATCCAACCAAGTTCTGCTCGTACCACAAGTTCGTCGGGCACGATACCAACGAATGCCGAGATCTGTTACGACAACTCTGGAAGTTATATGAGAAGAAGCGTCTCACCCGGTATTTAAAGAAATCGACAAACAAAGAGGCTCGGAATGAGCGACCAGACGATCGCAAGAAGAAACGGAAGGCGGAAGAAGTTTCAGACAGTGATACGGAAGAGTTCCGTCGGCAATTGGACCTACCAAAGAAAAGTGCCCCTACTAAAGATAAAGGTCGAGCGGGGCAAAAAATTAACATGGTGCGCCCAACTAACGGGCCACTTGGGGGTGTTACCAGGAACCCATCTTATTTAACAAGCGCAAAAAAATGGAGTTGCGCGTTATGCAGGGAATCCAACAAGTAAGTGTGGCGAGCACGTCTGCTACCACGCTACCTTCCCATCAGATCACGTTTTCAGAAGACGACCTCGATGGCATCATCACCCCTCACAACGACTCACTGGTGATCAGTGCCCGACTACTCGGGCTGAAGGTACATCGACTTCTAATCGACACAAGGGCTTATGCAAACATTTTTTTCATCAAGACACTACATTTAATGGAGAATCAAGTAGGAGATCTTAGTGCCTACATCGAACCTGTTGGGGTTATACTGAAAAGTATGATTTTACTTTGTATAACCAAACTGAAGTTTCTTATTTATTTACTGAAATAAATTATTTAATCACTGTTGCATTAAATATGAATGAATGTTATATATGTTTATTGCAAACCTGTTCAATAAGACAGTACGTATTACGTTGTAGTTAATTTGGTGATAGCCCTCGTAATTAAGTACAAATTCACAACCCAGATGGAAATGAACGAACCATCATGAACGGTTGAAGTGTGAGATCCAGATTGGCTTCTCTTGACCAAGGGATCACACTAGCGCATTTAGGTGCATTGAATGAGGACCTACAGGAAGACAAATTCTTTGGTACTGAATATACAAGAATTAGACCTCAGTGGTGCGTTATTTCTTAATCTCCGTCCCTTAAATAGGATCGTGTGAAATTAATAACTATTTCTTTGATTTATGATGGGAAGAGAGTCAATGCGATTCGATACCTTATATCTTGGGCAATATTATTAATTACATGACGATTGCTGACATTTAATACGGAGAATCGCGTGCAAGTACGTCTTGCTTGATTTGTCCCCTTGGTGGGCTCAGAACCTTTATCATACCAAATCTTGCAAGTGGAAATTTATTTCCGGTATGGATAATAATGTTGAGTTGTCTTTACTCCAAGGACAAAGATATTAATTAATATAAAGCTTGTTCAGTAGCTTAATTAATTAATGGACTAATATAATCTTAAACGCGGGAAATAATGACCGGGAGCCATGTTATATGTGAAATCGTAATATGGGTTAAGATGGATAGTTCAATATTAATTTTATAGTGGAGTAAATTAATATTAATGGACTTGAATAATATTTGGCTCAAAATATTAAAGCTTCATAGTCCATTGAAGGTTCAATCTTAATTCTCCTAAAGGCCCCCCAAATAACCCAAAATAAAGTCCAATTAATGAGAGAGAGAAGAAAATATTCTTGCTATATTTCCACTTAATATTTTCGAAAATTTGTAGTTGATTAGGAAGAAAAGATTGTCTTGATTTTCTTGTAGATATTTTATGGAAAGAGATAATTATTGTAGGAATACATAATTATCCCATAAATTCAAGAAGTCAAATCTTGACTCCTAATATCTTGTGATTTTCGAAAATCATAGGTAGAAGAGGGGAAAGATTTTTTTATGGAAAATTTAATTAAGGAGAAAAGAATATAGAAGATATATTCAAGATTTTTTGGAGACCAAGAAAAGATTTTCTTCCTTATTTTCTTGACCTAAAATTTCGAACCCCTCCTCCCTATTTATAGGGGATGAGCTCTTCATTCCCAAGTGCAATTCCATGTGTTGGAAATATTAGAAATCCACAAAGGTGGTAGCAAAATATTTAATTTCTCTCCCATTAAAATCGTTCGTGCAAATCCTCCCACCGGGTTACGTTCGTGGACTTGGGGATATATTTGGGAAGGCTTTTGGGTTGATCCATCATCTCAAAGCTCGTCTGTACAAGAGGTTAGTAATTCTGTAACTCCTAGTTCCGCATGTTTAGGATTTACGTGAATTATGTGTACGCATGTTGTTTAATTATCATGTTGAATTAATTTAGGATTAATTCATGTTAGTAATTATTTGTTTAATTTAAATATGTATTTAAAAATCATCTCGAATAGATCCGGGCACCCTAATTTCCCACAACTGGTATCAGAGCTCTGGTTTTGAGCTCTGATTTTTTAAATTGTTATTTAAATTGTTGAACATTAAATTGAAATTGGATAGTAGAATTGCTAGATCTATTTTGCAGGTATCCAATTGTCATTGTATTTAATGTGTTTTAATTTTCATGCGTATGAATGAATGATTTTTAATTCAACTCATTCGGATTTGATTTTCTCGTAAGAAAATCCACGTGCAGATTAGACTATTTGATTTGTTCAATGTAATAGACTAGTCTAGATTTAAGGTATTTATTTTTCGTTAAATAAATTATAACCTGATCGGAGATGAAGACGGAGACGAGTTAAAGATGGATCCAGAACCGTACGTGGGCGACGTGCACCGCGGCGCGTGCTAAAGGGAGGCACGGATGATGCGGATGATGATGCCACAGTTTAGGCCTAGGCGCTAGGGCGATAGGGATAGGGCGCTGGCGGGCGCGGCGACGCGGACGGAGCGGGGATGGGCGAAGGAGAAGCGAGGCGTGGGTGGCAGACGCTACAAGGCTGGCGTTATGCATAGATAGGCGTTTCCGCCCACCGCCTTTCCGAGGCCGGGCGAGCCTTTCATTGTGGCGACAGCAGCTGCGCCCTAAGCGCATGGGCGTGGGCGCTCACCCAAGCAACCCGGCGGATCGGGCGGGCATCCATTGTGGTGGAGCTTGGCGTGGTATTTCAAGACGGAGGTCTTTTCGAGACGAACGAGTGGGAGAAATTCAAGACGGTGTTTCTTCAAAAATCAAGCCAAGGAAAATCAAACCATGACAGTTGGATAATTTGTGTCCAATGTGTTTATTTTCTGCTTTGCTTGATTTATTACTGTTGTATTTTCTTGTGCTTTATTTAATTTGTTTAAATATGTTTGCATGAGAATTGCCCAACGAAAAATCTCAAATTCAAAAATTACTAAGTATGTTTAATAATTAATTTGGTTTTGACGCAAATTAATTTTGACCTCCATGATTTATTTATTTGTGAAATCTTTTGGAGAAATTCCCCTACGGGACGGTCAAAAGATAGCTTTCACATGAATAAATTCCTAAAAGGATGATTGTGAATTATTATTAGTGGCGACGATGACCCTCCTACGAGGCTCGATCAAAACGAAGTGATAATTTTGTATTTAATCATGGTTATTACTTAGGTATAAAATTGATATTTATATACTTCTCCGAAGTCCCTGTCAATTTTATATTGGCAAGTGGGAGCCGACTATTAATTTTCTTTAAAATTAAAGGTTTGTAACTGTTCTTGTTTGTAACCTGCTTGAATGTGATTTAAATGATGACCCTCCCATGAGGCTCATTTAAATCTGTTTTGAGATGTTGGTTGATGCATGTTCATATTTTTTTGAGATTTTAATATGAATCATGTGATCGAATTATGTGATTTAATTTTGTGTTGATCTAGATATTGATACAAAATATATGTTTATTTCAGTTCATCATATCGCAACCTTTTAATCCACTGTTCAATATACTGAAAGATAACCTCCTCACTGGAGAAAACTTTGTTCATTGGTATCGAAAACTCACTATTGTCCTCACTGCAGAAAGCCATAAATGGGTTCTTACTACACCGAAACCAGAAAAGCCATCCGACGAGTCAACCAAAACGGTTAAGAAATAATATGCTGACTTGGAGCGTTCTAACGAAATGGCGAAGTGTACCATCTTGGCTTCAATGTCAGATGTGTTGCAACACCAACACCAAAACGTTGAGACCGCTGTGGACATCTTGCTCAATCTTAAAGCGATGTTCCAACATCAGAACCGTGTGGCTCGTCAGATCACCATGAGGGACATGCTCTCTATGAAAATGGTGGAGGGAACACCCGTGAGGGAACATGTTCTCCAGATGATGGCTCACCTCAACAAACTCGAGGTGCTTGGAGCTGAATATGACATCGAGACCTAGATCGATTTTGTACTTCATTCCCTGCCCAAGAGCTTTGAGCAGTTTAGGCTGAATTATCAGATGAATAATCAAAAGTTCACTTTGCCTGATCTGTTGCAAGCTCTTGTCTCGGCTGAAGGAATTTTAGGAGAGAGCAGACAAGCATTAGCGGCAATTGGGCCTTCTTCTTCTTCTAGGTCAAAGGGAGGCAAGAGGAAGAGGAAGCCCAAAAGCGAACACCAAGCTAACTCGAGTGTTGCCAAAAACAAAGGAAAGGTGAAGAGGGATGGTGGAGAAAAGAATCCGGCTAAGGGGAAGTCCTTCAACTGCGGTGAAAAAGGACATTGGAGGTCGGCCTGTTCCAAACCCAAAAGGAATGGAAAGAAAGGTAATTCACACTCACTAGTAGTTGAAACTTGTTTAGCGGAGTATGCTACCCACTCGTGGGTATTGGATACGGGATCCACTGATCATGTATGTTTCACATTGCAGGGTTTCAAGCAGATCCGGCGACTTAGTGAGAGTGAGATCCTCATCACGCTAGGCGATGCTACGAGAGTGGCAGCTAAAGCAGTGGGAGAAGTGCACATGTCTTTTGAAGACAAGACTTTAATTTTAAGAGATGTTCTATACGTTCCTGTTTTTCGGAAAAACCTTATTTCTATTTCTAAGTTATTTAATGATGGATATTATGTTCGTTTTAATAAAGATGTTACTGTTTTTCGTAACGATGTGATTATCTGTCGTGGAACTTTAAGGAACAATCTCTATATTATTAACTGTGCACATCACTCACAAAATGCATCCTATAACAGATCTACTATTTCTTGTAAACGAAAGCGCTCGGCTGATGTGAACGAGACACTTCTTTGGCACCTAAGATTAGGTTATATTAACCCGAAAAGGATTCAAAGGTTGGTGAAAGATGGTTCTTTGGGGTCTCTCCAAATTGAGCCATTTCCGACTTGCGAATCATGCTTGGAAGGTAAAATGACCAAGAGGGCATTTGGAGCCTAGGGGCTTAGAGCTAAAGAAGTGTTAGAAATCGTTCACACCAATGTGTGTGGTCCAATGCAAATCAAAGCTAGAGGTGGCTACGAGTATTTCGTTACTTTTATCGATGATTACTCACTCTACGGATACATTTTCCTAATGAAGCATAAATCTGTGACCTTTGATAAATTCAATGAATTTAAGGCTCAAGCAGAGAATCATAAGGGAAAAAGTATCAAGTTTCTACGATCTGATCGTGGAGGCGAATACCTCAGCGATGAATTTCTGAACTACCTATCGAAAGCGGGGATTGCATCCCAGTTGACTGCACCCAGTACCCCTCAACAAAATGGGGTTGCAAAATGAAGGAATAGAACGCTTTTAGAAATGGTAAGGTCAATGATGAGTTATGCAGATTTACCAAAATCGTTCTGGGGTTACGCATTAGAAACAACGGCTTATATTCTGAACCTAGTGTCATCCAAATCGGTACCTAAAACCCCGAGAGAATTGTGGACGGGGCGCAAGCCCAGTTTCGGACACATCAATATCTGGGGGTATCCGGCATACGTGCTAGACAAGGAAGCCGGTAAATTTGATTCACGTTCGGAATTAAGGATGTTCATAGGGTACCCCAAAGGAACTAAAGGATGCATGTTCTATGGTCCCGAAGATCAAAAGGCGGTGATCAGTACTCACTTTAGATTTTTGGAAGAAGGCTATATGAACAGTCGAAAGCCTAGAAGTGAAATTACCTTAGAAGAACTTAGGGGGTCAACTCCATTGCTAACTGTACAAAATGATATACCAAACGGCACGCCTACACAACCGGAACCTCGTCGTAGTGGGAGGGTTATCAGACAACCCGAGAGATTCTTGGGGATCAGAGAGTCTTCGGACTTGATCTCCGCGGAAGAGTCAGATCCATGGTCCTACAATGAGGCGATCCGAGAGAAAGATGCTCAATCCTGACAAACAACAATGGAAGCCGAGATGGGTTCAATGGATCACAACAAGGTGTGGGAGCTAGTCGAACCACTTGATGGGGTAAAACCCATCAGATGCAAGTGGGTATACAAGAGAAAAAGGGGATCGGACGGAAGGGTTGAAACCTTCAAAGCAAGACTAGTGGCGAAAGGGTACACTCAGAAAGAAGGGATCGGTTATGAGGAAACCTTTTCGCCCGTAGCCATGCTCAAGTCCATCCGCATTCTCTTGTCGATTGTTGCGCATCTAGATTTTGAGATCTGGCAAATGGACGTCAAGACAGCTTTCCTTAATTGAAATCTTGACGAAGAAATTTATATGCAACAACCCGAAGGCTTCATTGAAAAAGGCCAAGAGCATCTGGTTTGCAAGCTTAAGAAGTCCATTTATGGGCTGAAGCAAGCATCCCGCGCTTGGAATCAGTGTTTTGATCAAGTTATAAAATCCTACGGTTTCGATCAAAATAACTTTGAAAGTTGTGTTTATAAAAAGCGTGACGGAACTACATTGGTATTTTTGGTACTATATGTGGACGACATTCTACTCATCGGAAATGATGTAAAGGTGTTATCAGACGTAAGGGCATGACTATTAAAACAGTTCTATATGAAGTGTTGGTCCCGAAAAACCCGATTTAAAACTCGTAAAATCTCAATGGGAGGTGACTTAAATTTTTTTTTTTTTTTCAAATGTGTTATGCAGATTTGCTAAAGTATGTATGTCAGTTAATATGAAAGCAAATAAGAACACACGTATTTTTATAGTGGTTCGGACAACTCGTCCTACATCCACTCTTCCCTTCATGGGGCACCAACTTAACCAACAGATGTTTACCGAGTTCTCACTCAAAGCGGGACTTATCACCCCTCTAAGGGATCACCTACCCTCCTTTGGGATTGCTTAGATGTTTACCGAAGTTCTCACTCAAATGGGACTTATCACCCTCACGGGATCGCCTACCCTCCCTTTCGGGATTGCTAGATGTTTACCGAAGTTCACACTCACCTACAAACTTAACCGATCGATTTGGGTAAGGTTTGTTTGGTTTCAACTAGGTTGAGATTTTCCCTTACATTTGTTTAGCCTCAATGCTAAGGATGGGAAAATCTCTATGTTTAGGATATAACATTTGTGCTTAGATCTAGGGTAGAACACTTTTGAATATATGTGTGTATTTCTTGCTCGCGTGTTCTATGAATGGAGTTGCTTGAATATTTGGCTTTAATTTCACTTTGCGGATCCTCAATTTTCTTCTTTTGAAGATAGTGCAATGTATTTATAGTGTGGATTTGAATATTACCGTTGGAGAGTAATATTCAAATCCATACTAATAATCTTCCACTTTTCTTTGTCCTTTTTCACCTTTTGTTGTTTTGCGGCTTTATGTCACATCCATATATGTTGTTATCTTCTTATTGATCACCGCTTTTGTGTGTCTAACGGATCGATCGATTCGCCGGATTCTTGTTCATTGCTTCGATTCTCGTCTTTGATCCGGTCATTTGAAATCGATCTGTAGATTTACGGTGTCTTTGAAATCTTTGTTCATCATTCTTTGAAATCATTGTTCATCGGGCTGATTTCACACCATTCATCGGTGATTTCACCATTCATCGGGTGATTTCGGTCGCATGATCGATCACCACCGATCGGATCATTTCGATCAGTCCGCGATCAAGATCTGGATCTGCATCGAAAAAATCGCTATAGAAATCACCGCTAAAGAATCGCCTTCTGATGTCGGTATAAGATGCGACTAAAACCGTGACTGCAGTCGGTTTGCCGACGTCGCTTAACTTTCGAAACTCATCCTTCTCATCTGATCTCGATTATTTCGTCTGCAGCCCTCCTCGATCTCGATCATCTTCGTCTCGATTTTATGAGTTCCCCCTTAACTTGTTCTCTCGTTCCCCCTCAACTTGTTATCTGTAGATTATCTTAAATAACACAAGTTGATAATGTTTTGGCATAATTAATCAAAACTAAAATATCCCAACATGAAGGATTTAGGGGAAGCCGGTCACATCCTAGGGATCAAGATCACTCGAGATCGCATGAAAAGAATGATCGGGCTTTTGCAAGCCTCATATATAGATACTATTTTGAAGCGCTTCAGCATGCAAGATTCTAAGAAAGGCTTTGTGCCCTACAGACACGGAATCCATCTATCCAAAGAGATGTGTCCCAAGACACAGAAAGAGATAGATGACATGAAGAGCATCCCTTATGCTTCGGTTGTGGGAAGCCTCATGTATGCAATATTGTGTACGAGATCGGATACCTGCTTTGTCGTAGGCATGGTGGCAAGATATCAAAGTAACCCTGGGAAAGAGCATTGGACTACAGTAAAGAACATTCTGAAGTACCTGAAAAGGACACGGGACAGAATGTTGGTTTATAAGTCAGACAGTCTGATCCCCATCGGTTATACGGACTCGGATTTCCAATCAGACGTTAACTCCAGAAAGTCTACCTCGGGTAGTGTGTTTTGCATGGGGGGAGGAGCCATGACATGGAGAAGCGTAAAGCAGAAATGCATCGCCGATTCTACCATAGAAGCCGAATACGTTGCTGCTTGTGAAGCAGCGAAGGAAGCGGTTTGGCTCAAGAACTTCCTAGTGGACTTGGACGTCGTCCCGAATTTGCCCAGCACAATCACAGTTTACTGTGATAACGCCGGAGCAGTTGCAAATTCGAGGGAGCCGAGAGACCACAAGGCCAGCAAACACATTGAAAGAAAATACCATCTCATACGAGAAATCGTTAAGAGAGGAGACATAAAGGTGGCTAAGATTGCATCGGAAGACAACCTAGCAGATCCATTCACAAAGGGTGAGCCTCAGAGTACATTCGAGAGACATGTGGAAGGAATGGGTGGGTGTCAAGGATGTTGCCAATCAGCTTTGAGTATAAGTGAGAGAAATATTATTAGGTTCATGTAGGGTGACATTAGATGCCACATAGAACACGAGACATGTTGTAGTATACTTAAAAGCAGACTTTGAGTACAAGTGGGAGATTGTTGGGGTTATCCTGAAAAGTATGCTTTTACTTTGTATAACCATACTGAAGTTTCTTATTTATTTACTGAAATAAATTATTTAATCATTGTTGCATTAAATATGAATGAATGTTATATATGTTTATTGCAAACCCGTTCAATAAGACAGTACGTATTACGTTGTAGTAAATTTGGTGATACCCGATCACTGAAGATCAAATTAACAGCCCTCGTAATTAAGTACAAATTCACAACCCAGATGGAAATGAACGAACCATCATGAACGGTTGAAGTGTGAGACCCAGATTGGCTTGTCTTGACCAAGGGATCACACTAGCGCATTTAGGTGCGTTGAATGAGGACCTACAGGAGGACAAATTCTTTGGTACTGAATATACAAGAATTAGACCTCAGTGGTGCGTTATTTCTTACTCTCCGTCCCTTAAATAGGATTTGTGAAATTAATAACTATTGCTTTGATTTATGATGGGAAGAGAGTCAATGTGATTCGATACCTTATATCTTAGGCAATATTATTAATTACATGACGATTGCTGACATTTAATACGGAGAATCGCGTGCAAGTACGTCTTGCTTGATTTGTCCCCTTGGTGGGTTCAGAACCTTTATCATACCAAATCTCGCAAGTGGAAATTTATTTCCGGTATGGATAATAATGTTGAGCTGTCTTTACTCCAAGGACAAAGATATTAATTAATATAAAGCTTGTTCAGTGGCTTAATTAATTAATGGACTAATATAATCTTTAACGCGGGAAATAATGATCGGGAGCCATGTTATATGTGAAATCGTAATATGGGTTAAGATGGATAGTTCAATATTAATTTTATAGTGGAGTAAATTAATATTAATGGACTTGAATAATATTTGGCTCAAAATATTAAAGTTTCATAGTCCATTGAAGGTCCAATCTTAATTCTCCTAAAGGCCCCCCAAATAGCCCAAAATAAAGTCCAATTAATGAGAGAGAGAAGAAAATATTCTTGCTATATTTCCACTTAATATTTTCGAAAATTTGTAGTTGATTAGGAAGAAAAGATTGTCTTAATTTTCTTGTAGATATTTTATGGAAAGAGATAATTATTGTAGGAATACATAATTATCCCACAAATTCAAGAAGTCAAATCTTGACTCCTAATATCTTGTGATTTTCGAAAATCATAGGTAGAATTTATGGAAAATTTAATTAAGGAGAAAAGAATATAGAAGATATATTCAAAATTTTTTGGAGACCAAGAAAAGATTTTCTTCCTTATTTTCTTGACCTAAAATTTCGAACCCCTCCTCCCTATTTATAGGGGATGAGCTCTTCATTCCCAAGTGCAATTCCATGTGTTGAAAATATTATAAATCCACAAAGGTGGTAGCAAAATATATAATTTCTCTCCCATTAAAATCGTTCGTGCAAATCCTCCCCACCGGGTTAAGTTCGTGGACTTGGAGATATATTTGGGAAGGCTCTTGGGTGATCCATCGTCTCAAAGCTTGTCTCTACAAGAGGTTAGTAATTCCGTAACTCCTAGTTCCGCATGTTTAGGATTTACGTGAATTATGTGTACGCATGTTGTTTAATTATTATGTTGAATTAATTTAGGATTAATTCATGTTAGTAATTATTTGTTTAATTTAAATATGTATTTAAAAATCATCTCGAATAGATCCGGGCACCCTAATTTCCCAACAGAACCATGTGATCATACCATCATGGGCTTTGGGGATGCTATAACCCGGCCTTATGGTTGGATTTGGTTAGGTGTAAAGTTAGAGTCTTCTAGAGACCCAAACATTCGACGAACTACAATGCTAGATTTTGTAATTGTCGATGTTCTGTCTACTTACAACGGGTTTTTGGGTCGCCCATTTATCCATGAATTTAAGGCAGCATGTTCCACGTACTACTATTGTCTTAAGTTTCCAACGATAGGAGGAACGGGCAGCGTGAAGGGCGACCAGTTGAAAGCCCGTGATTGTCTACTATCATGTTCACCTGAAAAACAAGCTAACAGTGAGCATGATAGAGTCCATCTACATGGAGATTGGGGAAACAAGTCAAATTGGCTTGAGGGCGAACCGAGTTTCCGAGCTAAACACAGGTGCGATGAACAAGTTGATCCCCGATTCCACGAATGTTGATGCACATGGTGGCCGAGCCGAACAAGAGTCCCACCACCAGTCACCTGACCTGGAACCTCGTATAGGTTTCGAACCTATAGAGGTGGAAGATGAGCACAGGGGATCGATCATCGATCCCCGATGGAAGCAACGGAAACAGCGAGCAACACCGATCGAGGAATTGGAGTCCGTACAGGCCAGCCCAGCCAGGCCAGAGTTAGAGATCTTCATCGGATCAGAACTGCCGGAACCATTTAAGTTCGAAATGATTGCATACTTGCGAGCAAATATGGACATGTTCGCATGATCACATGAAGATATGGTAGGCATCGACCCCAAACATGCGTGCCATCACCTCAATATCAACCCGGCATGAGTCCCGATTATACAGAAATGTAGAAAGTTTGGTCCGGAGAAATATGCGGTGCTAGACGCCGAGGTGAGAAAGCTTCTCGATAACAAACTCATTCGGGAGGTCCAATGCCCCAAGTGGCTAGCAAATCCTGTGCTCGTCAAAAAGCCAAATCGTACGTGGAGACTATGCATAGATTTTACTGACTTGAATAAAGCATGCCCCAAAGACAATTTTCCAGTACCACATATCGACTATATGGTCAATAATATGGCAGGGCACGAACTCATGACCTTCATGGATGCGTTCCGGGTACCATCAAATTCCCATGCACCCGGACGACCAGGAAAACACTTCCTTTTGCAATGGAAAAAATGTGTTTTGCTGGAAGCGCATGCCATTTGGGTTGAAAAATGCTGGGGCGACTTATCAGATGTTGGTGAACAAAATGTTTGACGAGCATATTGGGCGAACAGTTGAGGTGTACATCGACGACATTATGGTCAAAAGCGAACACAAAAAAGACCACCTCAGCCATCTTGCCCAAACCTTTGATATTCTCCGAGCATACAACATGAAGCTAAATCCCAAGAAGTGTAGTTTCAGAGTTCACTCGGGAAAGTTTCTGGGACACATGGTTAGTTAACGAGGGATCGAGGCGAACCCATCAAAGATTCAAGCTATGCTCAACATGCAGGCCCCAGAAATGTAAAGAAAGTCCAGAAGCTAACGGGGTGTTTAGCAGCTTTGAACCGGTTCATCTCACGAACCGGTGACAGGTGTAAGCCTTTTTTCGATGTCTTGAAGAAAGGGATATTCCAATGGACTGATCACTGCCAAAGTGTGTTCGAGTCCCTCAAACTATACCTGGCGGACATGCAGACGTTATCCAAACCCGTACCGGGAGAGCAACTTTACTTGTACTTAGCAGCCTCTGAGCATGCTATTAGTGTTGTGCTCGTCCGGGCAGAAGGGGAAATTCATCTGCCAGTATATTATGTTAGTCAAGTGTTGAAGGATGCTGAGCTCCGTTATTCACCACTGGAAAAACTTGCATATGCTCTTATTATGAGCATCCACAAGTTACGACCATACTTCTTCGACCATTCTATTGAAGTGCTCACCACTTTCCCACTACGACAAGTCTTTCATCGACCAGATATTGTGGGAAGGTTGTTGAAATGGGCCGTCGAGTTAGGCCAGTTTGGAATAACTTTCGCTCCTCGAACGACGATCAAAGGTTAGGTGATGGCCGATTTTATGGTGGAGCTCACATACCCGCAGCAACCAGAAAACAAAATTAATCAACCATGGCATATGTTCGTCGATGGCTCTTCGACGAGCATGAGAGTCGGGGCGGGCGTTGTACTAATCAACCCCTCCTGGCAAACTTTCTCAACTTCTATTCGGTTCGATTTTCAAGCAACCAACAACGAAGCCGAGTATGAAGCTCTGGTCGGCGGCCTACATATGGCCACGGCAATGGGGGTACGTAAACTAATGATATACAGTGACTCCCAGTTAATTGTTTACCAGGTCCGGGGGGAGTACGAAGCACGAGGTGAACAAATGGCACAATACCAATCTTTAGCCAAGGAATTACTCAAAAAAATCGATCAGGTGTATATCGAGCAACTGCCCTGGACGGAAAACTTATATGCAGATGCCCTGGCTCGCCTGTCTACGTCTGATGGTGTGACCGACATGACAGATGTCGTGGTCACCACCACCTGCTCGCCCTCGATACCTAAATCTATGATCATCAACATTGAAGTCGAGCATGACACTTCAATGTTCCCGATTCTTAATTATCTACAGAACGGGGTCCTCCCTAATTGCCAAACCCAAGTGGCTCGCCTTCGACTCCAGGCCGCCCGGTATACCTTGCGTGAGGGACAGGCTTACGATTCAGAGGTGGCGATCACACTTGCCTGTTCGCCGTCAATCCCAAAATTTGTGATTGCCCAGATGGATATTGAGCAAACAACATAGATGACCCCAATTTCAAACTCTATGCAAAACGGGGCCCTCCCTGATCATAAAGCCCAGGCTGCTCGCCTGCATCTACAGGTTGCCCGTTATACCATCATAAACAGACATCTTTACAAACGAGGTTTCTCTCTACCCCTGCTGAAGTGTGTTACCCCGGAGGAAGGACACTTGATACTTGTGCAAATTCATAGTGGGGTATGTGGAAACTACACGGGCGGATATGCTCTAGCCTATAAGGTGATCAGACAAGGTTACTATTGGCCTACGCTAAAAAAAGATTCTATAGCGTATGCTCGCGCGTGCCATGAATGCCAAATCTATGCTCCGCTTATCCATAGTCCACCCGAGGAACTTGTGTCTGTTTTCAGTCCTTGGCCATTTGCTAAACGGGGAATTGATCTGATTGGCCCTTTCCCAACGGGAACCTCAGGAGTGAAATTTGTTGTGGTCGCCGTTGATTACTACACCAAGTGGGCTGAAGCCGAGGCTATAGTAAAAGCAACCGAACAGCGAATGTGGAATTTTGTTTGGAAGAATATCATATGTCGTTTCGATCTCCCACAGTCCATCGTCACCGACAATGAAAACAGTTTGACGGAAGCGAATTCAGGCAAAATTGTGCTTGCTAGGGAATCAAAAAGCATTTTTACACACCTTATTATCCCCAATCAAATGGTCAGGTAGAAGCCGTAAATAAAATCATCAAGCATACGCTGAAAGCGAAACTTGGTGATTCTAAGGGGGGATGGGCGGAGAAATTGCAGGACACGCTATGGGCATACCGAACGACATTTAGAACTTCCACTGGTGAAACACTCTTTGCGCTGGCATTTGGCACTGAGGCGGTCATACCGGTGGAGATTGAAGTTCCGAGCCAACGGACCATGGGCTTCGGCGAGCACATAAATGATCAGGCGTTGGCACTTGGAGCGGATTTGGTGGAAGAAAGAAGACTTCAGGTCGACCTCAGAAATGCTACGTACAAGCAAAGGTCTGAAAGATACTATAACACCAAAGTTCGGGCGCAAAAATTCAAAATTGACGAACTCGTCCTCCCGACGAGCAACCGGAGTATCAGGGGGTGTGTTCGGACAAGCATGTGATGGCCCTTACCGGGTGTCAGAATGTTTGGTGAATTGTGTATACGAACTAGAAGAATTAGACGGGAATCCAATTTCCTACTCATGGAATGCGTCGACCATGAAAAAATACTATCAATAGTCGGCGAGCATAATGCCATACCCTATTTGGACCGAGCATATTACGGCGAACAAAAAGTTTCAATAAGCCCAACCCATTATGACGAGCACAACGTCATTTTGGGCCGAGCCCAAATTCGGCGAACAGCAGATCACGAAAATGAAGCAGGCACGATGCCAGGATAGACGTCCATCATGGAGGCTTGGGTGGACACGCGTTGGCTACAGGAGTAGGGTAAGATATGTGTCTACATTTACTAAATTCTTCTTAGACACGTATCAGCACAGCTCCACCTTACTATGCCAACACATGTTGAGTGGAGTAGTATAAATACACCTTCGAATCATTAAGGAAAGGGCATCAAATTTTTCTCATGAAAAACTCAACCCGAGTGCACGATACCATTCCCAATCGTCCATAAAGCCAACTTGGTTTGATAGCCCCCAGACATAGTTGTTGTCACCCTAACCCTGAACTGTGCTCACCAGGATCACTCGGTGGGAGACAACCATGGATTTGTCCTCGCACATATCCGGGAGCTAACATAGGAGACGACCAGAAGCTCCCCAAGAAGCATACAATTCCTGCTCCCACGGGGGGGGGGTTGTATGCGGACACATGCTCGATATCGCGAGCATGTTGGAAGACGAGCATGTGCTGATCTGCACCGCCCCAGGAGGAAGAATACCGGGAGTGAGAGACAGCTTATCCCGGAGGATCAGGCCAAATGCTCGCCTAAAATAACGAAGCGGAGAGCCCTTGATCCGCGCGACCACCGCTTGCACAGAAAGTATCAAGTGGTGTTAGTGTTCCTGCCCCATAGCTTCGAATGCGGCGGGAAGAGTTTAAGGGCAAAACAAAGAGATTAAGGCAAGTCAATCATGAAAAAGCCTACAGAGGGCGAGCAACCATGTCTGCTCGCCTTCATCTGGTGCTCGTTTATCATTTTCCTTTTGTAATTATAGCAATGTAATTTACAAAGCTTTCTTTTAGAAATAACGAACACTTGTAAACAAATGTAATAGTTATAACACCCTGCGTGGTGTCTTTTTAATTATTCATTTTTCTTAGTCATGCGTAAGTCGGTCGCGCCGAAATAAGACGACCACATCGAAGATGGTCCAACAGGAGCAAGTTTTGTGTTCTCGACTTGTAAAAATTGTGTTTTCCCTGCTCGCCACACATGGCCGAGCAGAGAGCATGGGGTCGCACCTAAATAAGACGACCTCTTTCTAAGTAATCTAATGTATTCTCCCTGCTTCACAACAAAATAAGACGAACATAGAATACAGGGTCGCACCAAAATAAGTCGACTTACGTCTATGGTATTTTCTTTGTTCGCAACAAAATAAGACGAACATAAAGTACGGGGTCACACCAAAATAAGACGACCGTCATCTATGCTACTTTCTTTGTTCGCAACACAATAAGACGAGCATAAAGTACGGATCGCAACACAATAAAACGATCATGATCAAGGGGTGATTGCAACAAAATAAGACAATCAATCAAAACGGTAAACAAGTTGAAACACAAAATGCGAGCAAGTGTTGAAAACCCATCTAGTTCAAGTAAAAACGAGGCACTACAGGCCGGAATTACACAAGAAAAAGCCTAAAGAGGCTAAGTTCAAAAGGCCACCTGGGCCGACCACAACAACGCAAAACAAACCGATCAGGCCGGACAAAAAATAAATAGATCAGACTTATGTCAGCTAGCACGGGGTCTCGGGAAGCGACGAGCGAGATCTGTCTTTTTGCTCGCCCTCCACCTGCTTGCCCCCTTCATTCTTCTGTTCACCAGAGTGACCACCACCACCCTCGACTTTCTGCTCATTTTTTGCCTGCTCGCCTCCATCTTGCTCGTCCTCCTCATCATCAGTCAACGGCTCGACGATTCTGACCCCTTCCGGCAGATGCAAAAAGTCACACCCAATCTCGACGAGATCGGCTAGAGGCAGAGCTATGCGCTAGGGGCTGGGGGATTGTCAGTCAAATACCGCATCAGATCATTTTTAAACGGCCCCAGCTGCTCGAGTGGGAGCTCACGCCGAGCAGTACGAAGAGCATCATCTTCGACATTCTCTCCTGAAGCCGGACATTTTTTAGGCTAATACGAGTATTGGTTTCCTTAGCTTGGGTGAGCTGCTTAGCCAACGTGTCTTTATCCGTTGTCAGATTCTCCACTTTGGCTCCCAATTTTTGAGTTTGGTCAGCAGAGGCTAGTAGATCATCCAGAGCTTTCTTCATCTCTGCTTGAGCATCCGCCAGTTGCTGAGTCCTCTCATTAAGGTTAATTTGCAAGCTAGTATGGTCACAAGACAAGGCGTGCAAAGCGTTGTGAGCATTTTCGAACATCACCAAAGATCGGCTGTGGTGAATCATCGCCAATCGCAAGCGGTCCATGATCGGATTGGAGACTCACAGGCGGCATGAAGATAGCTAGGCACACCTTTGGGGTAGCTCACTGTCGGCGAGAGGTGGTAGTTGAGCAAATCCGGGGACAGAGTGTGCTGAGCACTCGGAAACCTGAGCAAAAAAATACCCAAAGGCCATTTATAACTAAGGAAACATACGAAGAGCTAAGCATACCCAGTTGAGATAAGGAAAATAAGATACCCGGTGGCACTTCGGGGGTCCCACCCGAGCCAGGACCTATCGTCCGGGATGTGCGCATGTGCGCTCGAACTGGGCGGCACGCTCGAACCGGCAGCTATTAAGGGAACCGTCTTAATAGGGTCAGCAATCACAACTTCTCCTTCAGCCGGGGTTGTTGGGGAGTGGATTGCCCGGATCTATTCGGGATGAATATTTAAATACAAATTTAATTCTAATAATTATTACTAGCATTAATTAATCCTATATTAATTCAAATAATAATTCAACAACAAATCATGCATACAAAATCGTCACATAAATCCTACGCATGCGGAATTGCTAGAAGTTTACGTGAACTAACCTCTCGGAGTGACAACCGTTGAGAAGATGGGTCCCTTTCACACGAACACACCAAAAGACCTTCTCAAGTATTCCCTCGTCCTTGTCCAACAATCCGGTGGTAGGATGCTCGCGAACAATTTACAAAAGGAAAATAAAATTATGTTGCACCACCTTTGTGGATTTCTAATTTTTCCAACACATGAAATTTCACACTCACAATTGAAGTTTTTCGAAAAAACACAATCTGTCGACGTTTCAAAATATTTGATATTTTATCGACGCTAATATTTTTTCGAAAAAATCAATTTTTGTGTTCTAGAGGGGATGAAAAAAATCATCCCCTATTTATAATAAGGAGGGGGGACGAAAATTTAGGTTAATTTGGCTATTGGGAAATTTCATTGCTTCTTCTCCAAGAAACAAACTTGAATATATCCAATATATTCTATTTCCCAAAATATCTCCCAACAAAATCTTCTCCTCCTTATTGTTATGGGATTTTCAAAAATTACCTAATAAATAGCCAAGTGGGAGATTTCTTGAATTTAATGAGATAATCTTGTATTCCAAGAATACTTATCTTCATTCCATAACAAGATTCAAAGAAAATCCTTCTCCCTCTTTTATTTATTATTTTCGAAAAAATTGAAAATAGGCAACAATAATTTATTTTATTTTAAACACCTTTTTCAGTTATTGGACTTTATGTTTGGGCTACTTGAGGGGCCTTTAGGAGAATTAAGATTGGACCTTCCAATGGATCTTGAATTTCCAATATTGAGCCACAATATTATTCAAGCTCATAAATATTAATTAATCCCACTACATAATTAATATTGCACTATCCATCTTAACCCATATTACTGTTAATATGGCTCCCGATTATTACTTCCCGTGTTTAAGATTATCCAGTCCATTAATTAATTTAGGCCACTGAAATAGCTTCATATTAATTAACATCTTTTTCCTTGGTAAGGAACAGCTCAACATTATTATCCATACTGGAAACTAATTCCACTTGTAAGATTTAGTATGATAAAACTTCTGAGCCTCCCAAGGGGACAAATCAAACAAGGCGCCACTTGCACACGTTTCACCGTATTAAATCTTAGCAATCGTCGTGTAACAAATAACATTGCCCAAGATACAAGGTATTGAATCTCACTGATTCTCTTCCCATCATAAGTCAAAGCAATGGTTATTGATTCCACACGATCCTATTTAAGGGACGAGATTAAGAAATAATGAACCACTGAGGTTTAATTCTTCTATATTAAGTACTGAAGAATTTATCCTCTTGTAGGTCCTATTCAGTGCATCATAATGCACTAGTGAAATCTCTTGGTCAAGACAAGCCAATCTGAGCCTTACACTTCAACCTTTCGCGATGGTTTGTTCATTTTCATCTGGGTTGTGAATTTTGTACTTTTAGTTACAAGGGACTGTTAATTTAATCTTCTGTGATCTGGTATCACTAAATTAACTACAATGTAACACGTACTACTTATTGAACAATTATGTAGTAAATATATGTAACATTCAATGATATTTAAAGCATCAGTGATAAATAATTTATTTCAGCAAATAAGACAGAAATTCAGTCTGGTTATACAAAGTAAAAACATACTTTCCAGTATAACCCCAACAATCTCCCACTTATAGCCAAAGTCTGCTTTTAAGTATACTACAGCACGTCTCATGTAGAATCTACGTGACATCTAATGTCACCTACACGAACCTAATAATATCTCTCCCACTTATACTCAAAACAGATTGGCTACGCACTTGACAACCATTCCTCCCACATGTCTCTTGAATGTTTCCAGAGGTAGACACTTTGTGAAAGATTAACTAGGTTATCCTCCAATGCGATCTCAGCCACCTCTACATCTCCTCTCTTAACGATTTCTCGTCTAAGATCTCAGCCACCTCTACATCTCCATGGTTGAGTCAGTGAGGCGTTTCTGCTTCACACTCGTCCATTTCATGGCTACACTTCCCAAATGAAAACACACTAACTGAGGTAGATAGTTTTTGGAATCTATGTCTAATTGGAATTCCGAGTCCGTGTAACCGATGGGAATCAGACTGTCTGACTGATTAACCAGCATTCTATCGCGAGTTCTTTTCAGATACTTCAGAATGTTTTTAACTGCAGTCCAATGTTCTTTTCCCGGATTACTCTAATATCTTGCTACCATGCCAATGGCAAAGCAGATATATGTCCTCGTGCACAACATAGCATACATAAGGCTTCCGACAGCCAAAGCATAAGGAACGCCTCTCATGTCATCTATCTCCTTTTGCATCTTCGGGCACATTTCTTTGGATAGATGTATTCCATGTTTGAAAGGTACAAAACTCTTCTTGGAATCATGCATGTTGAATCGCTTCAAGACAGTGTCTATGTATGAAGCTTGCAATAAGCCTATCATCTTTTTCTTACTGTAAACATAAATTTTGTGAATTTAATATAAAAACACAAAAAATGAAATTACAAGTCGAATTTCTTTGAATTTGAAGCTGGAGTATTGCGGGTTGCGATCTCTAATTTAATTTCCTCTGATTCTTCCCTTTTAACGTTGACTTTGACTCGGATGACTTTTGGAGAAATCCTCGCCTCGATCTTATCTAGAGTTGAAGTAGCGGATTTGAGCTGTCGATTCAAGGACTTGACGTCTTGTTTTGAATCGAACGTGGCTTTTGAAGATTTTCTGGATGAACATCTGTGAACTTGATGATGAACGCCTTTGAATCTTCGAGAGTCTGGAAGGAAGATCTTCAAATCTTCGAGAAGAGAAACGTCTGATCGGAGGGCTTAGCAGTTTGATCTCTGATCGGATGCCGTTTCCGGATGACTTGTACGAAGAACGCTTGTGAATCTTCAGGAAGCTTTGAGAAGAAACGTCAGATCGGAGGGCTTAGCAGCTTGATCTCTGATCGGATGTCATTTCTTGATGAAGAACGCTTGATGCCGATGAAGAACGTCTTCAAATTTTCGTAGAGAATTCTGAAGTGTTGAGTCTTCTGTCTGTTGTTGTCTTGATGTCTCTATGTGTCCTCAAAGTGAATGAGGAAGACCCCTATTTATAGGTGTAGAACAGGGTTTTAGGTCTTGGCTTAACAGGCTTTGTCTGGCGGGCCAGAATATTCTAGAATATTCTAGAAATATTTGATGGGCTTTTAGGATCTGGGCTGGACTTGATTTATTTTATTGGACTTTAACAACTCAATTTAATTTATTGGATTTTAGAGGCCCAATTTTGATTTATTGGACTTTAGAGGCCCAATTCGATTTATTGGACTTTAGAGGCCCAACTCGATTTATTGGACTTTATAATTCGATTTATTGGACTTTATAGGTCCAATCTAATTTATTGGACTTTTAGAGACCCAATTTAATTTATTGGACTTTAGATGTCCAATTTGATTTTCTGGACTTTAGAGGTCCAATACGATTTATTAGGACGTGTGACTTGAACTGAGCCTAATTAATTTAATGGGTCGAAGACACCATTAATTAATTTATTTTTAGGAATTAACTTTATTTATATTCCCAACAATAAATTTAATTAACACGTAATTTCCACGAGTCGCTTTTCAATTGGGTGCAATTTTAATTTGCTTACAAATGCCCCGTCGTGTTTTTTTTTTTTATCGGACAAAGTTAGTTGTTAGTTGTTAGTAGTTAGTACACCAAGCACCCAAAACACTCCACAAATTCACCAAGCCACCTTATAACTCTCATACTCCAATTCGTTCCCAAAGGGAATCGAACCTGGGTCTCCCACTCAATTTGCTTACAAATGCCCCCGTGCTTTGTTTCACGGTCGTTTCCGGACTTGGAGTGAATGAAACACGAAATTTATTCACGGTCATTTCTGAACTTTGAGTGAACCTGACATGAATTTTATTTCAGTTTCTTCGTTTGCACTTGAATTTGAACAATTGAACAAGCCCAATTAAATTAAATTCATTTTGATCTGGAAGGATTTATTTAGTAGGCCCAAAAGAATTTATTTTCGTAAGGCCCAATTCCTCTTCTTGCTAGTAACTTGGCCAATTGACTTTTCAATCTTCCGCAGAGATTTTTTTTTTCCCTTCTTTTATGAGATTTTTCTTTCCAAATGTGATGAAACCAATTTTCAATAAATCTTTCTTCTCCTGCAAGGAAAATCAATTCCCTTTTTGTTTTGATGATTTGGTTTCCTTTTATACTTCAGCCCTAATTCATTCCTGGAACCCTAATTTACTCTATAAATAGGGTGGTATTTTCTTCGTACATCTCACACCAAGCAAGGAGAATATAGAAGAGGTAAAAAGAAATAGTTTCAGCATTCATATAATATGTAGACGTGCATCTCTAATTCCATCCCTTTTTCTTTTCTCTTTTAATTTTTTTTTTTTTTTTTTATATTACCAGCAAGAGGTATTCAATTTAGAGCACAACAGGCATCACAGCACAATAAGTATCAAAGCGCAACAAGCATCAAGATTTTCAGAGGTAACATCTTAAGCCTTACTGCTCTATGCATCTCACCGTTACTGAGTATATTTTTTTCTTATTTGAATTTGCAAGCTACCTGCGAAGAGTCTCGTATCACAATATCCCAACGACAACCAACACATCTCTCCGTAAAGATTCGACTTCGTCCCAACGGCAACCAACGCTTCTCTCCGCAAAGATTCGACTTCGCCATCACATTCCACCAGAAACTATCAATGGCTCATTCTGCAAGTGTTCGAATTTCATCAAATTTCAGGGCCGGCCCTGTTTTGATGCAATTTATCGGCGATGGTTTTGGTTCGATTCAGGGCAGGCCCTGTTTCGATGGTTCGATTTCGGTTCGATTCACAGCAGGCCCTGTTTCGATGGTTCGGTTTCGGTTCGATTCAGGGCAGGCCCTGTTTCGATGGTTCGATTTCGGTGATGGGCTTCAGCGGGCTTCACAGCCATAGCAACCTCGTCTCGACTCAGACGTTACAACAACAGAGATTCAGGTGACATCCGGATTACTTACAACCACCATCACCACCCCTTGCACAAGTATCGACGGTGGGTGTAAGAAACCATAGGTTTTGGCTGCGGTTTTAGGAGTCGGCACGGTCGGAAATGCGAGGCGACGGCGCGGCTGGAAACGTCAAGCGGCGGTTCGCGTTCAGAGGCGATGGCATGGTTGGAAACACGAAGCGGCGGTTCGCGTTCAGGGACGACGGCGTCGCGGTGGTCTGCGTGTTGTGGTGGTTTCGCGAATGAAAAGAGGGTGGGCGACGAAGGGCTTATGGTGGTGTCGTCGGCGCTTCGAATCGGGCGACAGGGGCGACTCGCGGCGGAGTGGGCCGTGGTCTTCGCGCTGCACGTCTTTCGGCGGTGAATCGAGGCGGTTGTGCGCGATTTCGGGGAGAGACGGAGACGGCTTCGCGCGTCGATTCGGTGAGCAGCGGCGCGATTTCTGGTTGAGTATGCGCAGCAGTGGCGCGGGTGATGTGCGGTGGTCTCGATTTGGGTTTGAACGAGAGGCGGTGGAGGCGGCGTTGCAACGATCGGGTCACTCTTTGGCCGTGTCGGATTTCCGGGTTGCATCTCTGTGGGGGAGAAATTCAATTTGGGAATTTCTTCGAGGAGGAAGACGCGTGTATTTGGGATTTGGGATTTTTGGATGTAGGAAACAAATAATGACCGATTCTTCAGTCATATGAGGGCCTCGAAATTTGGGCTCAACTTGCTGGATTAAATTAAAACTTGGACCCAACTCATTATCTATCATGATGGACTTTTATTCATAAAGCCCAATAACTTTGATAAAATATGAATTAATGAAACCCAAATATTAATGTCATTTTATGGTTTCTTGACACATTTTATTTCACCCCCTTATTAATTTTATTTATTTATTTATTTCATCTATTTATTTATTTTATTATTATTATTGTAATAATAATATTTCATCTCCTTTTATTTTGCAGGTCAATTCCTTTCATAGGCATTTAGTATGAAGTTGATGTGAAAAGAGGGGATACTATCAACTGAAAATAAGTAATACGGTTCAATTAAACAAGTGATACTTTTTATTGGAAAAAAGTAATACGATTTAATGAAACATGTGATACTTTTTTTCTTTAAAAAAATAATTTAATCATGAACAAACTTCACAGAATATTGGTCCTCATAGATGGAGCTTCTTTTCATACATGAGACTTCTTCAATTTATCATTAGTTGAATGGGGGAGGTCCTCCTTCGTCCTGGATTAACATGAACACTTTGATGGGTACATAAATTAAGAAGATAAAATAATGAGTAGATTAAAGGGATAATTTTATAAATTTTTATGTATATAAAAAAATTAATTGAGTTGCGTGTATATGTAAGCCCAAAAGTAATAACCTTTTGCGTGAAATTGTGAATATTGTGAGAGTTGAGTTTATAGAAAACTTTCTACTTTTGGGATGTGATAGTTCTTTTGAGACGTCTGAGTAAGAAAAGTGTGCAAGTAATTATTGTATAGAGATAGTAACATTTAAATATAATAAATAAAAAATAACCATTTATTAATTTATTTTAAAATAACAACTAAACCATTTTTCAAACATTATCATTTTGTAGATACTCCCTCTGTTCTATAGAAATTTACACATTTATCTTTTTGCTCATGTTTTAGCGAGAGAATTATTTATTAGTAAATAAAATAATAAAGTGACTTTTAAGGTGGGGTAACGTTAGTCTTACCCCTCATTTATCATACCGTCTTCTTAAAATTATTTTATCATTTCAAATACTAATAAAAAAATTGCTCGTTAAAACTCGAACCAATTAGTAATTGTAAATTTTTGTGGGACGGAGGTTGTATTTATTAGACTAAAATACTCCCTCTATCCACCAAATCTATTCTTATTTTTCTTATTTGTTTGTCTATCAAATATATTCCCATACATATGGACATATACACTTTATATTTATCATTCAACCATCATTTAATTACTTCAATTATTATTGTATTTTACTCATAAACAATCACTTTATTTATAAATGGACCCCCACAATACCCTATAATACTCTTACTTTATCTATATTTTTTTAAATGTCGTGTCTAAAAAGGTGGATATAGATTTTGTGGACGGGGAGAGTATATTTAAAGTTTAAACATGAATTTAAGGGGAAAAATAAAGAGTGAGAGAGGAAAATGTAAAAATAAAAAATGAAAAAGGAAATAAAAAGATGCAAATAAGTGAATAACTACACGAAGAAGCGCACCAAGAAACTTAAATCAGTTAACCAGAAGAGAAATCCTACATCATATATTGCCGCCATAACTACTTTTCGTGGCACGAAAGAAAGAGGGGAAAATGGCTCATACGAAGAAACCTGACATTCATACACTCTCTGCCGTTTTCGAGGCGTCTCACTGAAACTCGACCACCGGCGATGCTCAAAGCGACAATCACCGTCTCCGACTATCTTTTTTTTTCTTGATCAGCACCGTCTCCTCCGACTACCTGGTAACTTCTCTTCGTCGTTCAGCTTCCATCATTGCTTTCCTTTTCTCATCAATTTTCTGCACATGCTTTGTTTTCTCTTAGTATTTGATTTGAATTCCATTCCTAATTCTGTTTTTGCGATTGAATCTGTAATTAGGGCATTTAATTTATGGATCAGAAAGGAAATTGTGTTTTCTCTGTGGTTTTGTTTCAATCAATGGTGGCGGTTTTTGTGTGGTAATTTTAGAAACGGAGAGCTCTTTTTGTTTCTGTTTTGAGGATAACACTATTGGATTTGGTTTCATGTTTATGCATTTTACTGTTTTCCGGAAATTAAACAATGGATTAAATTAGGTTTTTGGATGTCCAGGATTGCTTGTGAAATTGTACGAAATGGATATGAGCAGTCTGCCTCGTGATGTCGTAGATGATATTCTTGCTTCGCTTGATATTGAGGACCAGCATATTATCCCAAAATGGGAGGAATTGATGTTTGATTGCCTTATTCATCCCATTTCTAACGCTGAAATTGATCAATTTCTGAGTGATCACCAAGGACCTATAAATAAGTTTTTCCTTAATTCTAGAACTAGTCTTGATATTGACAAATGGATTCAGCTTCTATCGAGTTCCTGCTTGGAACACCTCACCATTCATATATTCTGGGGAGATAAACATGGAATACCGGCTCATTTCTTTGCATTTCAAAACCTAAAGCACCTATATCTGTATAGATGTATATTCAACCCCCCACAAGAATTTACAGGATTAAGGGAGCTTGCTACATTAGATTTTCAGGAAGTAGACTTTGTCCCTGAAAGCTTTGAAAAGTTCATCCCTCAGATCCCTATGCTGGAAAAACTGAGGCTTGTAGACTGCACCAAATTGGATGATATTTAAAATTCAGGGGCCAAGACTCAGTGTTTTCAAATTCCATGGTGTTTTCAAGAAAATCCTATTCGAAAACTCTCCGGTTCTTGCTGAAGTCTCATTGTCACTGTACTTTTTTCTCTTCCTTTGATGTTGCACCTACTCTGAAGAGACTGCATCTTCATCTATGCGTGCTGGAGGTGATATACCTATTGATATTGTCGTAACAAAGTTCACTTTAAAATATGGTTTTTTGACACTTAATTTTTTATGGCACAGTATTTGGGTGTATCTAGTATACCAACTCCTTCTGGTGGCAGTTTTGAGAATCTTAAAGTTCTTAATCTTTCAATGCATTTGGAGAGCGTCATGGAGGTTATTTGTGCTTTGCAGTTAGCAAGAAGAAGTCCAAACTTAGAGATACTAAGTGTTACTGTGAGTACTTGTCCTCTAGTTTAATTTTACCTCTGTTGTAGAGTTACTAATATGATTTCATCCTCCTGTTTTGTGAAGTTATACGACTGCGGTTATGAGAATGACGCTGCTGGACGATACATAAGAGACTACGAAACACCAAAACCTTTTTTGTGATAAACTTAGAAGGGTGGAGATTGCAGTTTTCGCCGGTACTATGTCTCAAATTGAGCTGTTAAGGTATCTGCTGGCTTCTACTGTGGGACTCAAGGAAATGGTGATTTCAATTTGTAAGATGATGTGAGTTTAATGAATCAGATCATTCAACTTCCCCGAGCATCTCTAACTGCCGATGTATCTGTAGAGGTGTGGGATAAGTCAGCTGCTTTTAAAGCATGTACCAGTTCCTAAAAAAGTAACATGAAATTGCTTTGGTGGAGTGAAGCAAACTAGTAACATCAGACTACTGAGACTATACCTTTTTTGCCTTTGAACTCGGTTCCTTAATTCATCTGACTTGTCACGTGTATAGTGTTCAAAAAATAGCTTTTGTGGTAGACTACTGTAGATGTTGGCTTACACAGGTTGAGGCTTAATTCAAGAGCAATGTATTCATTCACATGACTTGTCACGTGTATAGTGTTTCAAAAATAGCTTTGTTGAACATTCTTGTATGCAAATAAGTAGTGAAAACACCACTTGTCCGTTTCTGCCTGTGTTGCTTTTGTTCATCATCGCTATAAATTCACCGTTTCCATCCCTGATTTATGATAGTGGATGATAGCGCGTAAGCATTAGGAAGAGAGACGAGATACACTACATTTTTGTTGAATAACTGCTCCTCTTTGTATTCAGATAACTTTGTACCTTGTTTGGGGAATCCTTATTTTAGCTCGGAAGGGGTTTTGAGGAAAAGCAGATATCATGAAGAAGGGAAAGTGCTGAATGTATAAAAATTGTTGTCTTCACTTGTTGGTGGCCTGTTTTTTCAATTCACAACTTTGTGTTTTATACATACTCTTTTAGGTATGAGTAAGTTGATTGCATGATTTGTAACAGAAATTGTATGCTTAAAGAATAAACTAACACAACATATGTTTGACGAAATAACCGAATCAAAGTTGTAATATGCATAAATCTCAAAATGCTCATCACTTAAAAATATACTATCACTTTCAGTTTTTACTTCTTCTTGAAAATGTAGTATTCTTTTGGATCAAAAACTTTAAGCTACAATCAAAAATTTATCTGGCTACTAACCTAAAGTCTACAAAAATAATACATAAAACTAAAAAGTGAAAGTTGAAATGTCTACACTAACCTTATTATATAGAAATTTATTAACGATTAATAATATTGTAGATAGGTAACAAAGCACCCTAACCACCCTAATAATGTGTCAGAGGACCCCACCCCACCCCCCAATTCTATATTATTACACTTTAATATTTGTTATTCATGACTTTTAAAGATTGCATGACTTTTAAGGATTTGTTAATATTTGTCATTATTCTTTCTCTCTTTAATTCCAGTAGTAAATTCAATTATTGTTCATTATAAAAAATGTTAGTATAGTAATTTTAATAAATTCGTATTATATCTTCTCCTAATATATGTACGTCCTGAAAATGTACACTAGAACAGTAAAAATGTACACTAAAACAAGTAAAAAAATTGCAATCACTGTATAAATGTATACTCGAACAATAATATATGCACCTAAGTAAAACTATATAAATGTACATTCACTCTATAAATGTACACTAGAATAAATAAAAAATGTACAATCACTTTATAAATGTATACCAGAGCAATAATATGTTCACTTGAGTCTATGCCCGGTTTCTGCATAACAAGGATTTTAGACAACAAAATAAGCTCTCATCCTTCTATCATTTTTATTTTTTTTGTATATAACAGCAAAAGGAACAATTACATATGCTCAATGTGTGAAAACTTTATTTACCCCAAAATAAAATCTGTATGAACCGCTAATCTTGAGAGGACAAGAATATACTAGTAATTCCATTATTTAGTTGTTTTATCACCTATTTCACTAATGAGATGGTGAAGAATACCAAAAACTGATCAAGACTATTATCAACACTAAGGTGGTGTGTTTGTGATTTATATGCAAAAAAGCAAAACAGAGGCATGTGTGCGTATTTATGAAAGTGGAAGCAAAGCATCTACTACTAAATTACTAATACTCGTCTTTTTTTCAAATTAACAAATCAAATTAATTTCATAAAGTCTCTTTTCTTTTCCCCATCTTATACCATACCAGCAATGAAGATGCACACACCTTCACCACGACTCTAATCGAAATAGAAAAACATCAAATCTCAATCCAGATAACAGTAATTCCAGAAACAAATTCATCGCAGATCTCAATTCCGGAAGCATCAAATGAGATAAGAAAATCCAGAATCACTTCTATTTTTTCTTCAAACAGCTGAATCAACCACACGCGGAAAAAAAAAAGTGATTCTTGAGATCGAATTTGACCGTAAGCATCTTGCTTCTCACTCTGCCCTGATTTTCCCCCTTTGCCTCAATTTTCCCCAATTCCGATTTCTCATCCTTTTCAGGAATCCAATTCGAATCCGATTTTGATTTCTTCAGATTCAACAAGAGAACTCAAGATAAAACACCTGCACCAAACCACCCAACAAAACCCAAAAATAAAAATAGAATCGATACATACAAAATTAGAATAAAAAATGGAAATTCAAGATTCTCCACTTACCTTCATCAACCTTCATCCATGGCATGGCCCGCCGTTGAAGGCCTTGGCGCTGGAGTACAATCGGCCGGGTGTTCTTCGCTGTGGTGGTTGAGAAAGAGAGAGAAAGCAAGACGTTTTGAATTTAGAGAGAGAAATAGATAGAGAGGGGTGTAGGATTAAATGCAAATCTTTTCTTAGATATGATGAAAAATGTGCTTAGGTGGGTGTGTATATTAAATTTAATTACAAAATCAAAATAAAGGGCATTATTGAAAAGAATGGGACAAACTGTGTCATCAAACAGTTAAATGGAAATCTTTAATTGAAAATTAGCACTCCCTCTGTCCCCAATAAATATGTTCATTGAGCTGGACATAGGTATTAAGGAAAATTATTATTTAAATATAAAAAATAAAAAAGTACAAAAAGTATTAAAGTATTATTGTAGATCAAAGCCTGCTAATTAAAGTGGAAAAAAATATTAACAATTAAACACTCTCTCCAATTTAACATAGGAGGGAAATTTGAACATGTCTGCAGGAAAGAGTGTCTGCAGACCTACTGCAGAACCTAATACAGATGGGTTTGATGTGATCAAAAAAATTAAATTCCCCCCAACACTAAAATTTAACTTTCCCACCTAATTCTACTACCATAAATATACAATTACTAACATTAAAGATGCAATTACAACATCTTCTTCTTCACCAACACAACCTTTAATACTCCACCACAATGAGAACTAAGAAGCAAAATTTGACATCTGCATTGAAGACAAAAGCTGCACAACTGTTGTTGAAAGACTCCAAAGGTGGGGTACTCAAAAGGGGCAAAATCAAAGAGATTGTTGAACTCCTAGGCATTTCCAGAAGGTCGGTCACCTCCATTTGGGCTGCAACAAGACAAAAAATGAGTGAAGGTGAAGCTATCATATTTGAAGAAACAAAATGGTCAAAGCATAAAGATGGAGCCAAGCTGGATATGGAAAAAATGAAGAGTATACCTTTTCGAAAGAGAAGTACAATCAGAAGATTAGCCAAGGGATTGGATATGAGTAAGAGTGTAGTGGGGAGATGGGTTAAAAGTGGGCTAATCAAAGCACATACAAACGCCTATAAAACCTACTTTAACAAATTTGAAAATAAGTTCGATAAGGTTAAAGTTCTATTTAAGTTCATTGCAATATGATAGAGCACTCAACATAGTGAAGTTCAAACCTATGCACTACACAATTCATATTGATGAAAAGTGGTTTTATATCACAAAGGAATGTGAGAGATACTACTTGATTCCCGGTGAAGAAGAACCGTATAGATCATGCAAGAGCAAGAGATTCATAACAAAATTGATGTTCATGAGTGCAGTGGCTAGACCACAATATTCAAGTGATGGAGAGCTTGTTTTTTATGGGAAAATTGGTATATTTCCCTTCATAACAAAAGAGCCAGCCAAGAGAAACAACAAGAATAGAGTTAAAGGCACATTGGAGACCAAAGCAGTAGAGTCAATTACCAAAGAGGTCATAAAGGGCTGCATAATCAACCAGGTACACAAATATACATGCACTATCAGAAAATTTTCATCATGTAGTGTTTTATTTGTTGGTTGCATTATTGTTTTTCAGATTTTACCAGCAATCAAGTCCAAATGGCCACCAAATGCAAGCAAGGATATATTTATTCAACAGGACAATGCCAAGCCACATATGAACAACAATGATACTGACTTCAGAGCTGCTGCAAGCTCAGATGGATTCAATATCAATCTGGTTTGTCAGCCAGCTAACTCACCTGATACCAACATTAATGACTTGGGGTTCTTTAGTTCAATACAAAGTTTGCAAGAGGAGACAAGTTCTTATAGTGTGGATGATCTTGTTACTAATGTTATTGTTGCATATGAAAAACTAACAGACATCACATTGAATAATGTTTTTGTCAGTTTACAGGCTTGCATGATTGAGATAATGAAATTGAAGGGTCATAACGCCTACAAAATTCCCCATATGAACAAGGCAAGGCTGTTAAGAGAAAAAAGACTACCAAATTGTCTACAAGTTGATGAGTTAATAGTCAAAGAAGCCATAGACTATTTAAGACAGCCAGGGAATGACATAGTGTCATCATATGAAGTGGACACTCTGGTAGCAGATTTGATGTGGCTAGCTTGATTGAACATGTTTACAACATAAACTTTGAACACATGGTGTTATGTTTAAGTTGTAAACATGTACATTGAGCCTTTTTTGTATGCTTTGACTATCGGATGTAATAGTAATGCATATTTTTGTCATGTTTAGAGCATAAACATTGGAGATAGTAGTGTTTATGTTTTGTTGTAAACTTAGATGGGTCAATCTTTTTGTACTTTTTGGACTCTCAAGTTATAAACGAATGTATGTTTTAGTTTATTTTTCATCATTAATTCACATTTGTCATCATGCTCATAGCAACAAATCGGGGAATATACTCACATTGGTGGTCGTAAACCATTCACAACAACAAATCAAACAACAAACAAGACATCATAGGGATCCTCAAGAATAATTTAACCAAGAACATTCAATTTAGAGCACCATAGGGTCAAAATTTAAGAATTTAGCCTCAAAAACTAGGAATATATTCATAGTGGTGGTCGTAAACAAATCACTCCAAACAAATCAAAGAACAAACAAGACATCATAGGGACCCCTCAGTAATAATTTAACCAAGAACATTCAATTTAGAGCACCATAGGGTCAAAATTTAAGAATTTAGCCTCCAAAACTAGGAATATATTCATAGTGGTGGCTGTAAACAAATCACTCCAGCAAATCAGCAACAAACAAGACATCATAGGGATCCCTCAGTAATAATTTAACCAAGAACATTCAATTTAGAGCACCATCGGGTCAAAATTTAAGAATTTAGCCTCCAAAACTAGGAATATATTCATAGTGGTGGCTATAAACAAATCACTACAACAAATCAGCAACAAACAAGACATCATAGGGATCCCTCAGTAACAATTTAACCAAGAACATTCAATTTAGAGTGTAGTTTCAGAAAAGACCTTTCAAGGAGACATTTTCCGAGCGGAACCCATCTCAAGAAACAATCCACAGCATGCAGACGAACATCGGGGCTTTCTGGTCCACCAAATTCTCCAAATATTTTCGCATAATCGTCATTGTAAGGGCCACGGATAGGAACAGGGCTTATGTCCTCAACAAATTCAGGAAACATGGTTCCAAAATCGGGAGAATCGGGTACCACAATAACCTTATAACCTGGAGAATATAAAAAATCATGGTCAATTATAATTTACCCATTTTTCCTTACCTTAAGCATTCAAATTTTCAGTTTTAGTTTCAAAGAAACACATAAGTCCATCTCACTTGACTTACAGGAGCATGTATTACAATGTGGTGGAAGAATTTTGACCCCAACAGATTCAGGGAACACGATTTCAAAATTGGGAGAATCGTGGACCACAATATCATCATAACCTGGAAAATAGAAAAATTCATTGTCAATTCTCGGAATGCCCCATTAAATTGAGCACATATGCTTTACTTACAGGAGCATGCATTACTCCTATAATAAAAAATAGAGAGAACAAATTGTAAGCATCTTAGAACCGAAATTACAGGAGCATCTTCGAACCAAAATAAATAAATTGTAAGCATCTTCGAACCAAAAAATTAACAGTGAGATTCTTATGGGATAAATACAGAACTTTTTTAACACAGAATAATTTTTTAAAAAAATCAGATTTATCAAACCTGGGGTATCGGGAACCGTCATGTTGAAAAACTCAGTCTCGGTCACCACCGTATCGACAATCTGGGAATCGGGCAACAAAGTGTCTTCGACACTCTCAGATTTCGAACAACACTTGCAAAAAAACCCAACATCATCGAATGTCTGGGACTCTGAAGCAAAAGTGTCTTCGACACTCTCAGATTTCGAACCCTTTGTGAAAATACTTTGAATAACATCAAGATTTTGAGAATCTGGATAGAGAGAGAATTGGGATAGACGCGAGTCACCAGCGTCCATCTTAGTGGTAGAGAAAGAGAGAGAATCGGGATAGACGCGAGCGAGAATTGGGATTGACGCGAGCGGCGGATGCTAGGGTTTGTGGGGGTGAGACCATGAGAGATGAACACATAGAGAAAGAGAGATGAATGTGAGAGAGTAATAATGTGGGTGGGGTTTGGGTAGATTTAGTGGGTGTGTTAATTAATGTCAAACGATGGTTTAGGATTTTCAATTGGAGTAGTTTAAGAATTAATGTGGGTAACTTGAGTGGCATATATTGTAAATAAGTGATGATAAAAAGGGTAGAAATTAAGGGATAATGTATAGTGTTATTTTCTTAAAAGGAATGAAAGATACTTTTAGGGACAGACAAATAAGGAAAGAAAAAGATCTTTTTTTGGGGGGCCGGAGGAATAATTTTTAGGTTAAAAGTGACGTATCATTTTAATTCCACTTAAAATATATCACTTTTATTTTTCGGTGAATGAGTGAGATTGTAGAAAACCTCTTCTAAATTCTAAAGGGCAAGTAATGGGCGAAATTTTATGGATTAATTATTAATTAAATAGAAATATGGCTCATGAAATAAGATCCGTGAGACAATTTCAAAGTCTCTCCAGTACCTTAATAACCCGATCCAACATAAATTTGACCTGCGATTTTCTTTTTCTTTTTCTACTCGCTAGGTTTTTGTTTCTCACATTGAGAGGATATTCCACATAAGCCTACGTGTCAAATAATACTTAGAATACATTTAGGCTACTACTAATTAACCTCATCTCCAAATTACCATATGTAATCCCGAAATATTTTTTAATTAAGATTAAGATGTCTTTGGGATGAATGACTATTTGAATAAGATGTCTTTTTGTGAACAAAAGGCTTTGCATGATTCCATTTGATTTGTGTCAGGTATTATCATTAGCTAATCTTAGAACTAAAAGTAATTAAAGATAGGATTTTAGTATGAAGGACAAAATAGCCAATTCTAGGTGTGTGTATTTAGTAACCTGCAAAAATAGGCAATGGGTTTTATAGAATAAATAAATGGGAAAATTACGCTGAAGTTCAAAATTTTTGAGAAGATTACTCTGAGGTACAATGTGCAAAAACAATTTTGCACTTTAGTTCAAACTAGTTACTAAAGTGCAAAATTATTTTTGCACATTGTACCTTAGAGTAATTTACCCAAAAATTTTGTACCTTAGAGTGATGTATTCAGGCAAGTACTTAGGTTTACCAGGAAAGTGGTGTATTCAATTGGGATTCAATTGAATTTTTTTGGACTTTAAAAAGTCTGTGGATTTAAAAAATCCATAGACTCCATGCAGAGTTTGGCTAATTTTTTTTATTGATTTACATGGATTTTCATAGACTTGACCGGAATGTGGAAACACTTTTTTTTATTGATTTACATGGATTTCCATAGACTCCGGCACTGGAACTATTGATGTAAATGTATATGGAACACACTTGTATATAAAAAAAATTATCCAAATTGTTTTAAAAAATACCAAAATATATTAGCTAAAAAAAAAACACATTATTATTCATCATTATTGTTTTCATCTTCATGCTCATCACCGTTATACCTCGGCCTCATTTCCCACATAGCATTATCGTTCTCCATGCATTAGCTTCCGTTCTTTATTGTAGTTGGCTTTGAGAAAGCAATTTCGTTCTTTGTTGTAGTTAGCTTCCGTACTTGTTTAAATAGAAAAATATTACTTATTTAAATATAAAAGTATTATTTGTATAAATAGAAAAGTATTACTTGTTTAAAAGAAAAAATACTTGTTTAAAAGAAAAGTATAACCTGTTTAGATGAAAAGTATAACTTGTTTAAATAGAAAAGTATTACTTGTGTAAATAAAAAGTATTACTTGTTTAAATAGAAAAATATTACTTGTTTAAATAGAAAAGTATTACTTGTTTAAATAGAAAAATATTATTTGTTTAAAAGAAAAGTATAACTTGTTTAGATGAAAAGTATAACTTGTTTAAATAGAAAAATATTACTTGTTTAAATAAAAAGTATTATTTGTTTAAATAGAAAAATATTACTTGTTTAAATAGAAAAATATTACTTGTTTAAATAGAAAAGTATTACTTGTTTAAAAGAAAAGTATAACTTGTTTAGATGAAAAATATAACTTGTTTAAATAGAAAAATATTACTTATTTAAATAGAAAAATATTACTTGTTTAAGTAAAAAAGTATTACTTGTTTAAAATAAAAGTATTATTTATTTAAAAGAAAAATATAATTTGTTTAGATGAAAAGTATAACTTGTTTAAATAGGTATTATTTGTTTAAAAGAAAAGTATTACTCCCTCAGTCCTGATTTTGATTATTCGCTTTTCATAAATAGCCGTCCTAATTTTGTTTATCTATTTCCAAATAAGGCAATAAAGAAACATTCAATACTATTAAATATTATTATTTTTCTTCACCAAACTCACTTTACACAATTTAATATTATTATTTCCCTCCACCAAACTCACTTTACCCACTTTACACCATTTAATATTATTATCTCCTACTTTTTCTTAATCTCTGTGTCTACAGTAAATGGATAATCAAAAATAGGACGGAGGGAGTACTTGTTTAAATAGAAAAATATTACTTGTTTAAATAGAAAAATATTACTTATTTAAATAGAAAAGTATTACTTGTTTAAAAGAAAAATATAACTTGTTTAGATGAAAAGTATAAATTTTTAAATAGAACAGTATTATTTGTTTAAATAAAAAGTATTACGAAAGTTTTTTTCTTCCGACCTTTCGTCTTCAGAGTTCTCTGAGAGAATACGTAGAAATCTCTGGTTATTAGAAGAGATTTTGGAGAGTGAAATCTGTTTATATTTTTAAAAGATAATCAAAGAAAATCCATAGAGTATTAAAATCCATAGACTGTTGAATACCTAAAGATTTTTTAAGACTTTTTAAAATCCATATTGAATACCTCAGAATTTTTAAATACTTTTGAAAATTCGAATTGAATAACCCCAGACTTTCAAAGGCTAAAAAAATCCTGCAGACTCCTCAACCAATACAGCCCATAATCAATACATTTATAAAATACAGTAATTGTATAATTTTCAAACAACATTAATTTGTAGAATTTATTAGACCAAAATGAATTTAAACTGGACCTTGAGCCCAAAAACGGATGGGCGATATAATTAAATACTGGGCTTAAAGATAAATAAATAGTGAGAAAAGAAAATGTTAAAATTGTGCAATTAAAAAAAATAGAGAAAATGTGAAAGAATAGTACAGAGAAAATGTCAAAGAAGTATAGGGTCGATTTATTGAATATAAAATCTTTCATTATCAATTAAAACATCAGACAATTAAGAGAAACGAAGAAGAAAATATGGAAAAAAGGAAAAAAAATTAATTGTTCATGATAAAAAAATTATAAATATCATGTAATTAAAAATTTTAACCAAAATGTTATATGAGACCGTTTCGTACACTAGATGTATTCACGTCACATATATTTTGTATGACTCGTGAGGTTATGAACATATTCAAATCTGTTTGTTTCAAACATTATCAATTTGTAGAAATGTATTAGACCAAAATAAATTTAAATATAAACTTTTTAATGAAATAATGAAAATGTTAAAATTTTGAAAAAGGAAAAGGATGAAAATTGCACTAGAAATCTACTGCATTTTAAGCTCATATATATACAGTTATACATCATATATTGCCGCCATAACTTCTTTTTCAGAGCATGAAAACAAAGAGGGAAAATTGGCACATACCAAGAAACTGACATTGATTTTCTCTCTGCCGGCGTCTCACTGATACTCGACGGCCGCCGACGCTCAAAGCGGCGGTTACCGTCTCCGACTATCCGGTAACTTCTCTTCGTCGTTAGCTCCCTTCACGCATTATTGCTTTCCTTTTCTCATCAATTTTCTGCACATGCTTTGTTTTCTGTGAGTATTTTGATTTATATTCCGTTCCTAATTCTGTTTTTGCGATAAATTTGTAATTAGGGCATTTAATTTAGCGATCAGAAAGGGAAAATAGTTTTCTCTAGGGGTTTCTTTCAGTTGAGGCGGCGGTTTTCCGTGGTAATTTTAGAAACGGAGAGCTCCTTTTTCTTTTTCTTATTTTTTTGGGAAGAGAGAGTGAAAAGATGACACGATTGGATTGGACTGGATTTCATGTTTATGCAGTTTACTATTTTTTCCATGAATACGGAAATTTAACAGGACAATCACCGTTAACAATGAATTAAATTAGGTGGAAGCAAAATTGAAGGAGCTGTAATTCCTTCTTTAGTCTAATAGATTTTTGGATGTGTAGGATTGCTTGTGAATTGGTGAACGGGAAGAAGTTGTAAGAAATGGACTTATGCAATCTGCCTAGTGATATCATAGCTAATATTCTTGCTCGCTTGCCATTGCGGGAATCAGTGAGGACCTGCATATTATCCCAAAAATGGAGGTATAAATGGACATCTGTTACAAACCTTGTGTTTGATTGCCTTGTTGACCGCATTTCTAACCTTGAAATTGATCAAGTTTTGCGTGATCACCAAGGACCTGTAAATAAGTTTTTCCTTAGTTGTAGAAATAGTTCTGATATTGATAAATGGATTAACCTTCTGTCGAGTTCCCAAGTCCACGACTTCACCCTTCATATATTCTGGGGAGATAAACATGGAATACCATCTCATTTCTTTGCATTTCAAAACCTAAAGCACCTATATCTGTATAGATGTATATTCAAGCCCCAGGCCCCACCAGATAAAGGATTTAGCAAGCTCATTACACTAGATTTTGTTGAAGTAGACTTTGTCCCTGCAATCTTTCAACATTTCATCTCTCAGAGCCCTCTACTGGAAACGCTGAGGCTTGTAAACTGCACCAAATTGGATGCATTTGAAATTCAGGGGCCAAGTCTCAGGGTTTTCACATTCCATGGTGTTTTCAGCTCTATCAGCTTCGAAAAATCTCCGGTTCTTGCTGAAGTTTCATTATCCATACCCATGCGTCAAATGGGAATTCTGTTCCCTAGTAGTTTCACTTATTTTCATATTGCACCTACGCTGGAGAAACTGCATCTTCATCCATGTGTGCTGCAGGTGAGATACCTATTGACATTCTCGTAATGAAGTGCACTTTTAAAATGTGGTTTGTTGGCACTTAATTTTTTGTGGCACAGTTTTTGGGTGCAGCTAGTGTACCAGCTCCTTTTACTGGCAGTTTTGACTGTCTTAAAGTTCTTAATCTTTCAATGTATCTGGATAGCATCTTCGAGGTTACTTGTGCTTTGTGGTTAGCAAGAAGTTGTCCAAACTTAGAGATGCTAAGTTTTACTGTGAGTACTTGTCCTCTAGTTTAATTTTCCTCCATTTGAGAGTTACTAATATGATTTCATCCTCCTGTTTTGTGAAGTTATACTCCAGCAGTTTTGAGTATGAAGCTGTTGAACTACACATAAGAGACTGCGAAACACCAAAACCTTTTCTGGACAAACTTAGAACGGTGAAGATTGCGCTTTTCTCCGGTAGTATGCCTCAAATTGAGCTGTTAAGGTATCTGCTGGCTTCTACTGCAGGACTCGAGGAAATGGTGATTTCACTTTGTACGGATGATGTGAGTTTAATGAATCAGATCAATCAACTTCCCCGAGCATCTCCAACTGCCGTTGTATCTGTAGATGTGTGGGATATGTCCACCTGCGCTGAAATTGCTTTGATGATGTGAAGCAAACTAATAACACCAGACTACTGAGACTATACCTTTTTTTTGCCTTTGAACTCGGTCCCTTAGTTCATATGACTTGTCATGTGTATAGTGTACGAAAAATAGCTTTGTCGTAGACTACTGTAGATGTTGGCTTACACAGGTTGTGAACAAGAGGCTTAATTCAAGAGGAGCAACATATTCATTCATACGACTTGTCACGTGTATAGTGTTTAAAAAATAGCTTTGTTGTCTCTTTTCATTCTTGTAACTAAGTAGTGAAAACACCACTTCTCCATTTCGCTGTGGTGCTTTTGTTCATAATCGCTATAAATTCATCGCAGTTGATCCTGCATGACATTATAATAGTTAAATGATCAACTTCAGTGTGTTCTAGTGTTATCTGCTGTAACTTTTAAATGGTAATCTAATTGATCCGAAGAAAGTAGTACTGGTTCCTTAGCTATTGTGTTCAATCATAACATAACATATATACTTCCTATCCTATGACCAATCATAACACGAATATCTATCGTCTGTTGTGTAAAGGTGGTTTGTTCATATGCATTGTTGCTAAAATGAATTCTTCTTTGTCTATCATCGCGTTTTTCATCCCTGATTTAAGATAGTGGATGATAGCGTGTAAGCATTAGGAAGAGAGATGAGATACACTACATTTTTGTTGAATAACTGCTCCTCTTTGGATTCAGTTAACTTTGTACCTTGTTTGGGGAATCCTTATTTTAGCTCGGAAGGGTTTTGAGGAAAAGCAGATATCATGAAGAAGGGAAAGTGCTGAATGTATAAAAATGGTTGTCTTCACTTGTTGGTGGCCTGTTTTTTCAATTTACAACTTTGTGTTTTATACATACTCTTTTAGGTATGAGTAAGTTGATTGAATGATTTGTAACAGAAATTATATGCTTAAAGAATAAACTAACACAACATATGTTTGACGAAATAACCGAATCAAAGTTGTAATATGCATAAATCTCAAAATGCTCATCACTTAAAAATATACTATCACTTTTCAGTTTTCACTTCTTCTTGAAGATGTAATATTCTTTTCAATTGAAAATATCAATTTTGAGTGAGATTGTAGAAAATCTTTTTTAAAGGGCAAGTAATGGGCGAAATTTTATGGATCAGTTATTAATGAATAAGATTGTAGAAAATCTCTTTTAAATGACAAGTAATGGGCGAAATTTTATGGATCAATTATTAATTAAATAGAAGTATATCTCATGGGTGAGACAATTTTACTCTGTCTACTATTCTTAAACCCGATTCGACAAATTTGACCTGCTAATTTTTTTGTGTTTTTTTTACTCGTTAGGTTTTTGTTTCTCACATTGAGGGGATATTGCACATAAGCCTATGTGTCAAATAATACTAGAATACAGTTAGGGTACTACTAATTAACCTCATTTAGGCTTTGCATGATTCCATTTGATTTGTGTCTGTAATATCCCGACTAATATTCTTAAGCAAAATAGCAAAACTCAGTCTCACAGCATAAACGCAACAGCAGGGAAAGGCTTAATTGAAAGTAAAAGCAACTAAATACTGAAATATACAGAGGACAAAGAATGTGCTAGATGGAAATAAGAGTTTCAAAAAGTTTTAGATATTGAAGGCGGGGTGGAGTCATTTTATTGTTTTCCTGTGGTATGTAATCAATTTATTAATGATGCATCAGTGCATCTTAAATCCAATTATTTATAATGATTCTTTAAAAAAAAAAACAAAAAAAAACAGGGGACTCGATCATAGACCAACTATTTAGGGCCCAAATCTGGGGAATAAAAATTGATTTAATGCATCTTGCTAATTAGGGCCCACATTGGGGGAGTGAAAGTTATGCCTGAGGTTTGATTTGATAAAAGAAAATTATTTAATTAAATACTATAAAAAAAGTATTAGGTTCAATTAGATGAGAATTGTTCAATTATTATCATAGAATCTGATTCATGCTTCATTTGTTGTTCAGGTCCAGAAACTGATGATGATGGGAATTGCAGATGAGATTGTAATGACACCAGAAAAGGGTTACATTTTTTGCAGAATAACAAGTGGTTGGTGTTGCAAAAGAACATTTTAAGTAAGAAAATTGTCCGCGAATCTATGACGCAGCAAAAAGTGCTACATTATAACAATTTCTATATTTTATGTTTGATCTAAAATGAATACTAACAATCTCAAATTGTATTAATTTCTTTTCTGAAAGATTTCTTTACTTCTTCTTAATGTGATCATAATTCAGTGAGATTGAAGGCATTAACTGAGATTTTGGTATGGGAAGGAGTTGCAGGATTTAATTCAGGTTCAGCAAATGATTGTGGATCATTAGTTGAGTACATAGGTTGAGAGTTCATCACAAGCATTTATTTTGTATTGTGTTTTGGTTGGTTTTAGAGGATCAGAAGACACTGTGAAATTCTAAAAATATAAAAAGACACAGGAATATAGATATAAATTATAAATTTGTTATTGTATTTACTATCATACTATATCATGGTAAACTATTTTATATGACCAAGGACTAGAAGATTTTCATGTCGATATATATAGTAACCACATTAACCTCTTTAAAATTTCAGAATCAATTTATAGTTTGGAAGATTTGCTCTCTAAAGTTACTGAATAATGTCGAATCCTTTGTCCAGTATTACTTTTCAAAAAAAAAAAAAAATCCTGAAAAACATGTAAACTTATACTCCCTCCATCCACCAAAAGTTCAAAAAGAAATTGATTTTTTTTCGTATATACTCTTTAATAATATAGTCATACTCTTAGTAATACAAGTCACATCCTTCAGTTATAATTATGACACTCTTTGCTATAATATAAGTCATACTCTTCACTTTTTTATAGTAAAAACTCACATCATTTACAGTAAAAAGTCACACTCTTTAATAATATAAGTCACGTTCCTTAACCAATTTTACCGTGAAACTTGTTCACACTATACTTTGCCAAAGTCGACTCATTGCTTTTATGGATACATTAACTTATCTCCACCCTCCAACTTCCATTAATTACACAAATTTTCATTATACTTTGTTCACAAAAATTACTCTTTTCATGAACCGACTCCAAACAAATTAGCACAATTTTTGTGGATGAAGAGTATTATCATAATACAACTATGAGTTTAAATTTATAATAAGTAATGTTATCATCACAATGCATTCCTTGACTTAAAGATTTATAAATTACAAAGACTTGGCATATCCATTCCAATGTATATAATAATTTTTATGAATATATAATTGAGGGTTAATTTTAAATAAACACACGACCTTTAGGTTAAAATATTAATTTAATCATGACCTTCAAGATTATTGTATTAAAGTCCAACCTTTGATATTGCTACAAATCGATATACATTTTATTTTCTCCGAATGGAAGGGATGACATGGCTCACCGGAGCATGTGTGTACTTGCCCGTTAGAATGACACATATTAAATATTATTTTTTAATTATTCCACATCCTCCATCATTAATACTTTTGAAAATAAATTAAAACACAAAACATAAACTAAAAGAAGTAAAATATAAAATAAACAAACAAAACAATTAAAATGTAAATAAAAAAACAAAAAACCAAACAGTTCATCTTCATCATCCCTTCGTACCCTTTCATTGCCGCATCTTCACCAAAAAATTGCTCGGTTCTGCAAAATTAAAACCCTCATAATCGCAAAATCACATACCCCCGTCCCCAAAATCGAGTTCTGCAAATCTCCAAAATTGAGTTTTGCGCAAAAATCTCAGAATCCCCAAAGCAGACCTCCACCCAAAATTGCATACGCGAATTTGGTTCAGATTTGCAAAAAAGAAATTTCTAACCTCAGATTTGCAAAACTACACATCAAATAAACAACAATTAAAATAAAATAAATCTCAAATTGCAAATAAAATTTCTATCCATCTCATAAATTGATCGAATCTCAATAAACATATTTCTAATTTAGTTTAAGAAGGTGGGCTGCAATGAGAATAACATGTGAGGGGTTGAGGGGGCGTCGATAGACGGTGAATGGATTGAAGGGGGGCGGGGAAAACTGTGTGATTTCATTTAATTTTGAAACATGAAAACGCATTTGATTTTAAAACATTGACGTCGATAATTACTTTTTTAAGTTTTGAAATTTATATTTAAATGTTTTATTTTGGTTTTTAAGATTCTGTTTATTTTATTCTTTATTTTGTTTTTAATTCACCTTCTTAATTTTTTTTTATTTTAAAATCTGACATGACAGTTGACATGGTAAAAAAAATAGTTCCGGCAAGCCATATTATCTTTTCACGATTGGAAGAAAAAAATGTGTATTAATTTGCAACAATATCAAAGGTTGAATTTTTATACTATAATTTTAAAGGTCGTGATTAAATTGATATTTAGCCTAAATGTCATGTATTTATTTAGAATTAACCCTATAATTAAAAAAGTTATCTCAGAAAAAAATTACAATATTATTATAAACTACAAAAATAATACTCCTAATGCACGGACAAATAACTAGTGTGAAAGAATAGTACAAAGAAAATGTCAAAGAAGTATAGGGTCAGATTTATTGAATATAAAACCTTTCATTATTAATTAAATCATTAGACAATCAAGAGAAAAGAAAAAGAAAATATGGGAAAAAAAGGAAAAAATTATTGTTTATGATAAAAATTATTTAATGTTTAAAAATTTTTTGAAACCATGAAAACACATTTGATTTTAAAACAACTTTAAAATAGTTTTTTATTTTTTTAAGTTTTGAAATTTAGATTTGAAAATGTTTTATTTTGGTTTTTAGTTGCTTCAAAATTCTGTATTTACGTGACATATATTTTTTTTTATGGGGATTTTGTTTTTAAGTCTTTTCAAGGAGCCCAATACCATGTTTACCCCAATTTGGGTAAAAATACCCTTTTTTTTTAATATCGTCGATTTAATTCAGTACCCCACCGGACAACCTCCACACCCATCCACTCCTCGATACCCCCCATTTTTCCCCACCCGATTTCACCACCCCTCATAGTACATCCGTCAAATCATCTTGTTGGCACAAATTCAAAATTTCAAAATTTGAATTCTCAGTATTGTATTTGGTTATGATCGGCTTAATTTGGTATCAGAATGGACTTCAAGGTATTCTCCAATCTCCCCTCTTTCTTAATTGTTTTTCGTAATGTTATGTATTCGATTATTGATCCATTATTTGTTAAATGTAGGGTTCTTGTGTTGGTTTTTGTTGAAATTTTTTGGTGATATTTAGCTTCAGATTTAACGGAGAGTGTAAATTGATGGAGGTGGATTCATCACAGCATCATATGTTGATATAGTTTCATACATAATTGCTACGTGGGGTGATCTTAAACCAGAGGTCATATCTTGTCCATCGTCAGTTGGTAATTTGAATAATTGTTTTTTGTCTTGTGAAGATGATTTCAGAAATTTGATTGTTATATGCTAACAATTGAAAGTTAAATTTTTAATTGTTGATATTACTAACACATTAAATGTTGTTGATTATTTTGAAGACAATAATAATGCTATTTTTGTTGGTGGTAGTCCCATTCCCATACATGTTTATGCACTAATCATCTATAAGAGAGTTTAGAGAGTTTAAGTGTACATTAATCATCTGTAAGAGTACATTACTAAATGTAACATAAAAAAATAATTACTGGTTGTTGTGCACTAAAATATAGGATTAGAGAGTTTAAGTGTGGCTTAGGATTTTAGTAACACAAACAAGTAATTAAGTGATTTGAGTTGCATTCATTGCATATGATTGAAAGTAGGTGAATTTGGTTATCTTAAGTGTGGGAGAGAAATTGGCAAGAGGTTTGGTATGATATGAATTCTCTAGTTATTTGGGTTATAAATGAGTCCTATTTATAATGTTGGGGAGAGTGGAGCTCACTCTCCCGAATTACAAGTAGAATGGGCCGAAAGTTATTCTACCAAACATTAAATGCTACAAGACTGATGTGATTCGCCCTAGAGATCGTGGGAGGTCGTTTGATGTAGAAAGTACCTCGCAGCCCAGATTCGCACCTCAACCGAGGTAATTCCCGGGTTTGCGAGGGAATTAACCATTTTCGTACCCTGACAAGCCATCTTGTACCGTCTTTCGCCGGATTCTCTTTGACTCAATCCCATTTTAGGAATGATCGACTGCACCAACTCTCTGACACATGTCTTATCATAGTTAATGCATTGACCTCGGGTGAACGTGAGGTCATGGAGCTCGTGGTTCATCCAATTCTAACTAAACTATCTCGTTCTTTGATATAGTTGATGTCTTGCTTGGTTATAGACTTGTTACGTACTAGCGAAGTGTGGACTGGGGCCCAGCTCACGCAATAAGCACACAACAATAGCCCCTAGGTCGTCTTCATTTGGTCTTAGAAGAAGGCGAGCTATTATGCCGAGTTAACTCTTGGTATGGACGCCTCGTAACTTGGTGCGGATGACGGCTACTTGTCTTGACTGTCGTGCCTACAAGGATAGGCAATGATGGCGCGTGGGGCTCACGCGCTTAACACGAAAGGTCACGGACCGATCTCACGCGCCCTGAAGCGGGCCTATAAATACCCTTTCCCTTCTCATCCCTCCTTCTTTCTCTTTCAAAAATTTCCAGCCATTCCAAATGCTTGATTTTCAATTTTCGATCAGCCAAAACACGATCATTCCTTTCCCGGTCCAAGAGACTTCTAACGGGTAAAGATCATCTCCTTCTTTTGCTGTGATTTCTGGGTGTATTTTTCTTGAAATTGGCTTCTGAGGGGAATAGTGTGGCGGAGAGTTTCGCTCCGACGGGGGCCCATCGGCGGCGGCCTGGCAAAGAAATCATTTATTCGGATGAGAATATTGTCAAAGTCTCGTCGGAGACGACAAAATTGGTCCCGATCCAGGTCCGAGGCTCATTTACATCCCGACGAAACCGCCGTTTATATCGAATTGGGGATTTGCCTCACTCTTCAGCCAAAAAAGCTGTTCCGGAGGGGGGTCAGGAAGACGAAGTGGTTGGGGAAGGTGAAAGATCACCTGCCCGGTCTGTCGATTCTTCGGATTTTGACTTCCTATCAGAGGAGAGGATAAATGATGTTCCTAGTGAGGATGATGTTGTCGACGAGGTTGACCGATCATTTCGGCTTCACGAGTACCTCGCCCAACATCCGCCCGAGATCACTAGGAAACCCAGTCGGGTGAGGAAAACCAGTATCTATGCTGCCCGACTGGTCGAGAGTTGTGTGTTTGAGGCCGATCTATTCGCTTGGCGAGATAAATTTCTAGTGCCCAGCGATGTTCATTTTTGAGAACCCGAGCACAAAGTCGACTACGCCGATAAACCTCCGGAGGGTTGTATTGCGATCAATTATGACACTATGACTGTTGGGATCCGTTTTCCACTTCATTTGGTCATCAGCGATCTCTTGAATTTCTGGGGGCTTGCACCCATGCATATTCACCCCAATGGGTGGAGCATTATAATGGGTTTGCTGACACTTTTTGGTCGCGTTCAGCCTCGAGCTTTTCCGTCTGCTAAAGAACTGAACTTTGTGATCTTGCTGGCGAGGTGGGAAGGTTCCAAAAAAGAAGGTGGTCTGGGGGTTACTATTGAAGTCACGACCTCGGATGAAAGTCATTGAGGATCTTCCGAACAAGGTCCAAGATTGGAGGGAAAAATCTAGTTTGTTGGGGGAGCGTGGCAGAGCCCAATTTGGATTGGACCCAATCTCCTCGGATTTAGATCGATACCGCGAGACTATTTTGAATTTAAACGTAAGACATCTGTTATTACTTAGCTTTTGTAGTATTGATTTAACTCGTCTTTGTCTTCTCAGGTCCCCCTGCCACCAAGCTTTCCGAGGTCTCACTCTCATTCCTTACCCGCTTGGTGCAAGTTTGTCTGATTGACCTCGACGAGCGATCTCTTTCAGTGATTCAGCGAGAGAAGTGTTGGGAATAAGCTGGTTAAGGTGTGCCACCTCGCGGATCTTTAGTACCCAAGCTACCCGATATGTTGGTGATACTACTTCCTCTTTCCAAATCATTTTTTTGTTCTTCGTATGTTGATCCGTTCTTTTAATTCAATTGCCTTTATCGAGAGTATCCAATTCATCTCCGGAAGGCTATTGAAGAGATGGAGAATATGATTGTGGAGGAGATGGCCGAGAAAATGGCCCAAGCCATGGAGCTTTCTCAGAAGAAGGCGAAAAAGAAAAAAGGAACATGACAGGATGTTGAGAAATGGAAAGCCATAGCTCCCCTGAAAACGAAGGCCAAAGTTGTCCCTCGCCCCAGTTCGTCCAAGCGAACTGCTGCTGATACTTCGGATCTTGAACAAGGTGGCTCTAAACGGCGGGGCTCTGTGGCCTCGAACAAGTTGCGAAACTCGCCGAGTGGGAGGATTGTGGTTCCCGGAGGGTCCGGTGTTCCAGATAAGGTTCTCGAGATCACAAGCCGCCGGGACCGGGAAAATGGCGATCAGACACTCTTGGGGTGGAGCCCCGATTTCTAGAAGGTAGATTTGTTGACTGATTTTCTTCTTTCATTAGGATTTTCAATGACCACTACTTGATTTCGACCATGTTTTGCTCAAAGGTACCCGCTTGACGATGGGGTCTTCAAAGGAGAAAGGACCCAGTCCTACCTGTGGTCGCGACTTTCGGCCACCAAAAATGTCCAGCCGCCATGCCTTGTCGAAGCTTCTGAAGATCTGTCAAGGTCATGGACCGTGCCCTTTGATGAGGAAGCTCATACTCATCAATTTCACAAGAATCTCGCCTCGAGAATTGTCCATACATGTCGTACTTTGGCTTTCTTGGAGCGGAGCCGATAGCAATATGAGTCGGCGAGGGTGCAGGTGATTATGGCGAGGTGAAATATAGCGAGATGAAGAAAGATCTGGAAAGGGTTACCAAGGATCGGGGGGCCGCCATCAAAGCTAAAAATGTTGCCGAGGGCAAGCAACATGAATTGAGCCAGTCTCGGGACCATTGGGAAAAGAAAACCAAGCTGATTAGAAGGACCTCGATGCGAGCAAAGAGTATGGGCCAACCTCCTCCAGCAAACCATTGATCTCGAAGATGAATTTCGCCACTATAAGGCCGAAGTCGACCTCCATCCTACTGATGTGAAACTGCACAGGAATGATGCTTCCAATATAGCCTATATCCATGAGTTTGCAAATGTCATTCGTGCCATTTATCACCCCGAGCTCGATCTTGAGGGGGCTCGTGCCAGGGCGATAGAAATGATGACCACTTATATGCGGGCCAATCCTCCGAAATCTGATGATAATCTCCCCATAGGTGATCTGAAAAAATACAGTGTCGATCTCTCTTTCCTCCCTCCGGAAGCCAAACTGTTTGATCCGAAGGAAATGCTTCAAAATATGGGAGTTGAGGATGTCGATGGTGATAAGGAAGGTGTGATCACCAAAGAGGTTGATGACGAGGAGAAAGATGACGAAGGCGGTGAAGAGGGAGATGGCGATGAGCAGAGAGAAGATGTTGCTCGTGAAGAGCCTGTTGATGTTGGGGGTGACCAAGCCCGTGTTGAGATTCCGAGGTTGAACAACATGCTTCGATCAACCCCGGTAAGGGGACCTCGGATGCTCCACAAGCTTGATCACTCCTTTTCTAAGAAGATGTTGAAGGTTGCCTTCGGGCTTTTGTGTTTTGTTGCCCTCCGGGGTTTCTCTGTACCGTTGCCTTCGGGCTTTTTAAGTTTATGTTGCCCTTCGGGGTTGTAATAGGTTTCCTGCCCTTCGGGGTTTATCTTGCGCTATTGCCTTTAATGGAAAACCTCTCTTCTTTTGGTGAGACTTGTCGTTTAATTGCTCATTTTTACTTGTTGTATTTAGCCCATCTCTTGGCCAACTTGGTATCCTCGATGCATTCCTGTTGATATCCCTGGTTATAAGAAAGGCATTCTGCTTACATGACTTGAAAGTGTTATATGGTTTCTTTTGCCTTTTCAATTTTTGGCTTAGTTGACTTAGATAATCAATATGCGACCTGATTACCTTTGAAACATTTGGCTTGGCCGACCTGGATAAGGCATGCGATGTAAGTCGTCTTATAGATGGTATGCGACATGATTGTCTTTGAAATACTTTGCTTGGCCGACTTGGATAAGGCATGCGACGTAAGTCTTCTTATAGATGGTATGCGACCTGATTGCCTTTGAAATACTTGGCTTGGCCGACATGGATAAGGCATGCGACGTAAGTCGTCTTATAGATGGTATGCGACCTGATTGCCTTTGAAATTCTTGGCTTGACCGACTTGGATAAGGAATGCGACATAAGTCGTCTTATAGATGGTGTGCGAACTGATTGCCTTTGAAATACTTGGCTTAGCCGACTTGGATAAGGCATGCGACATAAGTCATCTTATAGATGGTATGCGACCTGATTGCCTTTGAAATATTTGGCGAGGCCGACTTAGATGTTGGTTTCTAAAGAATTTGGATAAGTAGATTTCGGGTTGGTGGACCTCGTGGGGGAGGCCATCTCTTTATCCCCCTGTCCTTAGTCTTTAGAATTGAATTTTCCGCAAATATCCCGAACTCCCTTAAATTCAATTTTTACGTTTGGGAACATATTCTATGATCGAACTCGTGAGAGGTCGAGGACCGGCCCCCTAAGTTCTTAAATGTGAAAAATTGAAGAAAATAACCGAGTGAAACATAAAATATACTTTATTCCTAACTTTGATTACATAAAACAAACATATGACTGAGAATCTGAAATTATTGATAAAACTTCTTAAGATAGACCGTGTTCCATGGATACTGAGCGGGAATGCCCTTGGTGTCTTCGAGCTTCGTAAGCCCCATGTACACTTCTATTGTTTATATCACTTGCAAACTAATCTTAAGGGCAAAGTTTTAAAAGGGTTAAATAGTCAAGGGTACTAAGTATACATTAATCATCTGTAAGAGTACATTAATAAATATAACATAAAAAAATAATTACTGGTTGTAGTGCACTAAAATATCGGATTAGAGAGTTTAAGTGTGGCTTAGGATTTTAGTAACACAAACAAAAATTAAGTGATTTGAGTTGCATTCATTGCATATGATTGAAAGTAGGTGAATTCGGTTGTCTTTAAGTGTGAGAGAGAAATTGACAAGAGGTTTGACATGGTATGAATTCTCTAGTTATTTGGGTCATAAATGAGCCCTATTTATAGTGTTGGGGAGAGTGGAGATCACTCTCCCGAATTACAAGTACAATGAGCCGAAAGTTATTCTGCCAAACATTAAATGTTACGAGACTGATGTGATTCGCCCTGGAGATCGCGGGAGGTCATTCAATGTAGAAAGTACCTCGCAGCCTATATTCACACCTCGACCGAGGTAATTCCCGGGTTTGCAAGAAATTAGTCATTTTCGTACCCTGACAAGCCATCTTGTACCGTCCTTCGTCGGATTCTCTCTGACTCAATCCCATTTCAGGAATGATCGCCTGCACCAACTCTCTGACACATGTCTTATCGTAGTTAATGCATTGACCTCGGGTGAACGCGAGGTCATAGAGCTCGCGGTTCATCCAATTCTAACTAAACCATCTCGTTCTTCGATATAGTTGATGTCTTGCTTGGTTATAACTCGTTCCGTACTGGCGAAGTGTGGATTGTGGCCCAGCTCACACGAGATGCACACAACGCTGGTGTACATAAGGGGTGAAGAACATAAAAAAATAAACATGTGAATACTAATTGATGTAAAATTGGTCTTTATATTCTTAAAATATAATAAAATCATAAAATAAATGTAAAAAGTATAACAATAAATGATGAAAAAACTAAAAAAAAAAAAAGGACAAGCATTTGGATAGCGTAAAATTCGAAAAGCCCATAAATTTAAAAATAAAAAATTGTGACAGAGACCCAGCCCGTTTAGGAGGAAAGTAATAATTAGGTGTAAATGACTAATTTACATTTACAAATCAATAAAATACATATTGAATTGTTTATGTACATGTTAAAAACTGATGTCCATTTAAGTATATGGTTACGTTTATGTTATTATAAGTGTACATATGTAATTATTTTTTCAAATATACTTTAGTTTTTTCTAAATAATATGGTATTACTAATTATAAATAATAACACAAGTTAATAAATAATACAAATTAATTAATAACAAAAACTCAAATATTGTAAACATTATAGTTATTTTTTTCGAATAGAGTAACATTACAGAGTAATAAATTGAAAAAAAAAATTCTTACAAAAAATTAAAATATAATTTAAGTAAATAATCATTTAAAAAAAAGAAATTAAGCAAATATTCATTTATACATAATTCGTTTTGTTACAGCATCAGTCCATAAAATGGGAAAAATGAAAATTGGATTAAAATACAATAACTTTAAAAATGTAGAATGATTTAAAATATAATTAAATATTCCTTATATAGAGAGGTTTTAAAATTTATTTCATAATGGGTACATCTGTATGGATAAGTGTTCAGTTTTTTAGAGAGACTGTACAAGACCGTTAAAGAATGTACTCGACTAATCATTTAGAAATTACTGCCGATTTCCGAACTTAATTACAATTAAAAAAAAAATTGAGGAACTCTACGATTATTAATAGAAACAACCAAAAGAATTGATAATAAACGGCCCAACATGAATATGGCCCAGACCATTGTGAATATGTTTGATGTGATAAAGAGGATGTACATGTTGAGAAGGGGGTATTAAGATCTATTAAGTAATGTACAATATTATTAGTAATGTACAATAGGTAAATTAGATTTGTTATTTAAAATGTATTTAAAAAATTAAAAATCAGTTATTTGACGAATTTAGTAAAAGAATAAAAAGGTAAAATACTTAGGTAAAGAATATATATAACGAATACATATTTAAAAATGTATAGCTAACTATATTTAGGACACATGGAAGGGCAGATCCAGAAATTAGCAATGGGGTGGGCTACGAAATAAATTTTTTAGTTTAATAATTGTAAAAATATTTTTAATATTTGTTGAAGTTATAAATGGCCAATAATTAATTAAGTTTAGTAGCATTATGCCATGTTTAATCATATATACTCCCTCCGTCCCATAGTTGATTTTCTATTTATTATGTGCTCGGGTTTTAAAAAAAAAGTGATAGAGTGTTGGGGTAGAAAGAGTTGTTTATTAATATTTTATGTGATAAAGTGATGGGTAGTTGGGGTTAAAAAGAATTATTTATTAGTATTTTATGAATAAAATGATAAAGTGATAAAGTAGATATTTTCATTTAAGGAAAGTGAAAATCAAGTATGGGACGCCAGAAACGGAAATGTGGAAATCAAGTTTTGGACGGAGGGAGTATCACTCTGTATGAAAATTAAGAATTGACTACGTAATTTTTTCGACATGGCTACAAAATTATCTACATTTTGTTTACATATTTTTCTAGTTATGTAGAATTCTTTATGAGTGAGTCTCATGTACACCCAAATACACTGTGCATTGATAGTGCATTTTAGAATCATTCAACTTGTTATACTGAAAAATGTAACTCATTTACACTGAACCGTACAAATATTTTTTTCATATTAATAGTTTCACGATTAAGTATAAATAAACTACACTTTTTAATATAACAAATTGTATGGTTCTAAAATACACCATGAGTGCACGGTGCTCCTGGGTGCATACAAGACTTAGTCCATCTTTATTTCTCAAATTTCCTATAAATATAGCAACTATAAAAATATTAATTTACAAGTAATTTTTTTTGTAATATTTCCATAAACAATGGCTAGGTCTTGTATGCACCCGGGTGCACCGTGCACTCATAGTGCATTTTAGAAGCGTGCAATTTGTTATGATGAGAAGTGTGACTTATTTATACATAAAAGTGCAACTATTAATATGAGAACATAATAGCACACTTCTAAAATGCACTATGAGTGCACGTTGCACCCGAGTGCACATGAGACCCACTCATAAACAATATATTTGAATGTAATTTGAGGAATGAAGATATCTACATGATTAAAAAAAGCGTATGTAAGCCGTAGAATTCTCACTATTTAAGTACATAATTATTTTTGTTGAAAATTTTATAGCCATATTAAAAGAATCTGCAGTCCTTTTTTTTTCTTTATAATAAGAGAGTAATAAATGATTTTCTTTAATATTATTTAATATATAAAGTAAATATACTGCTATACAATTTAATCCTTCAGCAAAAGAAAACAACAAAACAGTGAGGTACATGCATATCTATTTTTAAATAAGATAGATAATTAAAAAAAATACTAAAATGATTATATAAAAAAATAAAGTTGAACCTTGAAAATTGTGAGAGATATGTTAATTAATTAGTGATTACAAAATAAAAATAAAGAAATCAATTGTTTATATGAGTAGATCGATATAATTTTTAGATTTTGAGATAATAGAAAATTATTTAGAAAAAGAGATAGAAATACAATTTTGATGGACCTGAGAAAAAGATAGAAATACAATTTTGAGATAATAGGGAATTGTCACGAGGTTGTACGGTTGTACCTAATTACTTGTACATATATTTTAAATTTGATGGACCCAAAACTTTAAAAGTAATTTAATTATTATTGGGCTAAACTGACAAAGAAAGAAATGTAATACACATAATATATGAGGTCAGCAGGTGAGATGCTCTGGGCTCAGGCACTGTGCCGGCCTGCGAAAGATCCGCCTATGGACACATGCATGGGGTAAACCTATATTACTAAAAAAATGGAGATTGGATAGTCGATTGGTAAACATTTATTATGATGTATAAGAATACAAATAAAAGTGCAATTATTTTGGATAATCTAATGACACAAATATTTCGTGTAATCTTAGTGTTATCATTAACAATGATTTGACGGGGGTGTGGTGTTGGGTAGGTCGATTCTGACACATTAGTAGGTGGTCGGGTTGCTTTGAAAGCTGGGGGTGCAATATTAAACATATTTTCTATATTTTCTACTGCATTTTAAGCTCATATACAGTTACACATCATATATTGCCGCCATAACTACTTTTCAGAGCATGAAAGAAAACAGGGAAAATTGGCACATACCAAGAAACTGACATTGATTTTCTCTCTGCCGGCGTCTCACTGATACTCGACGGCCGCCGATGCTCAAAGCGGCGGTTACAGTCTCCAACTATCCGGTAACTTCTCTTCGTCGTTAGCTCCCTTCACGCATTATTGCTTTCCTTTTCTCATCAATTTTCTGCACATGCTTTATTTTCTGTGAGTATTTTGATTTATATTCCGTTCATAATTCTGTTTTTGCGATAAATTTGTAATTAGGGCATTTAATTTAGCGATCAGAAAGGGAAATTAGTTTCCTCTAGGGGTTTCTTTCAGTTGAGGCGGCGGTTTTCAGCGGTAGGTTTAGAAACGGAGAGCTCCTTTTTCTTTTCCTTATTTTTTTGGGAAGAGAGAGTGAAAAGATGACACAATTGGATTGGATTCCATTGGATTGGATTTCATGTTTATGCAGTTTACTATTTTTTCCATAAATACGGAAATTTAACAGGACAATCGGCGTTAACAGTGAATTATATTAGGTGGGTGGAAGCAAAATTAAGGGAGCAGTAATTCGTTCTTTAGTCTAATAGATTTTTGGATGTGTGAACGGGAAGAAGTTGTAAGAAATGGACTTATGCAATCTGCCTAGTGATATCATAGCTAATATTCTTGCTCGCTTGCCATTGCGGGAATCAGTGAGGACCTGCATATTATCCCAAAAATGGAGGTATAAATGGACATCTGTTCCAAACCTTGTGTTTGATTGCCTTGTTGACCGCATTTCACATCTTGAAATCCCAAGTCCACAACTTCACACTTCATATATTCTGGGGAGATAAACATGGAATACCGTCTCATTTCTTTGCATTTCAAAACCTAAAGCACCTATATCTGTATAGATGTATATTCAAGCCCCAAGCCCCACCAGAACTTTAAGGATTTAGCAAGCTCATTACACTAGATTTTCAGGAAGTAGACTTTGTCCCTGCAATCTTTCAACATTTCATCTCTCAAAGCCCTCTACTGGAAACGCTGAGGCTTGTAAACTGCACCAAATTGGATGCATTTGAAATTCAGGGGCCAAGTCTCAGGGTTTTCACATTCCATGGTGTTTTCAGCTCTATCAGCTTCGAAAAATCTCCGGTTCTTGCTGAAGTTTCATTATCCATACCCATACGTCAAATTAGGGGAACTCTGTTCCCTAGTAGTTTCACTTATTTTCATATTGCACCTACGCTGGAGAAACTGCATCTTCATCCATGTGTGCTGGAGGTGAGATACCTATTGATATTCTCGTAATGAAGTGCACTTTTAAAATGCGGTTTGTTGGCACTTAATTTTTTGTGGCACAGTTTTTGGCTGTAGCTAGTGTACCAGCTCCTTTAATTGGCATTTTTTACTGTCTTAAAGTTCTTAATCTTTCAATGTATCTGGATAGCATCTTCGAGGTTACTTGTGCTTTGTGGTTAGCAAGAAGTTGTCCAAACTTAGAGATGCTACGTGTTACTGTGAGTACTTGTCCTCTAGTTTAATTTTCCTCCATTGGAGAGTTACTAATATGATTTTATCCTCCTGTTTTGTGAAGTTATACTCCAGCGCTGTTGAGGGTGAAGCTGTTGGACGATACATAAGAGTCTACGAAACACGAAAACCTTTTTTTTGGATAAACTTAGAAGGGTGGAAATTGCACTTTTCTCCGGTCCTGAGCCTCAAATTGAGCTGTTAAGGTATCTGCTGGCTTCTACTGTGGGACTCGAGGAAATGGTGATTTCAGTTTGTAAGGATGATGTGAATTTAATGAATCAGATCATTCAACTTCCCCGAGCATCTCCAACTGCCATTGTATCTGTAGAGGTGTGGGATCATCTGCTTTTAAAGCATGTACCAGTTTCTAAAAAGTAACATGAAATTGCTTTGATGAAGTGAAACAAACTAATAACATCAGACTACTGAGATTATACCTTTTTTGCCTTTGAATTCGGATCCTTGCTTCGCAAAACCTGTGTCTCTTCAAGTAGATGTTGGCTTATAACACAGGTTGTGAACAAGAGGCTTTGCATGATCTTAATTCAAGAGAAATGTGTTCATATGACTTGTCATGTGTATAGTGTTTCAAAAATAGCTTTGGTTTGTTGTCTGTTGAACATTCTAAGTAGTGAAAACACCACGTCTCCGTTTCTCTGTGTTGCTTTTGTTCATAATCGCTATAAATTCACCGTAGTTGATCCTGCATGACGTTATAATAGTTAAATGATCAACTTCAGTATGTTCTAGTGTTGTCTACTGTAACTTTTAAATGGTAATCTAGTTGATCTGAAGAAATTAAGTATTTGGTTCCTTAGCTACTGTATTAAAAGATCATAACATAACATATATACTTAAATGTCTGTTGTGTAAAGGTGGTCTTCTCCACCCATTCTGTTAATATGCATCGTTGCTGTAATGAAGTCTTCGTAGTCTATCATCCCGTTTCCATCAGCAACAGCTTGATTCGTAAGCATTAGGCAGAGAGATGAGACACAGTTGTCTTGTAGTACAAATTTTTTGTTGAAGAGGGGAGGTATGTGTATCTATTTTTAAAACATGTACAAATTTCACAAAAGTATTATGAAATACTAGCTTTCATCAAGTGAAGTAGACTAATAACACTATGCTACTGAGTTTTCTTTCATATTCTATACGTTTTTGTTATCTTGGAATTTGGATCCTTGATTCCCAAAACCTATGCTTCTCCAACTAGATTTTGGCTTGTATAGGTTGTGAACAAGAGGCTTTGCATGATCCTAGTTCAAGAGCAATGTGTTTATTTCATTTGTGACAGGTGTAATTCATTAGCTAATACTAGAACTGGGTGTATTCAATTGAGATTCTATTGGATTTTTTTGGACTTTAAAATGTCTGTGGATTTAGAAAATTCATAGACTTCATGCAGAGTTTGGCTGATTTTTTTTATTGATTTACATGGATTTTTATAGACTTGACAGGATTGTGAAATACACTTTTTTTTTATTGATTTACATGGTTTCCATAGGCTCCGGCGCTGGAACTATTGATGCAAATATTTATGGAACACACTTGTATATAAAAAAAATTATCCAAATTGTTTAGAAAAAATATCAAAATATATTAGTTCCAAAAAAAATGCATTATTATTCATCATTATTATTCTCGTCTTCATTCCCATCAACTTCATTTCCGTCACCGTTATACATCGGCCTCATTTCCCACATAGCATTAGCAATACTCGTTCTCCATGCACTAGCTTCCGTTCTTTGTTGTAGTTGGCTTTGAGAAAACAATTTCGTTCTTTGTTGTAGTTAGCTTCCGTAATTGTTTAAATAGAAAAATATTATTTGTTTAAATAGAAAATTATTACTTGTTTAAAAGAAAAGATACTTGTTTAAAAGAAAATTATAACTTGTTTAGATGAAAAGTATAACTTGTTTAAATAGAAAAATATTACCTGTGTAAATGAAAAGTATTACTCGTTTAAATAGAAAAAATATTACTTGTTTAAATAGTAAAGTATTACTTGTTTAAATAGAAAAATATTATTTATTTTAAAAAAAGTATTACTTGTTTAAAAGAAAAGTATAACTTGTTTAGATGAAAAGTATAACTTGTTTAACTAGAAAAGTATTACTTGTTTAAATGAAAAGTATTACTTATTTAAATAGAAAAATATTAGTTGTTCAAATTGAAAAGTATTACTTGTTTAAATAGAAAAGTATTACTAGTTTTAAAGAAAAGTATAACTTGTTTAAACAGAAAAATATTACTTGTTTAAATAGAAAAGTATTACTTGTTTAAATAGGGTAAGTATTACTATTTATTTAAAAAAAAATTAATTGTTTAACAGAAAAGTATAACTTGTTTAGATGAAAAGTATAACTTGTTTAAATAAAAAAATATTACTAGTTTAAATTAAAAGTATTACTTGTTTAAATAGAAAAATATCAATCTCCTTCTATTTCCCAATCTTTTTAACTCCACGTGGCACAACAAACATCCGTTATTTACCTTCTCCTTAATTCACATTTTAATTTAAAAAAATTAAATTCTAATTTAACTAATCCACGTGTATCTCCTTTTTCTCTCAAATCATATTTATTTTAAAATTTTAATTAAAATTCTAATTTAACTAACTCATCGTGTATCTCCTTTTTTCTCTCCAGCCATTGAACTTTTATTTTCTTTTTCCCCTACACAATATTATCTCCTTTATTCTAAATATATATTTTTGATTTTTTTTTATATATATCTCCTTTTTTTTCTCAACAAATTCAACTTATCATTAGTATTTTTTTTCTACATATATTCGGATTTTTTGTTATATATCTCTCCTTTTATTTTTTTTTCCTTTTTTTCTCCATCTTATCTTTTATTTTTTTCTACATATATTCGAATTTTATATATATATATATATTTCTCCTTTTATTTTACAACAGTTTAAACTTCAATAACTTTTTTTCTACGTAATTTCAATTTGGATAAAGATAAACTTCAGTTAATAAACTTTATCTACAACTACCAGTTATTATCGTGCACGCCATTTTTGTACAGAATCATGCTTATTTACAGTTTGTTTTTTTGTCGGTCGCAATTTTACAAATGCCTTCAACATTAATTTGCTTACACAATTATTTGATTATGACACCAGAATACTCATTTTTAGATGCTATTAATCCATGTAAAGAAATGGAGGGTCAAAGTTAAGGTATTGCTTTCCTGGATCGTTCTATCAAAAGATGATTCCAAAAAAAAGTGATACTTTGAACTCATACTCATCGATGAACAAGTAAGGAATTTTTTATTTTTTTTTTGTGATCATCGACGTAAAATTCCTGCAATATTTTCACCGCTTATGAACATTTTTTTTTTCAACCTATTTTTTAAAAGTACTATTTTCATTAACGGTGGTTACAAAGTTAATTTCGTTCATATCGAATTAACACTTCTTCCATTTCTTTTTCACAGATTTCAGAACATGGTGATCAATTAGGGCGTCAAATACTTTCTTGAGGAATCCACTTCCACTGAACTTTTATATAATTTTATATTTTGGAATTTATTTGATTTTAGTATGTGCTTCAAGTTTTATTACCTTATCAATTTTTTTATTATTTAAACACACCCTGATCTTTGTGTATTGCATCATGTAGTTTTTGCATGACGAATTCTTTAATTCGAATTAAAAAAATTTTAAATCTCCATGCTGACGATATTTTAAATTAAAAAATTACACACAAATTTTATCACACTATTAATTTTTTTATTTTTAAATAAGCCTCTTCTTGCCTCCTTCGTGTTGGCTGATCAAATGGAGCCTGGATTTAGGATGCTAACGACCTGACGGTCTCATTGCCTGTAAGTTGAAGTCATGGTTTCCCATTTTAATGTTAATAAGCAGAATGTGTTTTATGTTTGTGATTTTTGATATTAAGTGTAATTTTTAAATTGTGATAATTCGTATATCAATCTTTTTGCCATTTACGAGTATTGGGTTGACATTTTTAACACAAAAGCCTGTTACTATAAAAACAGCAAAAGTAACAACAAAACATATAATATGAATACACACTATAAATTTTAAAGATATTTACGGTCCAACTTATCCATAGTTTGATTTTGTCAACTTCAAATTTTGTGTCATTATTCTGTAAAATTTACGGCGTCAACTTCAAATTTTGTGTCATTATTCTGTAAAAATTACTTTTATTCACTTGCATCTTTTCGTTGTAAAAATATTAATTGCTACGTGAGATTTCCGCATTTTTAAATATATTGTAGTTTTATGCAATTGTTTGTACAATATCATTTTAAGTTTCTTCGTGTTTTCTCTCAACTTATTATTTTAACTTTCACAATTACTAAAAATTAATTTGCCTCTTATATTACTATACTTTTTATAATTCCATGTTTTTTGATATTTTTTTCAGGTAACAGATAATATAAGTGGATGATAAGGGATTACAATGTAAATAATGAAATAGTCATGATAGTAACTTTTTGGAATAAAATCAATTATTTTTATTAGTGACCTTATTTATTTTTGTTAATCAGTAAATATTATGCTTTGATTCATATGTACATGTAATCGAGTTGATCTTCAGTGAAATTTTATATGATATACATTGTGAGTGGGGTTATTTATCAATGATTTTGTCAATATTAATTCTTAAACACGAATTTTCCAAATTTGTGGGTCGCACTAGCTAATACTATAAAAACTCAACCATGTTTGTAATTTTCTATATATAAATTTCCAGATTATTGAGAAAAAAAATATCTAAACAAAAATGAGAGAATTAGTTTTTTTTTTTAAAATGTATAATATAAAATAATATACAATTTATTTTCAATCCCGCATATTATGCGGGTTTTATACTAGTTACTTGTTTTATACTAATTGAGTCTTGTTTAAATACACGTGTCAAAGGTGTTTTTAAAATACTTTTAACAAGATTAGGTACGCTCGAGTCAAAATCATCGAGCAGTGATCCCGAAGCCGCCAGATACCTCGATAATCCTAATCGAAGTCCGAGTTGCTTGGATCGATAACTATTTAAGTTCGGTTTGGTTTTCGGTAAAATTGTCGGAATGGTCAATTTTAAGTTTAATTCGAAAAACCTTGTTTTAATGGAAAATGATTTTGATTTCATCAACTTTTGATTTTATTATCAAAGAAAAAATTAAATAAAATAATAATAATAACTTTCGATCCTCGAGAAATTAAATATTATAAAAATAATAATTCCATTTGTGATTATTTATTTTTTTAAGTAAAAAATTTGATCTCTTCATAGATGGGAAATATAGTTTTTTTAATGGATAAAAAAGTTGTTGATCAATGTAAGTATTTTTGTTTAAATATAATTTAGGGTTTTAACATGGGGCAAGAAAATGAATTTATATGATAAATATATTTGTTTAAATAAAATGAATTTTTAAAACTTGTTTAAAAGAAAAATAAACTTGTTTAAAAGTCTTGGATTCTGTTTCACTTGATGTAATATAACTTGTTTAAAGAAAAATATCGGGGTTTTGGGATAATCAAAACATATATCTTTTATTAAATTCATCTCCCAACAATTCCCTCTTTTGTTTTAATTTCCTAAAAAAATTTCCAACTTGTTTAAGAATGAAAAATATTAAACTTAAAAAAATGAAAAAATTATGTTTTTTTAAAAATGAAAAGTTTTAATTTTATTGGTATGAAAAATAACTTATCAACAAAATCAAAAGACAAAAAATTAAAGATTGATAAGAATTAGAAAATTATTATGTTTAAATGAAATATTTCTTTCGTAATGATAAATATTATTTGTTTAAATAAAAATATTAATATCCATTAAAAAATATTTAAAAAAAGAGTTTAATATTATTTTTTTACTTTAGAAAATGTAGATTAAGTCCATTAAATGAGAAAAATTTTTTTAATAAGAATAATAATTTGTTTGAAAATTAACTTCTTATGTTTTTTTAAATAACTTGAGTAATTAAATATTTGTTGAATATAAAGATTAAGGTTTTTGTGATGAGATTTCATGACTTTTTTTTTCAAAAAAATTTACCTTCGAATTTTTGGACCTTCTCAGCTTCTCCATCAAGGAGTGGAGGTCTCGGGAAAAGAGATTCCTTGTTTAAAAAAAAAATATCTTGTTTAAAAGAAAAATATAACTTGTTTTTAGAAAAATTAACTTTTTAATAAAAAATATAACTTGTTTAAATAGAAAAATATTACTTGTTTAAATAAAAAATTTTAACTTGTTTTAGAAAAGAATTACTTGTTTAAAAGAAAATATAACTTGTTTAAAAGAAAAGTATTAACTTGTTTAAAGAAAAATATTACAAATGTTTAAAGAAAATATAACTTGTTTATAAATAGCTCAAAAAAATATAACTTGTTTAAAAGAAAAATATTAATTTTAAACAGAAAAAAACCTCTTCTTACGGTTTTGGAAAGCGAGGGTTTGTTGGTTTACGCTAATTTTTTAGCCATTTTGAAATTTTTTATTTTTTAGGAAAGGATTTTTAGGGTTTTAAACTTTTGAATGGCTTTAAATAAATAGTTTTGAGATTGGGAAATTTTAAATCTTATTAAACTTGTTTAAATAGAAAATATTTTGTCATTAATGTTTTTTTGATTCATCCATACAAAAACATTCCTTAGGTGTTTTGTATTTATTGCAAATACTTAGCCAATAAATGAGTTATTCATTACTTCTTAGGACTAAGTCGGTCTTAAAAATAAATATTTCCATTTTATCAGGATAAATACGAAAACTTGATTCGAAAACCTTCATTTTTTGAGACTTATACGATCTAACATCCCTAATTCAACCGAAAACGAAAGATTGAAAAGGTTTAGTCAAGATAGAGATGTGTCCTTTTTCAATAAATTTCAAACTTTTATTTTCTTGAAAAAAATCTTCTTTCAACAGGCTAATGATGTCTTAAATTTAATTTTAAAAGTAAAAATTCGGAAAAAAATGACAACTCTAATCACTTTAAAGTGGCTAATTTGTCTTCCATAAACATCAAATACACATTTTACTCTGGGTGCCTTAATTTTTGTGTATTATTTAGCTTTTTTGAACATGGGCTTTTGAATTTTATGGATAAAATTTTAAAACTTTGTTAAAGTTGAAACCTTTACCCTTAAAAGAAATTGGTTCTTTTGTAACTTGGAAAGTTTGCTTTCCTTTGAGGCTTTTGAAAAAAAATCAAGCCGATCATTAGGTTTTTTTAAATTGACCAGGTGCTTTGGTTTTCAGCGAGATGGGGATGACCTTGTGAGGTTCCTGGAATCTCCCAAAATTTTAAATTTCATCTATTCATGGATTATTCAATGGAAATTTGAGTTTCATGGATTTTTGTGAATGACAAAACAGTAATTTTGGGTTTTGTCTTTCCATTTTAGATTTTTACTATTTAGTAATTCTTTAAAGCGGCATCATTAGATTCTTTCAATTGATTGTTTAAAGTATTTGAAAGGCAAAACTTTCTTGAGATTATCTTTTAAATTTCTTTTGAACATCATTATTTGTATTTGATATAGTAGAGATTGAATCTATGATTTGAAATTGATAATCATCTTCACATTGAATTACTCTATGCTTAGAATGAGATGAGCCCTGCATTCTTAATTTCCACAAATCATATTTTAAAATTAATTCCGAGATTTAGAAAAAAAAATTAAAAACAAGTATTTTTAGCAAATAAAAAATACAGTCGAGTTGAAACAAAGTAAAATTAAATATAAAATATAGACTTGGGTGATAATAAAATTTAAAAGTTTAAAGTCAAAATACCGGATAAAATGAAAAAGTTGCTTGGACGGATAATAAAATCGGAATTTAAGTTAAAAGAACGTTTTGTAAAAAAAAAAGATTCAAAATTCGGTGAAAATATCTTTATCAAAATAAATAAAAGAATATCTATTTTCATGTATTTGTCTCCCGTAGTTTACAAGACTACCTCATAAAAAACCAATTTGTAAAGGGATTTGTTTTATAAATTCATATCTTATGGGGTTTTCTTGGTTACAGAGGATGAGATATCCAAAATTAAAAGACCAAGGGTTCAGCTATCTTATTTAGTTTAATCTGGAGACTTGGGAAAAACCTTTCAAATGACAAAGTCTTATTTGTTGTATTTTAAATATACTCTTTGTAGTGGGTAATTTAGCAATAAAATAATTTAGTGTTTAAAGCAAGGTTAAAGAGTTTAAGTTGATATAACCTTAACAACAACTTATATTCCTTTTCCGCGGTGGCAAATATCTATTTTAAAAGGCAAGAATTTTTGGAACAACTTTTGAAATGGAAGCGAGAGCATTGTAAATGGATGCATGTATCTATCCTTCACTTATCCAAATCTCAAAATCTTCATTAAATTTGACAAAAGTATCCATTTAGTCCATTTATGAATAACATAATTTTTAGTAAACTTGAGTAATTAAATATTTGTTGAACTATAAAGATTAAAAAAGTTGTGAGGCGCGCTTAATCTACATTTCAGTAAAACATGTTTAAACCCTAACTTTTAGAGACGGAAATACTTGTTTAAATAAAAAAGTATTACTTGTTTAAAAGAAAGGTATAACTTGTTTAGATGAAAAATATAACTTGTTTAAATAGAAAAATATTACTTTAGAAAAATACTACTTGTTTAAAAGAAATGTATTACTTGTTTAAAAGAAAAATATAACTTGTTTAGATGAAAAATATAACTTGTTTTAATAGAAAAGTATTACTTATTTAAATGAAAAGTATTACTTGTTTAAATAGAAAAATATTAATTGTTTAAATAGAAGAGTAATAAATATTATTTGTTTAAATAGAAAAGTATTACTCGTTTAAATAGAAAAGTATTACTTTTTAAAAGAAAAGTAAAATATATAAATTTTAAAATAGAACAATATTACTTGTTTAAAAAAAAAATTATGAAGATTTTGACCTTTTCGTCTTGAGTTTTAGAGAATCGTAGAAATTGGTTTGCTTGAGAAAGAGATTTTTGGGTAATCATTTATATTTTGAAAAAGAATCAAAGAAAATCCATAGAGTATTCAAATCTTAAAAGATTTTTTAAGACTTTTTATGAATCCCCATGATTTTTAAAGACATTTGAAAATCAGGATTGAATACCTTCAAACTTTGAAAGTCTAAAAAAATCCTACAGACTCCACAATCAATACACCCCCTAAATGTAATTTGTGGGAAATTAATTTTTTAATTTTTTATCTCGTATAACTTTGTCAATTTTTTTATTTTGGTTATGTAGTATTTGAAATTTTGATTGATTTTCATCTTGAAACTTACACAATTTTGAAATTTTGGTCTTATTGACTTTTAAATTTTGATTTTCGTCCTATAGCTTATATGAATCAAAATCAATAAATTGTAAAAATATACAAGTTACAGAACGAAAATTAAAATTTAAAATCAAAAGACCAAAAAATCGATAGTGTATAAAATATAGGACATAAATTAAAATGTAAAAATTAATAGAACCAAAATAAAAAGTGACAAAATTATAGGATAAATAAAAGAACTGTTTCCCCAACAAATTTGTCCAAAACATAAAAGAGATTGGTTCTTTTGTAAAAGGGACAACTTTACAAGACCAAATACAGAGCCAAATTTAAAAGACCTCAGCTATCTATTTTGGGAGTGTGCATTGGAGTCTGGAGATAGGACTTTAGTGTGAATGACAAAACAGTCAAATCTGGGTGTGTGTATTTACTATTTAGTAACCTGTAAAAATAGACAATGAGTGTTTAAAGTAGGTGTATTCAGGCAAGAATTTAGGTTGCAACTTGAACATATTTTTTCTAGCGAGAGCATTGTAAATGGATGCATGTATCTATCCTTCACTTATCCATATCTCATCTTCACATTATGACTCCATTTAGGTGGATGGTTTTGAAATTCATGGATTTCACACACAAATCTCGACTCTCTCCATTTGAGTTTAATAAATTTATAAATACTTAAAATTGAATCTAGTTTAAAATGGAGGGATTTTAAATCCTCTCCAAAACCAGCATCTCAAAATTTCTCATCTCTTGACAATTCATGATTTGAAATATATGTGTTCTTGCCTTTATTATTTTTCAATCCATTCATTTTAAATCTTTCGTATTCAAATGGAGTCTTATTTGTTCTTAAATATCGATTTCATGGGTAATTTCAAAGAATGCATAAAGAGACACATTTGCATGAGACGGTCTCATAGTGAGACACAACATAATGTAAAAAAACGTTTTAGCACCTTAAAATGGAAGGATGTTGATTTATGCTAGTTTGTATCTGTCTCAGGTATGAGAGTAAAATACGAGTTTTTGTCTTTGTAAGTAGACCTTGGGCCCAAATAGGTGATATAATTAATTATTGGCTTAAAAATAAATATTGAGAAAAGAAAATGTTAAAATTATGGAAAAAAATGTGCAATATATTTTCTTTAAAATATAAAATTTAACTAGAAAAAATGTCAAAGAATAGTTCGAAGAGAATATCAGAGAAGTATAGGGTGGATTTATTGAATACAAAACCTTTCATTATTAATTAAAACATTAGACAATCAAGAGAAAAGAAAATATGCTATACGGTCGAGCAAATTATAAAACATTATTAATTAAACATTAGACAATCCTGCCAGACTCCTCTCGGATTCCACAGACGCAATCAATGCTATACGGTCGAGCAAATCTTACCGGGGCCTGGAAGAAGACCTCGTGAACACTTCTCGCAACCTCATCACAGATATCTCAGTAAAAAGGCAGAACACTGGCTCACAACTTTGGCTTAAAATTGCTACCACTTTTCCCCCCTCAAGCTTGGGTCGGCGAGAACTTACCTAGACACTTGATGTCTGCTGCTCTGGATCTTTCCTGAGGATTTCTCCTTTGAGCTCTCAAAAAAAAAAGAAAAATAAAAAAAATTAAAAACTTTGACTATGATACAAAAATCACAAAAAAATCGTGTCATTAAACTTTTTAAACAAAGATTTATATGAGACTTGTCTCACGAAAGGAACTCACGTCACATATATTTTGTATGACTCATAAGCTTATGAACATATCGGAATCATGTTTCAAACATTATCAATTTGTAGAAATTTATTAGACCAAAATAAATTTAAATATGAATTTTGGGCAAAAAATTAAATAGGAAAATGTTAAAATTTTGAAAAAGGAAAAAGATGAAAATTGCACCACATGCACAATCTAATCTCATATACAAATACAGTTATATTGCCGCCATAACTAGTTTAAATGAAACAGGAGTATGAAAGCAAAGAGGGGGGAAAATGGCAAATACGAAGACAATTGACATTGATACTCTCTCTGCCCTCCTGGAGCCGTCTCACTGAAATTCGACGGCCGGCGATGCTCAAAGCGCCGGTTACCATCTCCGACTATCCGGTAACTTCTCTTCACGCATTATTGCTTTCCTTTTCTCATCAATTTTCTGCACATGCTTTGTTTTTTGTTTTTATTTGATTTGAATTCCGTTCTTAGTTCTGTTTTTGCGATAAATTTGTAATTAGGGTTTTAAGTTTATCTGTCAGAAAGGGAATTTTGTTTTCTCTATTGTTTTCTTTCAGTCAATGGCGACGGTTTTGCGTTGTAATTAGGGCACTTTTTTCTGTTTTGGGAAGAAAGAGAAAAGATGACACGGTTGGATTTGATTTCATGTTTATGCAGTTACTCTTTTTTCCATGAATACGGAAATTTAACAGGACAATTGACGTTAACGAGGAATTAAATTAGGTGGAAGCAAAATTAAAGGAGCACTATTATTCGTACTATATTTTGCAGATTAGTATTACTAGTAATTTTTCTCTTTACATGCCTTGATCAGTAGTAGAATCATAATAGATTTTTGGATGTCCAGGATTGCTTGTGAATTTTTGAATGGGAAGAAGTTGTAAGAAATGGATATAAGCAGTCTGCCTTGTGACATCATAGATGTTATTCTTGCTCGCTTGTCATTGCGGGAAGCAGTGAGGACCAACATATTATCCAGAGAATGGAGGTATAAATGGACATCTGTTTCTAATCTTGTGTTTGATTGCTTTGTTGACAGCTTTTCAAACCTTGAAATTGATCAACTTCAGCGTCATCATCAAGGACCTATAAATAAGTTTTTCCTTAGATGTATTATTACTCCTGATATTGATAAATGGATTCGGCTTCTATCGAGTTCCTGCTTGCAAGACTTCACCCTTCATATACTATGGGAAGTTAAACATGGAATACCGTCTCATTTCTTTGCATTTCAAAACCTAAAGCACCTATATCTGTATAGATGTATATTCAAGCCCCCACCAGAATTTAAAGGATTTAGCAAGCTTGCTACACTAGATTTTCAGGAAGTAGACTTTTCCCTGCAATCTTTGAACATTTCATCTCTCAGAGCCCTCTGCTGGAAACACTGAGGATCTTAGACTGCACCGATTTAGATGCATTTGAAATTCAGGGGCCAAGTCTCAGTTTTTTCACATTTGATGGTGTTTTCAAGAATATCCACTTTGTAAAATCTCCGGTTCTTGTTGAAGTTTCATTATCCATTCCCATAGTTCAAATTTGGGGAGCTCGATTCTCTACTGGTTTCATTTATTTTCATATTCCACCTACGCTGGAGAAACTGCATCTTCATCCATGCGTGCTGGAGGTGAGACACCTATTGATATTCTTGTAATGAAGTGCACTTCTAAACTTCAGTTTTCTGGCACTTCATTTTTTGTGGCAGTCTTTGGGTGCAGGTGGTATACCAAGTCGTTTTGGTGACAGTTTTAATTGTCTTAAAGTTCTTAATCTTTCAATGTATCTGGATAGCATCAACGAGGTTGCTTGTTCTTTGTGCTTAGCACGAAGTTCTCCAAACTTACAGATGCTAAGGGTTACTGTGAGTAATTGTCCTCTAGGTTATTTTCTTCGTCTAATTTTACCGCTGTTGTAGAGTTACTAATATGATTTCATTCATCCTGTTTTGTGAAGTTATACTCCAGCAGAATTGAGGTGGAAGCTGTTGTAGAATACATAAGAGCCCAAGAAACACCAGACCCTTATTTGGATCAACTTAGAAGGGTGGAGATTGCACTTTTCTCGGGTACCAAGCCTCAATTTGAGCTGTTAAGATATCTGTTGGCTTCTACTGTGGGACTTGTAGAAATGGTGATTACACCTTGTCATTCTTCACTTTTTGATGATGCGAGTTTAATGAATTGGCTCAATCAACTTCCCCGGGCATCTCCAACTGCCCTTGTACTTGTAAAGGGGTGAGGTATGTGTATCTACTTTTAAAACATGTACCTGTTTCAAAAAAGTATTATGAAATTGCTTTGATGAAGTGAAGCAAACTAATAACGTCAGGCAACTGAGTCTATAGTCTATACCTTTTTTTGTCTTGGAATTCTGATCCTTCCTTCACAGAATCTATGTCTCTTGAAGTAGATGTTGGCTTACACAGGTTATGGACAAGAGGTTTTGCATGATCTTGATTCAAGAGCAATGTAGTCATATGACTTGTCACGTGTATATAGTTCAGAAAAGAGCTTTGTCTCTTTTCATGTTGAACATTCTTGTAACTATGTAGTGAAAACACCACTTCTCCGTTTCTTGGGATTTGCAGCTGCCTTTGGGTTGCTTTTGTTCATCATAGCTGTAAACTCATCATAGTTGATCCTTTCATCCTGTGTGACTTTATGATAGTTAAATGATCAACTTTATGGAGACAAAAAGAAACAAATGCTTAAATTTCCTAGGAAAAGATAGGAATAGGAGGGATATTAAGAGAAGAATATTGGATATTTTCATATATAAGTATTCAGCTGCCCGAAAGTGGAAGTTTTATGCTTTACATCATCAGAAGCGACTTCAGTGATGGTGTCCCTTATGTCCTACTGTTATCTGCTCTAATTCTTAAATGTTAATGTACTTGATCTGAAGAAAGTATTACTTGTGCTAAGCTATTGTATTCATATGCATCATTGCTGTAATGAATTCGTCGTAATCGTCTTCCCATTTCCATCTGCATCAGCCTGATTTAAGTTAGCGGATAAAGCGCAAGCATTAGGAGATAGACGAGACACAGTTGAAGTACAACTTTTTAGTTGAATAGTTCCAATCAATAACGTTGTACCTTGTTCAGGCAATCCTTGTTTTAGCTCTTCAAGAGTTATTGTTCCACTGTTGTCCGAATCCATCTTTTGAACATTTGCTTCAATTTCGTAATTTCTCCTCGGACAAGCAACCCGCAATAACCTGCAGATCATAGAAAACTTACAGATTCAAGGAGCTAATATGGCATCCGCTTTGTTCTTTACAAGCGTAGAAATTGGAGTACGATCCACACTGAAGCGTAGTAGAGGAAAAATACTAGTTAGCCAAATTAGGTTCCTTTCTAAAATCGATTGGTCACAGGTTGAGTAGCTCACTAGGTCATCTTCCCCTAATAATTCAATGTGAGACGACTCACACGGACATAGCCAACAAGAAGCTTAGTGGCCGCTTGGTTCGTAACAAGGGAGTAGTAATGATAGTACTGAGGAATGGTGCATGTATGCTCTTTATAATTGTAACGTGTGGTTGTTAAATGTCTATTATTACTGAAATTACTGAAATTTCAGCGAGTTGAAGTACAAATATCATGAAGAAGGGGAAGTGCTGAAAGTATAAAAATGGTTGTCTTTTGTTGGTTTGCTCTCAAGTTTCTTCACTTGTTGGTTGGCTATGGGGACCTGTTTTTTCTTTTAGAAATTTGTATCTATATATATTCTTTTAGGCATGAGTTTTGGTTGATTCCATGGTTGGTAAGATATGATAATTTTACTTAAATATGTTGAGGCCCGTTTGCTTCACGTGACTAGATAGATTAGTTATAACATACGTAATTGGGTAGGATTAGGTAAAATTTAATTAGTCCATAAGAACTTTGCTCTGACTTCAAATGTGTCATCCGCTAATGGACGGTGAGTTATTGTCCCTCGAATTAGTCGATCATTAGATCGAATACTGATCAATTATAAAAAATAAAAATAAAAAGAAATAAAGACTCTCCACTACATATTTTGAATGGAAAGTACTCTAAGATACAAAAGAAAAATGTAGTGACAATCCACTACAGAATATACCAATCTTGCCATTTTCTACATTTTATGCGTACATGTTATATTTTATATAATTATTATAGTTATTAAAATGCACTTTCTCTCATAATTGGTGGCCCCCACGTCACAAAGAGGTAGGAATAAATCTGCAATTCTCCCTCAACTAATCCCAAATCTTCCCCGCTCTCTCTCATCCTTCATTCTTCATTCCTCTTTCTCTCTCTAATCCCCTAATTTCCCTCTCGTCTCTCTCTCGCATCCCCCATCCCCGTCGCCTCTCTCTCTCTCACAGAAACCCCCCGCTCCCCACGTTAATCACTCTTTAAGGCCGGCGTGGGGGTGCGCGACTGGTGGTGTAGGGGCCCCGCGTAGGGTTATTTTGTCGTGTCGGACGGTGGAGGCGGTCGAGGTTTTGCGGTGGTGGATGGTGGTTAGTGGTGGTTTAGCCACCGCTCTCTACACAAAACTGCCGGATCTGGTAGTTATTGGGCAACGGGCCGACAAAAATAAATATGGGTTGGAGAGTGCTCGCTTGCTTGTGCCGTGGTGGTGTTTGTTGGGCATGGAAGGTAATTTTTTTTTTTTGTGTTATTTTTTGTGTATTTTTTAGAGTCAGATTTTATCCGAGTTTGGTCTTGGCGGGTCTTGGGCGAAGAAGATAATTATTTTTTTGTTTTTTTTTGTTTTTTTATTTATTTTTCTGTATTTTTGTAGATTTGAGAAATTGAGAATTTGAGTGGTATATCTTGTATATGTGGTGGATTTGCGACGCGGCGGTGGGGGCGTCAGAGTGGCGGCGGCGGCGATGCAGATTAGGGTTTCTTTTTTATATTTTTGTAATTTTATTTTTTATTTTGGAGATTTGTGTATTTTGTAGATTAAGTGTTTATAGGTGTAATTTGCAGATTAGGTGTTTATAGGAAAAGTAAATATTTATTTAGTTTTTATAATTATTTATTGTATGCTTTATTTTTGTAATATGTAGAGTTGGGAGAAAAGAAATGCACTCCAAAAATTATCTAGAAGTACAAAAATATAAAAAAATGCACTCCAAAAATTGTCTAGAAGTACACAAAATACAAAAAAATGCACTCCAAAATTGGCTCACAAGTGCATAAATTTAAAAAAATGCACTCTTAAAATTGGCTAACAAGTGCATAAATTAAAAAAAAAATACACTCTAAAAATTGTCTAGAAGTACATAAAATACAAAAAAATGCACTTCCAAAATAGCCCAAAGTGTATAAATTTAAAAAAATTATTTTCTGAAAATTGCATATTTTTTGGACTTCCAAATACAATTTCCTTAAAATTGATCAAAAATACAATTTTTTTTTAAAAAAAATGCACCATAAAATTGATCGAAAAGTGCATAAATTTAAAATTACTAAATCACTAAAATTATTATGGTGCTGAAATTCATAATTTTGTATTAATTAATAATTTAATTAATTCAGTAAATTAAAATTTTGGACTTTTAAAATTTTAAAATACAAAAGGTTAAAATGAGTCAGAAGTGCAGAAACGTGTCAGAAGTGCAGAAAACTGGGCAGAAGGGCAACTTAGACTTTTTGACCATTTTTTTGTATCTTAGAGTTACTTTTTTTTTTGTTATGTACCTTAAAGTTATTTTGTTAGTGACTTTGGGATTAAAGAAACAACCATACGCTGGGCCCCTACACCACCGGCCTTAAAATCGGCCCTACACCACCAGTCGCGCAACCCCACGTTGGCCTTAAAGAAAGATTAAGGTGGGGAGCGGGGGGGTTTCTGTGAGAGAGAGAGAGGCGTTTCTGTGAGAGAGAGAGAGAGACGACGGGGATGTGGGATGCGAGAGAGAGACGAGAGGGAAATTAGGGGATTAGAGAGAGAAAGAGGGATGAAGAATGAAGGATGAGAGAGAGCGGGGAAGATTTGGGATTAGTTGAGGGATAATTGCAGATTTATTCCTACCTCTTTGTGACGTGGGGGCCACCAATTATGAGAGAAAGTACATTTTAATAACTATAATAACTATATAAAATATAACATGTACGCATAAAATGTAGAAAATGACAAGATTTGTATATTTTGTAGTGGATTATCACTATATTTTTCTTTTGTATCTTAGAGTACTTTCCATTCAAAAAATGTAGTGGAGAGTCTTTATTTCTCATTATAATTTCTATTTTAATAGAATACCATACACTTTTACACATCAAATTTACATAAAATTAAACCATGCACTACTTATATCTCAGAACAAATATAAATCATTACTATTTATTAAAATTTTGAAAAAAAATCTACTAAATGGCCCTTTTATTGTTAAAAATTGGATAAATGCACCTATTCATAATTGTATTGAAGTAATGTCGTTTTTGTTATTATTTTGACCATAATATTCATAATACACATAATTTGCATTTTAAATAAGGATTAATCACCAATCATAATCACGAACCTGTCCTTGAACTCACATGAACAAGAGAGTTTGATTGGGACCAAGACTACATATGATATAACCACGACCCCAAGTGCAATCGCGACTACGCTCTTGAGTTGACTGCGTCCACATTCTCAACTAAAATTGGACACTCTTGAAGGTTGAATTTCATATTCATTTGACATAGTTGGACCTGTACATTGTGTTTATGCATTTCTCCTTCTAATTTATGTGTCATATTTCACGGATCTTTTCTTACAATAATACATACATGTACTCACAGTAATACATGTTTGCTTTTAAAGTAACACAGATCTTGAAGTGAGTTATGATATTTTGCCTTTGCGCGAATTTTATTGTATAATCTATTTGGCCCGATACAACCTGTACAAGATCAATGAATTTTTCACTCTGCATTTACGTGCTTCTCATTTTGTCCCGCAAATTATATTTTACGAATTCTAGATCCGTAAAATATTTAATACATATATATATATATATATATATATGTATCATTTTTAATATTAAAAGGGGGCATTTACTGGTTTACTATAATTTCTCATGGAAAATTTTCAAAATTAGTCTTGTAATTTAGGTTGATACAAATTTTTAGTCCTATAACTTTTTTCTTTTTAATTTTAGTTATGAAGTGTTATGATTTTAGTCCATTTTGCTTGAAAATTTTGAGTTTTCTTCGGAATCATCAGGCGCACATGACCCTTTTATAATTTGCCGGCAAATTCACACATGTGGAGTGCCATCCAATTCACACACACAAAAAAAAGGAACCGCATCACCACTAGCCGACCCGCTATAAATTAAATTCGATCCACACCCTTTTTGGATTGAGTGATACTTCACGTGTGTGAATCAATTGACAAATTAAAATTTCGAACTTTAAAGAGGTTACATGTGCCTTACATGTTGATTTTACAGTTATTTTAAATTTTTTAGACAAAAAAAAAATCAAAATATCATTTAAAGAGCGAGTCTCTTGTGTACCAGGTGTACCGTACATTCCATAATTATTTTAAAAATATAGTACAATTTATTGCACTGAAATATATAATTTATTTATATTAAAATATATAATTTGAATCACTTATTAATAATTACACATTTAACAAATTACATATTTCAATATAATAAATAGTATATTTTTAAAATAACCTATAAAGTGGATAATGCAACTTATGTATACAAAACTTAACCAAAGGAAATGAAAAATTACAAGATTTGGAATCACCCAGTGGGAGTTTGTTTTGAAACTTTCCCTATTTCACATTTAAGATCCGTCAAAACCCCACAATTTAAAATTTGCCATTGAGACTCACTCAAGGTCGACGGCCGTGGAATCTCAAACGGCGGTGACAGTCGCCCACTATCCGGTAACTTCTCTTCCCTGCTTTTCATTTTCTACACTTCTTTGTAACTTTGATTTATATTCCCTTCCTAATTCTTTGTTTCCGATGAAATTTGTAAATTAGGCTTTTAAATTTTAGTAGTCAGAAATGGGAAAAGGGTTTTCTCTAGTTTTCTTACAATGGCGTAGGCGGTGGTTGAGAAACGCAGAGCTTTTTTTTTCTCTTTTGGGAGGTGAACCATAATTATTTATTTGAAATTAAAGAAAAAAACTTGTGTGAACTTAATTCAACGTGAACTCGATTGTTTTAGTATCACTACTACGTATACAAACTAGTACTGTTATGTACAAAAAATTTCACTGTTTCAAAATATTGCACATAATAGGGATATAATTCATGTATAGATCTGGTTGTTACTCAAAATTAAAAAAGACTATGGAATGAATTAAGGTGGAAGCAAAATAAAGGGACCAGTATCATTTGTTCAATAATTTTCAAATTACTAGTAAATTTTCTCTTTAAATTCCTTCACCAGTAAACTTTTGGATATCCAGGATTGCTTGTGAACTTGTGGAATGGGAAGAAGTTGTAAGAAATTGAGTGTAGATGCCATAAGCAGTCTGCCTGGTAGTATCATAGATAGTATTCTCTCTCGCTTGCCATTGCAGGAAGCAATGAGGACCAACATTTTATCGAGCGAATGGAGGTACAAATGGACCACCATTCCGAACCTGGTGTTTGATTGCCCACTCGACCTTGACTTCTTGTGTAACTCTAAATTTGAAAATTCAATTTACCAAATTCTGCATCATCACCGAGGACCTATAATTAAGTTTTACCTTATTTGTTCAAGTAGCCCGGATATTGATCAATGGATTCTACTTGTACCGAATTCCCAAGTCCAGGACTTTACCCTTCGTGTATTCAAGGGAGATAAACATGGAATAGCGTCTCCTTTCTTTTCATTCCAACACCTAAAGCACCTAAATCTATATAGATGTATATTGTTGCGTTCCTAGCGCTACCGACACAATAATCCATTTTTTTGTATAATTTTCTGGAAATACGAAGATAAATTGCATATAGAGGAAGAGAGTAAGAGATGAAGATTTGAAGATTTGAAGAAATTGGGGGAGAGAGAATTAGATTGAGAGAGAGATAGTTAGAGGAGAGAGAATAGTTGTAATTTTTCTGATATCTCATTCATCGGCCGTTGGCCATATTTGTAACAAACAGTGGGGTCCACATACAGATGGATATTACTTAGGTAATTTAAATACAAAATTAAAATAGATTAATGGAGATTCTAGATCATTCTCAGTGTCTGGGCCCAACATTAAAAAGCCCAACATTTCTTCGTTCAGATAAATCCACTCAGGTGGATTTGGCTCAGGGGAATTCTGCTCATTCAGGTACATCCACTGGGTGGACTCGATCGATAATGACACTCAAAGCAGATTTGGCTCGGTGAAACCCCCCTCAGCTAAAAACGAAACCCCACCTGAGGCTCAAGAGAACCCTCGGGAAACCCCACCCCGAGGCTCAAGAGAAACCCCCAGCTCGAGAAGAAACCCCACCTGAGGCTCAATAGAAAGGCCCTCAGGCTTAGATGTAAACCCCACCTGAGGCTCAGTAGAAAACCCCTCAGGCTCAGATGCCTCGCTCAGATAAACCTGAGCGCCCGACTCTTCACCTTCCTTTAACCTGAGCGAGCCCTCCTCATTCAGACTAACCTGAGCGCCCGACTCTTCAACTTCCTCTAACCTGAGCGAGCCCATAATTAAATCTCCAAGCCCACTATAAATGAAATGGGTCAAGCCCTGAAGAATATAATAGATCATCCATTTTCCATATTTCATGCTCATGACAATACTCCTTGATTTTTTGAGATCCTTGTCCCCAAGGATCTAAGACGAGAACTCTTCCATCTAAAATTTGTTCTCCGTCCATGTTGCTCGCTCGTGATTGTAGCATCCTCCAGAAGGTGTAAATCAACTGCTTTACTTTATTTTATAAATAATCTTTCAACGTGAGAGGAGCACATTCAATGCAATCTTGAATCTGATATTTGCCGGGATCGAAAGGCTCAGTTGAATGTGATTCGACCAAGTTCAAGTAGAAGAATTGTATAGGAGAATTAAATTTCTTAGAGTTTCCCTTTATAAAAGCTTTCCCAACAATTCCACAAAACATCACACCCATATGAATCACAACCAGCTTCACATTTGAAGAAGCATCCCATTCTCCCATAGTGTCTACTTCAGCAGTCAAATCCTCCGAGTAAATTGAGTAATCTCGGCGCGTTTTTCGAACTCGATCGAGCTCTGAATCTACTGTGACATATGATTCCATCTCATAGGTCTTGATGCTATACTCTTGAGAAAAATCATTTGTTGTTCAATAGAGCAACTCAAACCTTCAATTCTATAAATCTTTCTACATAATTTGAGTAAGAACCACGTGCCTTAATTTATCAAATTCTCGATTAATTTTAAACTTCTTTACATCCCTCAAATCTAGCGAGATAACACTTCTAAAAAATTGTTGCCATGTAATATCTACTTGTTTTAGCTTTTGAAATTTTGACACCAATGTCTTTGCCTTTTTACCTCAAAGTGCACACACGCTAGTTCAATTTTTTTGTGAATCCATTAAATCAGAATACATTTAAAATACCCATTGCATTTGAGGATCAAAGCCTAAAGGCAGTACCGTCAAAATGGAAATCGACTTTAGGTAAAGGGTTCATAGCTTGAATACCTTGAAACTCTTTTCAATTGCAATTAAGAATCATCAATTAAATTGCCTTCATGGAAGATCTTTTCCTCCTTGAGCCGTTGATTAGGCTCATAACCCACTACAGAGAATAGTGGCTCGATACCAATTGTTGTGTTCGGTAGCGCTAACAGAGCACAATAATCCATTTTTTTGTATAATTTTCTAGAAATACGAAGATAAATTGCATATAGAGGAAGAGAGTAAAAGATGAAGATTTGAAGATTTGAAGAAATTGGGGGAGAGAGAATTAGATAGTCATGGAAGATCTTTTCCTCCTTGAGCCGTTGATTAGGCTCATAACCCACTACCCGAGAATAGTGGGCTCACGATACCAATTGTTTGCGTTCAAGGTTGCCTCTAAACACAATAATCCATTTTTTTGTATAATTTTTCTAAATACGAAGATAAATTGCATATAGAGGAAGAGAGTAAAAGATGAAGATTTGAAGATTTGAAAAAATTGGGGAGAGAGAATTAGATAGAGAGAGATAGATAGTTAGAGGAGAGAGAATAGTTGTAATTTTTCTGATATCTCATTCATCGGCCGTTGGCCCTATTTGTAACAAACAGTGGGGTCCACATACAGATGGATATTCCTTAGGTAATTTAAATACAGAATTAAAATAGATTAATGGAGATTCTAGATCATTCTCAGTGTCTGGGCCCAACATTAAAAAGCCCAACATTTCTTCGTTCAGATAAATCCACTCAGGTGGATTTGGCTCAGGGGAATTCTGCTCATTCAGGTACATCCACTCAGGTGACTCAGTCAGATAATGACACTCAGGCAGATTTGGCTCAGGTGAAAACCCCTCTGGCTCAGACGAAAACCCCACCTGAGGCTCAGTAGGAAACCCCTCAGGCTCAGTAGGAAACCCCACCTGAGGCTCAGTAGGAAACCCCTCAGGCTCAGTAAGAAACCCCACCTGAGGCTCAGTAGAAAGGCCCTCAGGCTCAGATGCAAACCCCACCTGAGGCTCAGTAGAAAACCCCTCAGGCTCAGATGCCTCGCTCAGATAAACCTGAGCGCCCGACTCTTCAGCTTCCTTTAACCTGAGCGAGCCCTCCTCATTCAGACTAACCTGAGCGCCCGACTCTTCAACTTCCTCTAACCTGAGCGAGCCCATAATTAAATCTCCAAGCCCACTATAAATGAAATGGGTCAAGCCCTGAAGAATATAATAGATCATCCATTTTCCATATTTCATGCTCATGACAATACTCCCCCGTTTTTGAGATCCTTGTCCCCAAGGATCTAAGACGAGAACTCTTCCATCTAAAATTTGTTCTCCGTCCATGTTGCTCGCTCGTGATTGTAGCATCCTCCAGAAGGTGTAAATCAACTGCTTTACTTTATTTTATAAATAATCTTTCAACGTGAGAGGAGCACATTCAATGCAATCTTGAATCTGATATTTGCCGGGATCGAAAGGCTCAGTTGAATGTGATTCGACCAAGTTCAAGTAGAAGAATTGTATAGGAGAATTAAATTTCTTAGAGTTTCCCTTTATAAAAGCTTTCCCAACAATTCCACAAAACATCACACCCATATGAATCACAACCAGCTTCACATTTGAAGAAGCATCCCATTCTCCCATAGTGTCTACTTCAGCAGTCAAATCCTCCGAGTAAATTGAGTAATCTCGGCGCGTTTTTCGAACTCGATCGAGCTCTGAATCTACTGTGACATATGATTCCATCTCATAGGTCTTGATGCTAATATGATTCGATCGATAGAGTTACTAATATGATTTCATCCATCCTGTTTTGTGAAGTTATTCTCCAGCAGAATTGAGGTGGAAGCTGTTGTAGAATACATAAGAGCCCAAAAAACACCAGACCCTCATTTGGATAAACTTAGAAGGGTGGAGATTGCACTTTTCCCCGATTCTGAGCCTCAAATTGAGCTGTTAAGGTATCTGCTGGCTTCTACTGCGGGACTCGAGGAAATGGTGATTGTACTTTTTTCTTCACTTCTTGATGATGCGAGTTTAATGAATCAGCTCAAGCATCCCCGGGCATCTCCAACTGCCCGTGTTTATGTAAACAGGGGAGGTACGTGTATCTGTTTTTAAAACATGTACAAATTTCACAGAATTATTATGAAGTAGCTTTCATGAGGTGAAGCAGACTAATAACATCAAGCTCTTTCATATTCTGTACCTTTTTTTGTCTTGGAATTTGGATCCTTGATATGCAATGTGTTCATTTGATATGTGTTAGGTATGATCATTAGCTAATCTTAGAACTAAATGTAATTCTATCTGTAAAACAGAGACGAATTTGGTTCTTTTGTAAAAGGGCCAACTTTACAAGACCATATACGTAGTACATACATTTTACATATATAAAGACACCCCCTCCGTTCCATTTCTCATTTTCAAGAAAAACAGAGCTTTCACTTGATTCCAGCTTGTGTTCATACTTGAGGTTTAATATGACAAATCTAATTTGCCTCTCAATTAATCATTCCCAATCACAACTCCCTCCCATATAATTTCCCTCTATCACAAAATCCGAAGACTTGTTGGCACTCTTCCCTCCGTGGAGAAATTGTCACGTGTATATAGTTTAAAAAGAACTTTGTCTCTTTTCATGTTCGACCTTCTTGTAACTATGTAGTGAAAACACCACTTCTCCGTTTCTTAGGATTTTAGCTATCTCTGGCTCTGGGTTGTGGCTGAAGTCAACCTCAATGCAATTAGGGGGCAACCTCAATGCAACTCTTCGTAGTGCATCCATCGTCCCTGATTTTAGTAAGTAGATAGTGCATTATCATTAGTTAGAGAGACGAGACACAGTTCTAGAACAACATTTTAGTTGAGGAGGCAATTGGTTCAAATTCTTGAATGAGAATGGTAATGAAAATCGCTTCTACCTATACGCCCCTTAATGGAAGGAATATGTTGGAGGAAGGTTTGTCCTGGTGGTGGTTTCGTTGTAGTGTTTTGATCTAATTTTGGAATGAGGCGACAAAAAAGTGAGCGTTGGTTGAGAAACTGTGGAATAATGGAGAGAATATTGTTAATCAAAATGGAGTAATGATTAGCTTCTTTTGAATCTCAGTACCCTTCTTACGAAATATGATGAAGGGAAATTGATTATATTTTATTCTCATTACCTGCACAATTGTCTCGTGTTCATTCTCATTATCATTCCTATTGAGGAATTTCGAACCAAGTGCCCCCTAAATCATCATCATCGTCATCCTTAGGTATGTACGTAATAGTTATACGTACTTAATTAGCACTTGGAATGCTGTGAGCCTTTGCTTAGGATCTGAATTTGAATATCTTCCTCACAAGCTCCATTGCTCCACTTGAAATTGAACTAAAATCGACATGTCCCCGTAACGTTGCACTGAATATTATATTCTCCGATTCTTGTTGAGCGCGTTATATTATATCAGTTGAAAAAAATGGAGCAGAAAGCGAGAGTGAGTGTCAATGAAATACCTGCCCAGAAAGGAGGAAGTCCAGATAGAGAGTTTTACTTTAGTATTTAAACTTCATTTTGCTTTAAAATATGACTTAGCTAAGTCATAAGTAATAAGTTCACGAGTCATATAATTTATGTGTGGAGTTCACTTCATAAAAATTGTCTTAATTATGTATATATTGGCTGGTGACTTAAGCCATTTTCTTGCTACATTTGGTGGCAAAATTGGTCTCCTCCATTTACTTTTGTGTAGATATAAAATGCTAAAGCGACATTGCCCAAATTATGGTCCGTTTCAGCCTCATTTTCTTTAACTCAAGTAGCAGTTTGTCATTTCATTGCAAGTAGTTTTCATTTTATTTTTTCAGTAGGTACGAAGCCCAATTTTTACGTTAGCTATTTACGCATAGTATAAATGTACAAAATCTTCTACTTTTTACAGGTATCGATTAAATAAAAACTAATTAAGTTTAAAATCACTGAATTAATTATCCAAGAAGTTTAAAACAGTTGAAGAGATTATATGCATTCTAAATTTCAGAAACTAAAACCAAAAAAATTTACAGCTATGCATGCCTAGTATGCAGTCACGCCAAATGTTAAACCATGTGCAGTCTTGAAAACACGAGTGAAGATTCAATATTTCACTTCTATGTTCTATTGCTTTTTACACACTTCTATGTCAATGATTGATGATATTTCAGTAAAAAATTCCTATAGATTAGGAATACTCTATATATGAATAAATTCTCTATAGTAATAACAAATTACGATCCCAACTCTGGACCAGTTATATTTAGGAACAAACTCCACATTATAATAAGGTATATTTTTTTCCGGTCCAGTCTTAAAGATTTATGTCTCTATATAAAATAAATTACATTTATATATAAAAAAATTATATCATTACAATTAAGATGACTTAAAATATTTATCTATGATTAATTGTGACGACATGTTAATTTTATGACTTGTCACTACCTCCTTCAACTTGTATGTACGGAATAACTCGTCTCATAGACACCTTCTTGATGAAGCCAAAATAATTTCAACTTATCAAAGTGGAATAATAACCGAAAAACGTGAGACGAGGGTCCCTCAACAACAAACAAATATATCCTTTGAAATGTGGTGGGAGCCGCTTGAATACACAAAATACTTATGAGAAACTTAATGATAAGTACAATTGAGGGATGTCAACTTACTAAGATGTCAAACTAAGATGCACAAAATAATTACACCTAAGCAATTGCACCTATTAATAAATTTTAAAAGAGTTTGTATCTATAGTAAATTCGCATTCCTGAATTGTAACCAATAATTATCTAAGGCAATTGTGGGTGCATGCACATCATCGTATTCATATGCAAAAAAGAAAGTTTATTAATTTGACAATTAACTAATCCTTTAATTTCTAATTACATTAATCAAAAGAACAAAAGGGAGGGAGCACCTAGAATGTTAATTTACTAGCTAGCTATAAATTTCATGCATTATATAATTCAGAACTTAACTAAATTTATGGCTTTCTATCAATTAATGTTTCACCAAGTACTATATTATATGATTCATGAGATCATCGGTTTGTAAATCCCACAAAGAATCAAACACGTTCGGACCATTCTCCGTCCTCGTCCCTACAGATTCCTGTCCGTGTTCATCCCCATGCAAGTTGTCCATGCACGTGCTCCCCGTGCACATGCTCTGGCTCCACGTAGATTCGCCTAGATTCTCCAGCTCGTACTGAAACCCACAATCCGATGATCCCTGAGGATACTCGAACCCTCCCGTAGGTTGCTGTTGTTTGGACATCCCAAATTTGATGCTTTCGACACTTTCGTCGTTTGAGTGTTTGATGGTGGTGGGAGTAGGATGATGAGGGGCAAATTGGTGAATGTTGATACGAGTCTTGGTGAGAATGTGAAGCATCTCGTCTTTGAAGCAACCGAGTGCGGCTTCAGCTAAGTTGGGGGCTTGTGGTGGGGGGAGATTTGCGATTTCAGATATGAGGTGGGAAAAGGGCTTGTGAGTCACCGGGTCGATTCCCATCCCTGAGAGCTTTTTCTTCAGTTTCGTGTTCCAATGGTTCTTCACGTCGTTGTCTGTGCGCCCCGGAAGCTGTGCTGCGATTACGGACCATCTGTTGCGATATTTAGTTAGTTGGTTAGTCTTATTTGTCATTCATTCATTCAGTCAAAAGGTTTTCTGGTCTCATAATTTGGTCCTATAAAAGTGTTTACTTTTTCGATTTAAACCTAATATTCGAAAAATTGTCCAATTTTTGTCTCAAAATTATCGTAAAATTTAAAACTATGTCATTTTACGTCAGACGAATGTCAAATGTTTTTACTTTCTATTTGAGGCTACAATAGAGAAGTCATGGGGGCAAAATTTGACATTCACGAGATATAAAATGACACCCTGTTCAATTTTCGGACGGTTTTGAGCCAGAATAGGCCACATGTTTTAATATAGAGACTAATTCGAAAAGTTTACATTTTTTGACTAAAATCATTCAGAAGACAAGCAATGGGACAAAAAACTTTTTAACACAAAAGTGATCCATGCATGCATTTTGTGATTTGATCCGTAACGTACCGATTTCCAAGAACGGAATGTAGAGTTACGATAGTCTGCTCTTCCGCGTCGGAGAACTGGCCGTGCTTGAGATCGGGACGAAGGTAATTAGTCCAACGCAATCTACAGCTCTTCCCACATCTCTGCAAACCTGCATTAAGGTTAATTAAATGAGAAGTTTGAAGACTGAATATAAATGAGAATGAGCAAAAGTTAAAGAATTTAGAAAAAAAAACCAGCTAGTTTAGGAATGAGGCGCCAATTCCTGGTGCCATGTTTGGCAATGTAAGAAGACAACTTTTGGTCTTCCTCAGGGGTCCATTGCCCTCTTTTCACATTCCCCTTTTCGCAGCAAGGAACTCTCCCCATGGATTAATTAATTTTATTTTATGATGTAAGAAAGACAAGTGTGCGTTGTTTTGTTGCATCATTGCATGATTAATGAAGGGTTGGATATAGGCTGTAGGATTCTTGAATGGCAAAAAAAAGAGTGATTTGATTAAAGAATTCAAGGGGAGTTGAGTCGGTAATTCACCCCCAAGACGCCTGGTCAACCCCACCCCCCATGCTTGTGTAGGTTGACTTCTTTCAACAAGAATGAGGCAATTGAAGTTGGGGTGAGTGGGTGGGTGGTTTATAGATGTGTTCATTCATAAATTGCTGCTTCTATTTATTTGCAAGTATTTTTTTTTATAATTAAAGATTGTGGGCGACGTGTGTATATACACAAGGTGAACAAGTTTCACACAAGAGAATGCGTAAAACTGAGTTGTATAACTGAGGGTTATGACTTTGTATTACTCATAATACTAAAGGGTACATGTTGTGTTATAAAAATGTATTAATCATAATAACCGAAAAGTATGTGTAGTGTATTAGTCGTGATAACTGAAGGGTTAAATCTGTAAATATTTAACAAGTTTTACAAGAGACCTTACTCATGTTTATATTATGATTCCATGCATGTAAACAATGCACTCCTATCAAGTGTATGATATAATTAGCAGTATATCACAAGTGTGTATTTTGGCATAATGAATAAATACATAAAAAGTTGAATGCCCTATCTTGTGAGTTGTGAGTTCCCTGGTGAATGGTAGAAGATGTATATCACATGATGTTTTAAAAAGAAACATAGGATCAAGATCAAGAATTGTTATTTAACTGCATGTGTTTGCAAGGAAGTGAATGGTCTGCGAGTAGTTTATTACAAATAAAAAATTGATAAATATTGTTGTGTACTAAAATATATGGGTTAGGGATTAATGATGTGGCTCGATGATTTTAGCAACACAAACAATAAATGTGTTAAGTGGATTGCATTTATGTTATGTGATTGATTGAGAGAATAAGAGCTTGAATAATAAATTTGCAAGAGTTTTGGTAGGGTATTGAATTCTCTCTCCTTCTTGGTCATAAATGACCCATCTTTATAAGGTTTGGGAGAGTGGAGCTCACTCTCCCGGATTACAAGTACAAGTAGCCGAAAGTGGCACTGTGAAATATTAAATGCTACAAGATTGATGTGACTCAGGTCGGAGGTCGCTGGGAGGTACCTTTTGGCACCTCGCTGGGACGTCGTCCAAGACAAATCCGGATAATCAGGGGTTTAGCCGTTTAAGTACTCCTAGCTATCCACCATTACCGTCATTTACTGACATATCTCTGATTAGGGCCATCTTTAGGTAAGCTCTTTGGCTTTATCCACTTTGTCCGCGTCCAATCGTAGTTAATGCTTCAGATTGCGGTCGATCTGACTGCGAGGTGCATCTAGGTTGCATATTCGTGTTTCGGTGAGTTTTTAAGGCCGCTCTTCTCAAACAGGTGTTATACAATGTAGAATCTGTCCGACCTTCCGATATTTCCTTTCGTGTCGCGCACGACCTCGCTCCATGCTCACAACAATAGCCCCTAGCCTGGTTCGCTTTATCTTTGCGGGGATGAGCTAATTTCGGGTTATCAACGCGAGGTCGGTCTGGCAGGCTACGGAAATCTGGCGTAAATTGTCTTGAAAATCGGCGATTCAGTTTGTTCGCCTCTCGACCGCCATGCCTACCATAGTAGGCAATGATGCAATGGCGTCCACGCTATTGAATGCGGTGCCGCGGTCAATCATCTGTTCCCTAATCCTCCTCTATAAATACCCCTTTCATTTCCTTTTCTCCATTTTCACTTCCGAATTCTAGACACTTACTCTGTTATTCTGGCTATTTCAGTGTGAGATTCCGGCGCCCGTGATTCCTAATGTAAATTCTAATTCTATCATTCCTCAGTTTCACTTCTTTGGTTTCTCGTAAATGGCTTCTGGAGATAGTGGCCCGTCTGGAAGTATGGCGGGAGTTTCGCTCCCTCTGTCGGTCCGTCGGCGGCGTGGCCGCGGTGGGGGTGAGCAATCTGTGGTTGACGTTTCTTCCAAAACCGTCAGTGAAGTGCCCGTGTCGATCGGTGGCGAAGTTACATCCAAGAGGCGGCGTCGCTCACGCCGTCGTGTGGTGGAAGAGCCCTCGAGTCCAACTCCTGACCCAAATTTTGGAAGAGGCGGGAGATGAGGCCCCCAAGCTAATTGACCCCGCTGAGTTTGATTTTCTTTCGAACGAGGTAATTCCTAAAATTCCAAGCGACGATGATGAAGTCGACGAAGTTGATCGTAGGCTGCGGCTTTGGGAAAATCTGGTCGGGTCTCGAGATATGGTATCTCAGCCGACTCGGGTTCGAGAGGATAGCACATTTGCCGCGAAGGATGTGAATAGTACTGTGACTGAGGCCGAACTTTTCGTGTAGCGGAATAGGTTCCAAGTTCCGAGCGATGTACATTTATGGGTTCCTCAGTACGGAGAGTCCGATCTTTGCCCTGGGTGCTCTCGGATACCGCGCGATACCTCCCGATTACATAACCTTCAAACGTAAGCCTTTTGAATTTGTCTTCATTCATAATACTGATTTAACTTTTCTCCCTTATTGCAGCTCCCAAGAACTCCAGGACCTCCAAGCTCTCTCTCCCTTTCCTTGTTCGGTTGATTCAGGTGTGCCTTATTGATCACGATGAGCGATCTTTGGCCATTTTGCAGAGGTTGAAGTGTTTGGAGTTTGCTGGTTTGACTGTCCCACCTCGCTCTTCGCTGGACGCCAATATTCCTGGTAAGTAATCTGGATGTTATTTGGCCTGACCTGATTATTTGTCCTTTTGTTTAATGGTTTGATTCTCCTTCCGTCTCCAGTTTCTTTCATAGAGCCCATACATTTTACTTCTGCTAAAGTTCTTGACGAGATGCAGAACCTAAATGCCGAGGACATGCGTGAGAAGGTCGCTCGGGCTCTGGCCCTTTCAAGGCAGTAGTCGGATCAAAAAAAGAAAGCTGCTCAGAGTGGGGCCACCGAGACTCCGCCTCCGAAAGCTAAAGCTGTCACTCCGGGGCGAGGTCAGAAAAGAGCGGCCACCGAGGCGCGGGCATCCGAGGGAGTTCCCCGAAGTAGATCCGAGCATCCGTGGATATGGATGTTCTTCGGAACTCCCCGAGTGGGAAAGTGGTGCTATCGGGTTCTGCGGGGAACCTGGATACGATTGTCGTGATCACTCAACGCCGGAACCGCGAGGCCGAGGATCGCACCTTCCTAGGTTGGAGCCCGGATTTCCGACGATGGTAAATCTTCTCTTTGTCATATTATTGTTTTCTTTTGCTAGCCCGAAAAAAGAACTCGTGCTCATGCATGGTTACCTCGCAGGTACAAGTTGGATGATGGGGTCTTTCGAGGGGAGGCAACTCACAACTTTCTGTGGTCGCGGGATCCTGCCACTAATGATGCCCAATCTTCCTACCTCCGTCAGATCTCCATTGATTCCCCGAAGTCCTGGACTTTGGATCTTCACGAAGAGGCCCATACTCAGCACTTCTCCGAGAATCTGACCTCGGGGATCGCCCACATATGCCGCTCCATGGCCTTTTTTGAGAGGAGCCGGGAGCAGTACGGCAGGGCAAAGATCCAGGCACAGAAAGCCGAGGCGGCTTGTACGACGATGAGGGCGGATCTGGCGAGGTCGTCGAAGGAGCGGGAGGCTACCATTTCTGCTAAGGTTACAGCCGAGGGGAAGTTGAAAGAGGTGGCTCAGGAGCGAGATGACATGGGAAACAAAATCTCACAGATGAAGAAAGATCTCGATCTCCGAGATAGGAAAGTGAAGGAATGCATGGACAGGATGACCGAGTTGGAGGATCGGTATCGCCGGCTTGAACCTGAGGTTCATGATCATCCTGTCACTATCAAACTGGAACGCCACCATGCTTCGAACATGGCGTATATTCATTCTTTTTCCAATGTTGTTCGAGCCTGTCACCGAGCTGGAGACCTTGAAGGGGCCCGAGGTGCTATGAAAGAGTTGCTTGTCGCTTATATGCCCAATAATCCGGTCGGGGAGACAAAAGATCTTCCAATTATGGACCTCGCTGCCTTGGTGTTGATTTCAGCTTTCTCCCCCCTAGTGCCAACCTTTATGATCCTGAGGAACTCCTCGGGTTGTTGAACGAAGAGTTGGGGGAGAACAAGATGGGGGCAATGGTGAGGTCGTTAGTGAAGAGGGTGGAGTTGATGCGGGGAATCAGGCTGGCGTCAAGATTCCCGAGTTCGAACAAAATGTGTTGATCAACCCTATTGAGGGGACCTCGGATGCTTCGCCCAGCTGATTCCTTGGGTAGTTTTTATCTGCGGCAGTATGCCATTTGCCTTCGGGCGTTCTATGTAATCGCCATTTGGGGTTTTCTAAACAAGTGGTTCGGTTTCCCTTCGGGGTATGTAAGTGTTTTTGCTGCCCTCGGGCGATGTAAGTTTTTGCTGCTTTGGGGCGATGTATTTTGTTGCCTTTGGGCGTTTGTTAATGGAACTGACGTTGCTTTTCTTTTTACCTTCCTTGCTTCTTCCTTAAATGCTCGTTTATTTCTTTGAACACTTTGAGGTCGATGAAATCTCATAACTTGTCTTCTTAAAGACCTGGATATCTAAATGTGATGATGACCTATTTTTTAGTAACTGTTGCGACCTGATTGTCAACTTGGATAGGGCATGCGACCGAGGTCGTCTTATAGATGGTATGCGACCAGATTGCCTTAGATATTCTTGGCTTTGTTGACTTAGATAGGGTATGCGACGTGATTGTCGACTTAGATAGGGTATGCGATCGAGGTTATCTTATAGATGGTATGCGACCAGATTGCCTTAGATATTCTTGGCTTTGTCGACTTAGATAGGGTATGCAACGTGATTGTCGACTTAGATAGGGCATGCGACCGAGGTCGTCTTATAGATGGTATGCGACCAGATTGCCTTAGATATTCTTGGCTTTGTCGACTTAAATAGGGTATGCAAAGTGATTGTCAACTTAGATAGGGCATGCGACCGAGGTCGTCTTATAGATGGTATGCGACCAGATTGCCTTAGATATTCTTGGCTTTATCGACTTAGATAGGGTATGCGACGTGTTTGCCCTTGAATTTTTTTAATGACTTTAGATAAAAATGATTTTGTTGAAAAGATTTCTCGTGGAAATGACATTTTATCCCCCTGTCCATGTTCTTTAGGAACACGGTCATGGATTTTCTAGACTTTAGTTTCATTCTTTCCATTTGCGAAACTTTTCTTTGACCGAACTCGTAAGAGGTCGGGGACCGGTCCCCCAAGTTCGTAAATGTGAAAGTGTTGGGAGATGAATTATTTTGATTAGATCTCAAAACCCCTGAGTATGACATGTTCAGGATAATCTTGATAGTTGAGTCAGGATTCAGTTTTAGAGTGTTCAGGATGTTATCTGCATCATGTATAGTCAGCAGATATAGTTCAGGTTAGATTCTGAAGATTCTAAAGACTCAGTAAGTTTCTAAAGTTTCTGAAGTTTCAGTATGAAACTGAGAAACTTAAGTTTCAGTATGAAACTGAGAAAATGAAGACTCAGTATATCAATCAGTATATCTCTGAAGACTCAGAAGACACTGAAGACTCAGAAGACTCAAGACTGAAGACTGAAGATACTGAAGACAAAGAAGATACTGAAGACACAATAGTTACTGAAGACTCAGTAATCTACTGAATGCTCAGTATAACCTGAATGTTCCGAGGCACTGAATAATATCTATCTGAAGGATACAAAACTGAGAAAAACGCGAATACTCAGAAAAATAGATATTGCCCAAGACATTCTCATGCAGACAAAATGAACTAAAACTAAGTGTTGTTAAGGTTATATCACTCAGAGATATTGACCAAAAAGAGCCGTTATGTTTATCTACATTTACTGAAGACAAGAGCCAATCAGAAGAAGACATCATTTGTACTTTCTCGACCTTTGGAAGCGACAGTCTTTGAAGCATGTCGGTAGTCTTATGTTCGAAACAAAAAAGTGGTATTTGGGCTGCATGAAAGCATATTGCCTAAAACATGCAAGGGAGTTTCAAACCCTAAAAATAGTCGTTCATCACACACCATAAGAGGAAACTCATGAAAAGCTATCTCTTCAACGGATAGTTTTTCAAGAGTGACCTTGGTGTTTACTATAAATACTTGTGACCCTCTACATTGAAGGTTACACGGGAAATTTGTAAGCAACTCAAGAGCTCAAACTTATTATTGCAAGTTGAAGCACTTTCGAAAACCCAAGAATTTCCCAAGTGCTTTACATTGAAGAGAGCTCATTCACTAAGCCTAGTTTTGATAAGATATATCAAAGCTTAGTAGAGATATCCTAGCCTTTGCATTGTACTTAATTGTAAAGGATATCTCATCTAGTTGAAACCAACCAAGAAACCCCAAACCCTTTGTAAGGTAGTTTAAGTGTGATTGTTGGTGAGTTGGAGTTATAAAGAGTTAGTAAACTACATCGAGGTAGTCAGAAAACTCTAGAGAAGAAGTGAGTAAACTATCTTGGATAGTCAGAAAGCTTGTGTGTGTTTTGAGTAAGTAAACTACAGAGGTAGTCAGAAAGCTCAAAATAGAAAGGTTAGTAAACTACATTGAGGTAGTCAGAAAACCTTAGGAAGTGGTTAAGGAATTTCTCTGAAGGTCAGAGAGAGTGGACGTAGGAGCTTGAGTCTCTGAACCACTATAACTTGCTGTGTTATTTGCTTTACATCTTTGCATTGATTATCATTTGCATATCTTTAACTGAAAGCATATTTTCATTGATATTCAGTTGGAATCAATCCACTGAACTTGCATCTAACTGAATCACAGCCTTAATCATTGTTTCCTTAAAAGGAAGGTTTTCAGCAAAGCTTAAAACAAGTATAAACTTAGGGCCAACCATTCCGCACATCGGAGTAGCTATCTAAGCAGCTCAGGATCTCTGAAAAACTCAGGCTCAGTTGGGATTATCTGAGGAACGAAAGCGGCTTCGGGATCATTATCTCAGGTAGACTTTGACTCAGGCGATCTGTGCTTCTCAGGGCCAAATCATCAGGAAAACCTGACCCATCTGACCTCAGTGAAGAAAAGTTTTAAAATCATTGAACACGTGTATTCCCCCCCATACACGTGTAAGACTCATTTGCAAACCGGGACCAACAAGTGGTATCAGAGCGGGAGTTCAAAAGATCACTGATTTGATCACCTAAACTGATCTATTTTTTTAAAAACCCGTCTCTGCAGTGGTTCAACTTAACCACTAGCTTTGTTGGCCAAAGTTTAATTTGCTAAAAGATTCTTGTGGTCTACTGAACAGATCTATTTGCTGAAATCTTACAAGGCTAAGACATCATGCCTTCTAAGAAACTTTCAATGTTCTCAGTTGAGAGCTATGATTTGTGGAGATTAAGAATGCAGGCTCACCTGTATTCTAAGCATGAAAGAATGTGGAGAGTGGTTTCTGAAGGACCATTCAAATTCAACATGTAGTGAATCGAATTCTTGAAAATGAGAGAAATGATCCCAGGACTGAATTTCCAAAGTCTGATGATCAACTTACTCCTGATGAGAGGAAGTTAGTCAATCTTGACTATATTGCCAAAGATACATTATATAGCACTATTGATGATGGTGTTATGGGGATGATCTCTCACAGTGAAACTACAAAGGAAATATGTGATACACTTTTTGAGATTCTTTGAGGAAGAAAAGGATTACGAAGAAAGTACGGTTCCTCGGATGAGATGTTCTCGAGAAAGTAGCCGGTGATGATATCGTCTCATTTTGTAGGAGAGGTAAGTTCTTCTATCTCTGTTGTTGCTCCTACACAAGCACATGAGTTGTCAAGTTCTACTGTAAACAGTCACTTTGACCTGTTGGATTCTTTTGAGAGTCTTATGAAGGACTATCTTTGTTTTACAAGAAGCGCTAAATGAAACTCAAAGCGAGAACAAAGAACCTATTCTTTGAGAATCTAAAGTGGAAAAACTCTACAGAATCTTTGAGATCCTTCTCAATTGATGGGAACTCTTGATGAACTAGATGTTACGAAAAGTACAACTCTCGGAAGAAAAGAGAAGTTGATAGAGACCTAAAAGGAAAATTAGATAAATCATTTGAGGAGATTGACTTATCGGGGCGAGTTCAATGACCTCTTTGAGAAGCGTGAAACTCTAAAAGAAGTGTGAGGATAGTCTTGTGAGAAAGCTAGCTCTATTGAATTACGCATCTAAAGTGATAGATGAAATTGAGTTATCAAAGACACCGCCACTATAAAAATTTGGATTGGGATACATTCGGGGAACCTTACAAGGTCTTGAATCTTTTGCTTCTAGTAGCACTAAGACATCTTTGTTAAACAAAGTGGCACCCAATCTTGATTTGAAGAATTGCCCAAAGTTTTAGACAAGGGTAAAGGACCTATGGTTCGGAAAAACCGAATGTTAGGGGAAGAAAGCCCGGACCTCGGGAAAAGGCTAGAAAACGACCACCTCCTAGAAAGGAGGAAATTTCAAGACCCGATGCTTCAAAGCCTCGGGCTAAGAATACAAACTGAAGAGATCTACTGAACCCGAGGGAGGAATTTTCGGAAGAGAAACACTTTGTTGAGAGACATTCTCAATTTGAAAAAGACCAAGTCCTCGATTCTTGAAAGACCCCAATTTGGTCTGACAGCAACCCAAACCCCACTTGCCCTAAGGGTAAAGGTTTCTGAACCCAAGTCAACATAGACAAAGACCCATTTGCACAAAAGCCAAAAAGTACTTGAACAAAAGGCTGTGCCAAGAGAAAAACTCTAAGGCTCATGTTCATGCTAAAATTTGGCACTCATACCAGGAGGATATTGTTAAGGCACCTAGAGTGGTGAATGTGTATGTAGATGTTTATGGAAGACAAATCGGCCACTCTAAAGTAATTAGAGTTGTTAGGCGATTTGGATTCCAAAATCCTAACTAACTTTGGTAGGACCCTACACCAAATGGGTACCCTTTGAAGCGATCTGTTTTTCGGTGAAAAACAAGGGCCTTTCGAAATTTGAATGAAGACAACTTTGCCTACGATGAAAGGAGAGCGAGATGTCATTGTTGGGGGAGATGAATTTCTTCTTGGACTTCAGATGAAAACATCTAAGGAAGAAATCTTCATCAGAGATCATGTTGAGAAGAAAGACATCAGGATGGAGAATATTCATACTGATAAACAGAGAGTTGATATCTTGACTAAACCTTTGGCTGAATCAACATTTCAGGAACTATCAGTTGAATTAGGGATGTTGGATCCAGGTGTATAGAGCAAATCTGAAAAATTGAAGGTTTTCAGATGCATGAAGTTTTCTCGAGGATTTTTCGAGAAACTTCGGGATAAATTGGAAATCTTGAAATCGAGTCTTGGGAAACTTCGGATATATCTGAAGAATCGATTACTTTCGATATTATGCTAATCCGCTCGATTTTTCGGTATCATCTTGACCGATTCGATTTTCGATAAAACTTCAATAAGACTGATAGAGGGAAATTAGTCTGAATAAGTAATGACTCATGCAATTCATTTATTGTCCAACTGAAGCTCAGTAATCATTGGCAATAAATACCAAAACACCTGAAGGGAATTTTTGGGCGGGACCTTTGAAATGCCGAAGAAGGTCAATGGTCTGCAGGAACAATAATTATTTGCACTGTTCATTAATCACCAATAAGGTTAAATTGGTGGCGTATTATTCGTGAAATCGTCCTTTCATATACCCGATTAGTCGGTGTTTAATCTCAACCAGTTGATTTATTCAATCGATACGATTTCCCACGAATCCATTCTATATATTCTTTGAGAATTCATTCAAAGCCCCATTTCAAAAGCCTTCGTTCTCAAACACTCTGCAACTCAAAAACCTATTTTTGCCCAGAAAAACCTTCATCGTTCTCAAAAAACCCTACACTCAAAATTCTCCAAAATGACTTTCTTTGTTTATGATAAACTCGCTATTTCCAACAAGCCATGGTACGAGTATGTTGTGTCGCTTGAAAGTTCATCAAACGCAACCCATTAAGAAGAGGCGTTACATATGATACGGGTTGCGAAACTTACAAACCTGGTTGCAAATCAACCAGAGGCGGAATATTCAAAGGAGGTAATTGAATTTATCTCAAATCTGAAAATAGACGAGGAGGACTATATTGAGTCTAAAATTACAGTTTCTCACTTGGAACATAGCTCAAAATACATTGATTTTGTGAGGGAGTTGTATATAATTCCAAAGAATTTAAATGATGTATATGAGTTGAGTAATAGAGGAGAAGACCCTACGACGTATATGTTGGGTAGGGAACAGGAATATCTTGATAGGATAACAGAGCATCCTATTAAGTTTGAGGCTACACTAAATAAAAGGCATTTAAAGCCTAAATACAGAGTTTTGCTGGATATAGTTAGTAAATGTATTATGAGTCGATCCGGCAGTTTTGAACAAATCAGCACGCCAAAGCTTAGATTGATGGCGGCAATAAAGGACTCACCCACCACTGACTTCAACTGGTTGATATATCTAATTAGAGTGGTGAGTGACCAGGCGAAGCAGATCAAGAAGGAGGATGGTTCGGTGGTAATCAAAGGCAAAATTCTTCATGTAACCAAAATAGCCTTCATTTTGGAGATGTGCAGAGAGGAAGAAGACATTTTTGCCAACTCCACACCCTTCCCAAAGTCTAAGATCCTATTCAAGCCCTCTTTCTTTACAAGGAAGACTTTGAAGGGAAAGAAAGAGAAGAAAGTGGAATCTGCTGCAGAGGGAGCTGCTGAAGAAGCCCATCAAGCCAGGGGGAAGGCTTTGATGGAGGTGAAGAGGGAGAATGGAGGAGCCATGAAGAGGAAAGCACTAGCTCCCAAGCGCAAAAGAGTTCACATTTCCACTGAGGAGGAGGTGAGTGAATCTGAGGAAGTCCAACCTGAGGGCCAGCAAACTCAGAAATCGTCATTACAAATCTTGGCTCGGAGTTGTGACCACCATGAGAAGAGCAAAGCCCGAGGAACAAGTGTTCTCTGAGGTTCTTGAGACATCACTGAGCTCAGACAAATTTTCTCAAGAGATATTCAAAGGACCTCAGACCTCAGAACAAGCTCAGATTTCTACTGAGGAAATGTACTGCTCGATCCTCGAGACCAAGTGAGCCTCGGGAGGAGCTTTCTTGAATCTGGATATGCTCCTGAGTGATCCATTCTTTGATCCCTCAGCACCTGAAGATCTTTCTACTGAACCTAAGAGCCCGAAGCTAAAGAAGGGCGAAGCAGAAGAGACTGAGTGGCAAAAAGTGGGGGAGCAGTTCGTTTTGGATGAGATACCGAAATTTGAGCTCATATCGATCTTGGGATCTCTTCTTGAGGCCCGAGGACTTGATCTACATTACGAACCGACATTGCACCGAAATGCTCAACATTGCCTCATTCGAGAGGAGAGGATCGGTGGAATGAAGAGACTGCAGTGTTAACTGAGTTCTCTGGGTTCAGAAAGACCAAGCTCAGGATGAAAGTGTCCGATTTTGATGAAATTTGGTCGGGAAGAAGGAAATTTGAGAGGAAAGAAGGCGATGTTGGTGCCCCTAGCTCCAAAGATAAAAGATCAAGATGGGGATCAACAAGGGAATCTTTGAGAAGCAATCTCAATTGGAGAAAGAAAAAATCGATCTTTGTCGACTGATATCTCACATCCTCGGTGAAGTTAGTACTCTTGGGTAACTTTTGGCACTACTAAACATTATGCCAAGGCTCTTGAAGTTTCTATCTTTAATTTTTGTTATGTCCGATATCGAGGCGAGGCTCAGTGGAGACCTGAGCGCGGAGTGGAGGATCGAGGCTCGAGGCGAGAGCAACCAACTCGGGGAAAAGCAACAAATCTCATATGCTCCAGAGATTGATTTCAGTCCCATAGTGGACAAGCTGGATAAAGTTGTGCCAATTGTTGATAAAATTGCTCAGATTGAAGAAGCATTGGCCAACCAATCCCAGAAGATATAGAATCGAGTTCTACCGGACGATGATGCGACGGACATCTCACGAATGACAAGATGACCGCTATTGAAGGGAAGGTAGATGGAGTCAAGGGTTTGGCGAGTCGGAGATGAAGCGGATGTATCGGGGAGAGGACTTCATTTCTAGAAGCCGGTGGTGGAGAAGAATGATCAAATCGATCAAAAATCTTTGTTGAGAAAATGGGCTCCCTGCTCATGACCAAGATGACAGAGATGCTGAAAGATGTATTCTCTACTCAGTTTGCACCATTGTCTGAAGAGTTCTCTATGGCTAAGAATCACTTGATGTGGCTAGAGGAAGAGCAAGACCCGGTTAATTTGGAGAAGTCGCGAAAGTGTCGACAAAGAGCAATATCACATGGACACCATTTGTCCCAACTTCTTCCAAGGTATGGTGCCAAGAAGGGAAAAGGCACGGTCCGAAGTTAAAGGTTATTGGCACACACCTTGAAGAGAAAAGCGGGAAAAAGTTGAAAAGAAGAATATTGTTGAAGCCTTAAAGGAAGTTGAAGCCACTGAAAAGCTCAAGTCCAAGCAAGTGGAAGAGCCAGTCTACACTCATGTTTCTGAGGAAACAATGCAAGAAGTTAATGCTGGAAAACGGAGTGCTAGAAGAAGGGTGGAAACAAGCCAAGCCGGTGCAGAACAACCAATCAAGAAAAAGGCTGTGACATTTGTTGAACCTGAGAAGAAAAGAGCTAAGGCTTCTAAAGCTACTCAAAGGAAATTGATCGTGGATTTTGAAGAGTCTGGAGAAGAAGCTGAAAAGGAAGTCTTCAACACTAAGAGAGCTCTGAAATCACTTCAGGTGGAACAAGAGAAGAAAACTGCTGCTTCAGTATCAGGAGTTCCTTTGATAAGGAAGAAGAAAGAAGAAGAGCAGAAGCGCAGAAGTGGTTTCAAGAAATTCCTGAGCAAAATGAGGGGGACTGCTATAACTCAGAAGTGGCCGTACATTGATAAATGGATGTCTATCCAATTCAATGATGCCTAGGAAGAAATCAAGAGAACCTTCTGGTTCTATTATGAAATTCTAATGGAATGGAGGGGGACAAGCTCAGACTCAAATGAAGCCTTCATTGATTACTTATTAACTTTCTATCCAAAGTACTTGCAGAGTTGGATAAATCTTGCAGATGAAGGTAATACTCAGATTGTTGCCCCCGGTCCATACACATACCCTGCTCCTAGACTAGAGAATGGTTTGGTGAATGAGACAGCCATCTCTCAGGAAATTGCTCAGTATGCCATCCAATTAAGACTGACAGGAAACAACCCAGATATCATCAAAGAAAAAGATGCATTGAAGAAGAGATATTATGGGATGTTCAACCTGGAGGCGCCTGTGGATGGGGTTGAAGAAGAGTGAAGAGCTGAAGCATAAGATTGAAGAAGACTGAAGACCAAAGCTGAAGACTCTTTGTAATTCTTTTGTTTTTGTCTTTACTTTTGATAAGTTCATTGTAATCTGTAATTGTTATCATACAATCAATGAAACTTTATCTTTATGCTCAAAGATAATACCTCATTATCTTTTTACATGTCTTTATAATTGATATGCCTTATGTTGTGTTGTGAAATTGTTGGGAGAATTGTTGTGAAAATTGTTGAAGATTTGCCATTCTTGAAATGTAATAGGAAAAACTGAAACCTGAGTATAGGTTAAGTGTTTTTGTAACAAGATGGTTTTGGCATCATCAAAAAGGGGGAAATTGTTGGGAGATGAATTTAATAAAGAAGATTTTGATTAGATCCCAAAACCCCTGAGTATGACATGTTCAGGATAATCTTGATAGTTGAGTCAGGATTAAGTTTTAGAGTGTTCAGGATGTTATCTGCATCATGTATAGTCAGCAGATATAGATCAGGTTAGATTCTGAAGATTCTGAAGACTCGATGAAGTTTATGAAGTTTCGATGTATGGCCGAGAAATTGAAGTTTCAAATATGAAACTCGAAAAATATATCTCGAAGATTGAAGATGAAGACGAAGATATCTCTGAAGACTCAGAAGACTTTGAAGACTCAAGATCAAGATCAAGATATGAAGACAAAGAAGAAGATATCGAAGACACGATGATTCTTGAAGACTCGATAATCTCTTTGAATGCTCAAGATAACTTTGAATGTTCCGAGGCACTGAATAATATCTATCTGAAGGATACAAAACTGAGAAAAACGCGAATACTCAGAAAAATAGATATTGCCCAAGACATTCTCATGCAGACAAAAGGAACTAAAACTAAGTGTTGTTAAGGTTATATCACTCAGAGATATTGACCAAAAAGAGCCGTTATGTTTATCTACATTTACTGAAGACAAGAGCCAATCGAAAAAAAAAAAGACCTTGTACTTTATTGACCTTTGAAAGCGACAGGTCTTTGAAGCATGTCGATAATCTTATGTTCGGATCGCAAAAAGTGGTGACTGGCTGCATGAAAGCATATTGCCTAAAACATGCAAGGGAGTTTCAAACCCTAAAAATAGTCGTTCATCACACACCATAAGAGGAAACTCATGAAGCTATCTCTTCCAACGGATAGTTTTTCAAGAGTGTTTGCCTATAAATACTTGTGACCCTCTACATTGAAGGTTAAGGAAATTTGTAAGTAACTCAAGAGCTCAAACTTATTATTGCAAGTTGAAGCATTCGAAAACCCAAGAATTTCCCAAGTGCTTTACATTGAAGAGAGCTCATTCACTAAGCCTAGTTTTGATAAGATATATCCAAAGCTTAGTAGAGATATCCTAGCCTTTGCATTGTACTTAATTGTAAAGGATATCTCATCCTAGTTGGAAACCAACCAAGAAACCTCAAACCCTTTGTAAGGTAGTTTGAGTGTGATTGTTGGTGAGTTGGAGTTGTAAAGAGTTAGTAAACTACATTGATGTAGTCAGAAAACTCTAGAGAAGAAGTGAGTAAACTATCTTGGATAGTCAGAAAGCTTGTGTGTGTTTTGAGTAAGTAAACTACAGAGGTAGTCAGAAAGCTCAAAATAGAAAGGTTAGTAAACTACATTGAGGTAGTCAGAAAACCTTAGAAAGTGGTTAAGAAATTTCTCTGAAGGTCAGAGAGAGTGGACGTAGGAGCTTGAGTCTCTGAACCACTATAACTTGTTGTGTTATTTGCTTTATGTACTGCAATGATTATCTGTTGCATATCTTTAACTGAAAGCATAATTTCACTGATATTCAGTTGGAATCAATCCACTGAACTTGCATCTAACTGAATCACAACCTTAATCATTGTTTCCTTAAAAGGAAGGTTTTCAGCAAAGCTTAAAACGAGTATAAACTTAGGGCCAACCATTCCGCACATCTGAGTAGCTATCCAAGCAGCTCAGGATCTCTGAAAAACTCAGGCTCAGTTGGGATTATCTGAGGCTTCTGAAAGAAGCTCAGGATCATTGTCTTAGGTAGACTTTGACTCAGGCGATCTGTGCTTCTCAGGGCCAAATCATCAGGAAAACCGGACCCATCTGACCTCAGTGAAGAAAAGTTTTAAAATCTTGAACACGTTTATTCCCCCCCATACACGTGTAAGACTCGTTTGCACCAGGACCAACAGAAAGATTGTAAGGAGTTATGAAGGATTTAAGATGAGCTTTATTTGCTAAATTTCGTTTCATGTGTTCTTGAAAAGAATTTTCTACATGTTTTGCTTATCTTTTTTCATTTGCGGATCTGTTTATGACCGAACTCGTGAGAGGTCGGGGACCAGTCCCCCAAGCCCGGGAATGTAAAAAGGTTGCATAGAATAATTAAAAATTTTAAACATCAAAGAAACTCAGATAAACGTGATTTTATTTCTAAAATTGATAAAACTTATGAAAATATGATGCATGAAGATAGATAGTTACTGGTAGAACTTTTTCAGGTAGGTCGCATTCCAAGGGTACATCGCGGGAGTGCCATCCATGTCCTCGAGCTGATAAGCCCCATTTGGTAAACACTTTGAGATTTTCATTGGGCCCTCCCAGGTCGGACCAAACACTCCTTTTTGGACTCCGAGGATTTTTCTTAAAACGAGGTCACCGAATCTAAATCTTCGGACTTTAGCTTTTGAATTGTAGTATTTTTCCAACTTCTGTTTGTAACTTGCGTTTTTCAAGTTAGCTTCTATTCTTCTTTCTTCGAGGAGGTTGAGGATAAGGGATATGGCCTGATCGTTGTCCTCTGTGATTGTCTGCGACGTCCGATGACTTCTGACGACGACCTCAGCTGGTATGACTGCCTCTGTTCCGAATGCCAAGGCAAAAGGTGTTTCGCCTGTTGAGTTTTGAAATGTGGTTCTGTATGACCATAAGATGCTCAGAAGTTTGAAAGCCCATAATCCATTTGACTCAATGGGTTGAGTTTTCAGGGTATGTTTGATTATCTTGTTCACCGCTTCAACCTGTCCATTGGATTGAGGGTGAAAGGGAGTGGAGAACAACTTTGCAATTTTCCACTTCGCAAAAAAGGCATCGATCTCGAATCTATCGAACTGCTTTTCGTTGTCTATGACAATTGCTTGCGGGAGGCCGAAACGACAAATGATGTTTTTCTAGATGAATCGGATGATTTTCTCTTGAGTAATGGTTGCTAGTGGTTCTGCTTCTGCCCACTTGGTGAAATAGTCTACTGCGACCACGAACTTCAAGCTGCCTGGAGCCTTTCGGAAAGGACCAATCAGGTCTATCCCCCATTTTGTGAATGGCCAAGGGCTGTAAATCGAGGTGAGCTCTTCTGGAGCTCGCTGGATTATTGGGGAAAAAATTGGCATTGTTTGCACTTCTTCGCGTATGCAATTGTATCCCTTCTCAATGTTAGCCAATAATAACCCTGTCTGATTGTTTTGTAGACGAGAGATTGACCTGCGGTATGATTTTCACAATCTCCTTCGTGTATTTCTTTCAAGACTACTTGGCCTTCTTCCGGGGTGATGCACTTCAATAGTGGTAATGAGAAACTTTGCTTGTACAGTTGCTCGCCGACTATGGTGTATCTCGCTGCTCTCAGTTGTAAACGGCGAACTGCGACCTTATCTTTTGGCAATGTCCCTTTCTCGATGTAATCTTTGATTTCGGTCATCCAATATTCTTCCGGGGCTGTGATCTGAAAGACCTCCATTCGGGAGTTTAATGGACTTGCTTGGTTTGTCTAAGTTATTTCCTTTATGTCGATGGCAACGTGACCTGCAGAGGGAATGTTGAGTTTGGTAACTGTGATGTTGTCCATGTCGGTAGCACCTTTCGAGGTGGCCAGGCGAGCCAAAGCGTCTGTTTGTGTGTTATCAACTCTCGGTATTAGTTCTATTTGTATTTCTTCGAATTTTTCTGCAAGACTCTTTGCTATTTGTTGGTACTTCACCATCTGCTCGCCTCGCGTTTCGTACTCTCCCACCATCTGGTACACAACCAGCTGAGAATCGCTGTAGACTTTCAATTTTCGTACTCCAATGGCCATTGCCATTTCTAGATCGTTTATCAGGGCCTCATATTCTGCCTTATTGTTGGTGGCGTGAAAATTAAAACTTACAGCCGTTGTGAAAGATTGTTGTTCGGGACTGATTAGGACTATTCCAGCCCCAACTCGGGTGCTTGTCGAGGAGCCGTCGACGTGCAACATTTAAGGGATGTTGACAGCCTCCGATGTCTTCTTCAGAAAGGTGAGCTCTGTAAGGAAATCGACAAGGACCTGAACTTTGATCACAGTTCGAGGTGCGAAAGTGATTCCGAACTGACCTAATTTGATGGACCATTTCAACAATCGCCCGGCTGTATCGGGTCGGTGTAAGACTTGTCTCAGTGGCATGATAGTCAAGACCTCTATTCGGTGGTCGAAAAAATACTATCGTAGCTTTCGGATACTCATGACCAAGGCTTATGCGATGTTATCGAGAGGTGGGTACTTGAGCTCGACATCATTTAAGGTTTGGCTGATGAAGTATATTGGTAGTTGGTACTGACCTTCTGCTCGGACCAGTACCGCGCTGAGAGCGGACTCCAAGGCCGCTAGATACAAGAAAAGTTTTTCGCCCGGGATGGGCTTTGCCAAGATTTGAGGATTGGAGAGATAGCATTGCGGGGTCTATGAGAATTTTCCTTTCTTCATTGCTTCAAAGAAAGGTTTGCACTTATCCCCCATTCTGGATACGAATCTGTTGAGAGCTGACAGATAACCGGTCAACCTTTGGACCTCCTTTATGTTGCTAGGTGGTTTCATGTCCATGATGACTTTGATCTTTGTGGGGTTAGCTTCGATACCTCGTTGACTGATGATGTGCCCCAAAAAATTCCTGAACCAACTCCGAAACTGCACTTCTTGGGATTCAGGCACATGTTGTATTTTCTCAAGATGTCGAAAGTCCGGGCGAGGTGACCCAGGTGATCTTCTTTCTTCTCGTTTTTTACCACAATGTTGTCGATGTACACTTCCATGGTCTTTCCTATTTCATCGGCAAGCATTCGATTGACCAAACGTTGGTAGGTCGCCCCGCGTTCTTTAATCCGAATGGCATCCTTTTCCAGTAGTACACGTTCTTCTCGGTCAGAAAAGACGTGTGTTGCTGGTCATCTATGTCCATAGCGATCTGATGATACCCAGTGAAAGCGTCCATGAAGGTCATCATCTCGTGCCCAGCAGTGCTATCCACGAGGTGATCGATGTGGGGCATAGGGAAATAGTCTTTCGGGCAGGCTTCGTTGAGGTCGGTGAAATCGATGCAGAGCCGCCAAGAATTGTTCGCTTTTTTTACTAAGACTACATTGGCCACCCATTGCGGTTGATCGGCTTGTTCGATTAACTTGTTATCCAGTAGCTTTTTTACTTCTTCGGTCAAGGCTGCATATTTCTCAGGGCCGAACTTCCTTCTTTTCTGGGATACTGGCCTCTTTGTCGGGTCGATGTTCAGTTTATGGAATGCGATCTCAGGGTCAATGCCGATCATATCTTAGTGTGACCATGCGAAAACATCTAAATTCTTTTTGAGGAATTCTATCAATTGATCTCGCAGCTTGCTAGGTATTTGTGTTCCGATGGTCACACTCAGTTCTGGCCGATCGAGGTCGATAGGGATTGTTTCTAGCACTTCGATAGGTGTTGCTCTCTGACCATTTCTTTCTATTCTTAGATCGAGGTTGGATTCTCTCCATTCGGCGTCGACCTCCATTGGCTTGAAACCGAGGCGAGGTTCTAGGTCCGGTAACTCTTGTGCGGGTTTTTTTTGGTGGTCATGTCAACTTCCATAGGTGTCGCATTTACTTCTATTACATTGTCTATTTCCATTTTATCATCTTCTTCTTCCCAGGGTGGAGTTCGGCTCGTACAACCTAGCCCCACCTCGGGTTTCCTACCAAAATAAAAAGCGGAATTTAAATGGACACAAGAGTAAGTCAAACACTTTCTTGCAGTGATCTAGTCACCTTTAATGGTGCCAATCTTCCCGTCAGACCCGGGAAACTTGATAAAATAGTAATAGGATGAGGTGATAGCCCCGAACTCGTGTTCGAAAGGCCTGCCGAAGAAAGCATTGAAATTTGATGGGATGTCGATGATCACAAAATCCAGTTGTCTTGTTGCCTTCACCTCGACATCCAGAGTTGAAGTGATCTCCACTGATAGGCGAATCATTCCATAGGCCTCGAAGGGTTAACTTCCAAACCCTCGGATCCCTACCTCGTAGGGTTCGACGTAGGAGTGGAAATCGCCGAGCTAATCTAGGGTCTTCTTGAAAAGGATGTTGCAGAAAGCCTCATTGTCGATCATGATACGATGGACCAGAGCCCCCATTATTCGGGCTGAGATTATGAGTGGGTCCCAGTTTGGGAAGACCACTCCATCCTTATCTTCCTCGGTGAAGGTGATCTGTTTCTGATTTGGGGCTATGGTGTTAACTGGGAGGCAGCATAATACGACATTATCGAGAGCTCGCATCTCGGCCTTCTGGCGGCGGTTTGATAGGGAGGTCACTGAGAGGAAACCCCCGAGGGTCCCTGTTGGGCAGATCATGTGGATGACCCTATTTCCTGCCCCCTCTGGGATCTGCGGACCTAGCCTTCCTTGGTCGGGTTGATTTCCTGGCGGAGGTGCTTGTCGTTGATTTTGTTGTTGTCTCGTCTTAACAAACCATTTCAACTTCCCTTCTTCGTACAACTTCCAGAATTCTCTCTGTAGATCGCGGCAATGCTCGGTGGTGTACCCAATGGAATTGTGGTAGTCGCAGAACTTCTTAGAATTGAGTTTAGACATATCCTGTTGTTGGGGAATTAATTGCCCGGATCTATTCGGGATGAATATTTAAATACAAATTTAATTATAACAATTATTACTAGCATGAATTAATCCTATATAATAATTCAACAACAAATCATGCATATAAACAGTTCACATAAATCCTACGCATGTGGAATTGCTACGGGTTTACGTGAACTAACCTGTTTGGAATAACAATGGACTCCGTTGGCACGAACACACCAAAAAGCCTTCCCAAGTATTCCCAAGTCCTTGCTCGTCAATCCGGTGGAAGGAAACTCGCGAACAATTAACAAAAGGAAAAATAAATTATTTGTTGCACCACCTTTGTGGATTTCTAATTTTTCCAACACATAGAATTGCACTTGGGGATGAAAGAATCATCCCCTATTTATAGATGGGGGGGGTTGGTCGAAATTTTGGGATAAAATAATGTGGGGAAATCTTTTTCTTGATCTCCAAGAAATCTTGAATATATCTCATATATTCTTTTCTCCATAATTAAAATATTCCACAAAAATTCCAACTCCTCATGTTATGGGATATTTCGAAATTTTAAGGGAAAAGAAAACAAGATTTGGATCTTCTTGAATTTATGAGATATACTTGTATTGCAAGAATACATATCTTTCATAATATCTTTTCAAGAAAATCAAGAAAATCTTTCTTTCCCTTATTTATTCAAAATTTTTGAAAATCTCACAATAAATAACCAAGTGGGAGATTTCTTGAATTTAATGAGATAATCTTGTATTCCAAGAATACTTATCTTCATTCCATAACAAAATTCAAAGAAAATCTTTCTCCCCCTCTTATTTATTATTTTTGAATAAATAGGAAAAATAGGAAACAAAATTTATTTTATTTTTAAACACATTTTTCAGTTATTGGACTTTATGTTTGGGCTACTTGAGGGGCCTTTAGGAGAATTAAGATTGAACCTTCCAATGGATCTTGAATTATCAATATTGAGCCACAATATTATTCAAGTCCATAAATATTAATTAATCACACTACATAATTAATATTGCATTATCCATCTTAACCCATATTACTGTTAATATGGCTCCCGGTTATTATTTCCCATGTTTAAGATTATCTAGTCCATTAATTAATTCAAGCCACTGAAATAACTTTCCATTAATTAATATCTTTTTGTCCTTGGTCAAGGAACGGTTCAACATTATTATCCATACCGGAAACTAGTTCCACTTGCAAGATTTGGTATGATAAATCTTATGAACCTCCCAAGGGGGCAAATCGAACAAGCGTACTTGCACACGATTCTTCGTATTAAATCTTAGCAATCGCGTGTGACCAATAATATTGCCCAAGATATAAAGTATTGAATCTCGTTGATTCTCTACCCGTAATAAGTCAAAGCAATAATTACTAACCACACGCGATCCTATTTAAGGGACGAAGATTAAGAAATAACGAACCACTGAGGTCTAATTCTTCCTAGTTCAGTGCTGAAGAATTTATCCTCCTGTAGGTCCTATTCAGTGTATCAGTCATGCACTAGTGTAATCTCTTAGTCAAGACAAGTCAATCTGAACCTTACACTTCAACCTTTCACGATGGATTGTTCATTTCCATCTAGATCGTGAATAGCGTACTTTTAGCTACAAGGGACTGTTAATTTAATCTTCTGTGATCTGGTATCACTAAATTAACTACAATGTAACACATACTATTTATTGAACAGTTATGTAGTAAATATATGTAAGATTCAATGATATTTAAAGCATCAGTGATAAATAATTTATTTAAGTAAATAAGACAGAAATTCAGTTTGGTTATACAAAGTAAAAGCATACTTTCCAGTATAACCCCAACAATCTCCCACTTATACTCAAAGTCTGCTTTTAAGTATACTGCAGCATGTCTCGTGTAGTTCCTAATACTTGACATCTAATGTCACCTACACGAACCTAATAATATCTCTCACTTATACTCAAAGCAGATTGGCAATGGTCTTGACACCCATTCCTTCCACATGTCTCTCGAATGTATTCTGAGGCAGACCCTTTGTGAATGGATCTGCTAGGTTGTCTTCTGACGCGATCTTTGCCACCTCTATATCTCCTCTCTTAATGATTTCTCGTATAAGATGGTATTTCCTTTCAATATGTTTGATGGCCTTGTGGGCTCTTGGTTCCCTTGAATTTGTAACGGCTCCGGCATTATCACAATAAATAGTGATTGTGCTGGGCAAATTCGGAACTACATCCAAGTCCACTAGGAAGTTCTTGAGCCAAACCGCTTCTTTCGCTGCCTCGCAAGCAGCTACATATTCGGCTTCCATGGTAGAATCGGCGATGCATTTCTGCTTAACGCTTCTCCATGTCATGGCTCCTCCTCCCATGCAAAACACACTACCGGATGTAGATTTTATGGAATCTAAGTCTGATTGGAAATCCGAGTCCGTGTAACCGATGAGAATTAGACTATCTGACTGATAATCCAACATTCTATCTCGAGTTCTTTTCAGATACTTCAGAATGTTTTTAACTTCCGTCCAATGCTCTTTCCCCGGGTTACTTTGATATCTTACCACCATGCCAACGGCAAAATAGATATCCGGTCTCGTGCACAGTGTTGCATACATAAGGCTTCCGACAGCCGAAGCATAAGGAATGTCTTTCATGTCATTTATCTCCTTTTGTGTCTTAGGGCACATTTCCTTGGATAGATGGATTCCATGTCTGAAAGGTACGAAGCCTTTCTTGGAATCCTGCATGCTGAATCGCTTCAAGATAGTGTCTATATATGAAGCTTGAGATAAGTCTATCATCCTTTTCTTGCGATCTCGAGTGATCTTGATCCCAAGGATGTGCCCGGCTTCCCCTAAGTCCTTCATATCAAACTATTTTGAAAGACATGCCCTTATGTTTGACAACATCTTTACATCATTCCCGATGAGCAGAATGTCGTCTACGTATAGTACTAAGAATACCAATGCAGTTCCGACACGCTTTTTGTACACACAACTTTCGTACTCATTTTGATCAAACCCATAAGACTTTATTACTTGATCAAAACACTGGTTCCAAGCTCTGGATGCTTGTTTGAGTCCGTAGATGGACTTCATGAGCTTACAAACTAGGTGTTCTTGGCCTTTTTCAATGAAGCCTTGGGGTTGTTGCATATAGATTTCCTCTTCAAGACTTCCATTAAGGAAAGCCGTCTTGACATCCATTTGCCAGATTTCAAAATCGAGATCTAAGAACAATCGACAAGAGAATTCGGATGGACTTGAGCATTCTTCTGGTGAAAAAAGGTTTCCTCATAGTCGATCCCTTCTTTACGAGTATAACCTTTTCGCCACAAGCCTTGCCTTGAAGGTTTCCACCTTCCGTCCGGTCTCTCTTTTTCTCTTGTATACCCCACTTGCAACCAATGAGTTTGACCCCATTAAGTGGCTCGACTAGCTCCCACACTCTGTTATGATCCATAGAACCCATTTCGGCTTTCATTGTTGTTTGCCAAGAAACTGCATCCTTGTCTTGGATTGCCTCGTCATATGTCCATGGGTGCGATTCATCTTGACCCAGGGGACCAAGTCAAAGGACTCTCCTATCCCCATGAATCTCTCGGTTGTCTCACAACCCTCCCCTTCTGACGAGGTTTTGGTTGTGTAAGTGTGTCATTTGGTATGTCATCTTATACAAGTTAATCGAGGTTAGCCCTTAGCTCATTTAAGGTAATCTCATACGGGTTTTCTTTTCGTTCATATAGTCTTCTTCCAAAAATCTAAAGTGGGTGCTTATTACCACCTTTTGATCTTGGGACCATAGAACATACACCCTTTTTGTTTCCTCGGGGTATCCTATAAACAACCTTAATTACGATCGAGGATTCAATTTTTGGCTTCCTTGTCCAACACGTAGGCCGGACACCCACAAATTCTCATGTGTCTCAGACTGGGCTTGCGCCCGGTCCACAATTCTTTGGGAGTTTTGAGAACCGATTTGGATGGCACCAAGTTCAGAATATAAGCCGTTGTTTCCAAGGCATGACCCCAGAACGACTTGGGTAGATCCGCATAACTCATCATTGATCTAACCATTTCTAAAAAGAGTTCTGTTTCTTCGCTCTGCGACCCGATTTTGTTGAGGGTTAAGTGCGATTAGTAGGATACAATCCCTTCATCGACAAGTAGTTCAAAAAACTCATCATTTGAGGTACTCGCCTCCACGATCAGATCATAGAAACTTGATACGTTTTTCCCTATGATTCTCTGCTTGAGCCTTAAATTCTTTGAATTTGTCAAAGGTCTCAGATTTATGCTTCATAAGGAAAATATAGCTTTACCTTGAGTAATCATCAATAAAGGTGACGAAATACTCATAACCTCCTCTTGTTTTGATTGACATTGGACCACATACGTCTGTGTGAACAATTTCTAACACTTCTTTGGCTCTATTCCTTGGCTCGAATGCCCTCTTGGTCATTTTACCCTCCAAACATGATTCGCAAGTTGGGATTGGTTCAACCGGAGAGACTCAATGAACCATCTTCTACCAACCTTTGAATCTTTTTGGATTAATATGTCCCAATCTGAGATGCCATAGAAGTGTCTCGTTCACGTCTGATGAACGTTTCCTTTTATCGGAAATAGTCGATGTGTTATAGGATGTATTTCGTGAGTGGTGTGCACATATAATAGTATAGAGATTTGTTCATCAATGTCCCATGTGAGATCACTCATCATTTCGATAAATGATGTCATTCTTATTAGAAAAAACTTCGATTATCCATCAAAAAATTTTAGAAACCGAAAGTGAATTCTTTCTAAAAGCGGGAACATAAAGAACGTCTCTTAAAATTAAAATTTTATCACTAATAGATAAATGCACTTCTCCCCATCGCTTCAATTTGCCACTCTCGTAGCATCGCCCGGTGTGATGAGGATCTCACTCCCACTAAGTTCTTGGGTAAACTTGAACCCGTGAAGCAAACATGATCGATGGATCCCGTATCAACTACCCGCGAATGAGAAGTATCGCCCGCTAAACAAGTTTCAACAACTAGTGCGTGAGAATTACCTTTCTTTCCAGCCCCTTTTGGGGTTGGAGCAGCAAACCTCCATTGTCCTACCCCATTTGTTGAAGCACTTCCTCTTTGGATTTTCCTTGACACCGAAGCATTCCTCATCTTACCATTGCTTCGGGCAACGATTGATTTTGATTGCTTAAGGCTTTTGGTCCTCTTTCTTCTTCTTGCCTACCCTTGGTCTAGAAGATGAAGATGGACCACTTGCCGTTCAAAGCTTGAGTTTTGTGCCCCATCAACGTATCTGCCGCAACAAAGGTTTACTACAAATCAGCTAGCGAGGCCAAAGTGCTTAAAACTTTTGGGCAGAGAGTGGAGTAGCAAATTGATCTGGGTCTCTACATCATAATCTGCACCCAGATCCTCAAGTTTGTTCAGATGAGCCATCAATTTTGAGGACGTAATCCCTTACGGGGTTGCCCTCCACCATTTTCAGCGATATCTCTCGCAAGGTGATCTGACGAGCCCCACGTTTTTGACTCATCAGTTGGCTCAGTTGAATTTTTGGTGTGTCAAGAATCCACTTGTGCTTTTGTGCAGTTAGGACAATCATAATTTTTTGTTTCCAATCAACATAGTTTCCCATACAATTGTCTTTAAGTATAATAACAGTGGATTAAAAGGTTACGACATGCTGAACTGAAATAAATAACTATTTGTATAAGCACAAATATATCACAACGTTCGATCACATGTATCATATTGAAATCTCAAAAAAATATGAACATGCATCAGCCAACATCTCAAAACAGTTTAAATAAGCCACGTGGGGTGGGTCATTATTTAAACACATTCAAGCATGTTACAAACAAGAAAAGCGATTACAAACCTTTAATATCAGATTAATAGTTGGCTCTCACTTGACCAATATAAAATTGTGAGGGACTTGAGGGAAGTATATGCATATCAATTTTATACCTAAGTAATAACCATGATTAAATACAAAATTATTATTTCGCTTTGAACGAGCCTCGTGGGGAGGGTCATCGTCGCCACTGATAATAATCCACAATCATCCGTTTGGAATTTATTCATGTGAAAGCCATCTTTTGGCCGAATCCGTGGGGAATTTCTCCAAAAGAATTCACAAATAAATAAATCATGGAGGTCAAAATTAATTCAATTTTATTATCCGTAATAAAATTGTCAATTAATTATTTAAACATACTTAGTAATTTTCGAATGTGAGATTTTTCAAAATATTTTATCATGCATCGCAAATTTAAACACAATTTAAATAAGCATAAAATAATGCATAAACATCAAGACAAAAAAAATAAACACATTGGACACATATATTCAATTGTCACGGTTAATTTTGTCATGTCTTGATCTCGAGAAATCGTCTTCTTTGCCTTCATCGTTCGTCTCGAAAAGTTCACCACGTCAAGCAACGTCATCGACCAGCTCGTGGGTCAGAGTGCCCGCCTAGCACTCCCCCGGCCGTGTCGAGTGGCGCCCATACTACCGCGGCGCCGCGCCGGTTGTCGCCCTCGCGGTGCGTCTCGCTAAAGCGGCCCTCTACGGATCTCGGCGGCCAGCGCGCGTGCATCAAACCTCGATGACCCATGCCCATGCCCGATCTCGCCTCGTCTTTGCCTCGCCCATGCCCGCGTACATCTGCCACAGCGAGCGCGTGTTTTCCGCCCTCGTCGCCTGGGATAGATTCGGGCCCGACAGCGCATAGATGGTGCCGCCGAATGTGCGATCGGCCTCGATCCGCCACAGATTCAAATTTTCGGCCTTGCCCCATGCCCATGCGTACAAGGCGCCCCGCCACGCTGTGCAAGGCGTGCCTCGCACATTTTGCATGACGCTTGTTGCCCTTTGCCCGGATCCATCCGTCTTTAATTCATCATCTTTGTCCTGTCTCACGATCCGGTTACAATTTATTTACAAAAATAAATAAACCTAGATCTAGACTAGTCTATTATATTGAATGAATCAAACAAATCGTAATCTACTCGTGGATTTTCTCACGAGGCAAAATGAATTCGAACAAATCGAATTAAAAATAACAATTTATATGCATGCATAAATATAAACATTCATCAAATACCATGACAATTGGATACCTGTAAAAAAGATCTAGCAATTCTACTATCCAATTTCAAATTTAATGAAAACGAATTAAATTAAAATTTAAAACTCAGAGCCCGAAACCGAGGCTCTGATACCAGATGTTGGGGAATTAATTGCCCGGATCTATTCGGGATGAATATTTAAATACAAATTTAATTCTAACAATTATTACTAGCATGAATTAATCCTATATTAATTCAAATAATAATTCAACAACAAATCATGCATATAAACAGTTCACATAAATCCTACGCATGCGGAGTTGCTATGGGTTTACGTGAACTAACATGTTTGGAATGGCAATGGACTCTGTTGGCACGAACACACCAAAAAGTCTTCCCAAGTATTCCCAAGTCCTTGCTCGTCAATCCAATGGAAGGAAACTCGCGAACAATTAACAAAAGGAAAAATAAATTATTTGTTGCACCACCTTTGTGGATTTCTAATTTTTCCAACACATGGAATTGCACTTGGGGATGAAAGAATCATCCCCTATTTATAGATGGGGGGGTTGGTCGAAATTTTGGGATAAAATAATGTGCAAAAATCTTTTTCTTGATCTCCAAGAAATCTTGAATATATCTCATATATTCTTTTCTCCATAGTTAAAATATTTCACAAAAATCCCAACTCCTCTTGTTATGAGATATTTCGAAATTTTAAGGGAAAAGAAAACAAGACTTGGATCTTCTTGAATTTATGAGATATACTTGTATTGCTAGAATACATATCTTCCATAATATCTTTTCAAGAAAATCAAGAAAATCTTTATTTCCCTTATTTATTCAAAATTTTTGAAAATCTCACAATAAATAACCAAGTGGGAGATTTCTTGAATTTAATGAGATAATCTTGTATTCCAAGAATACTTATCTTCATTCCATAACAAAATTCAAAGAAAATCTTTCTCCCCCTCTTATTTATTATTTTCGAATAAATAGGAAACAAAATTTATTTTATTTTTAAACACCTTTTTCAGTTATTGGACTTTATGTTTGGGCTACTTGAGGGGCCTTTAGGAGAATTAAGATTGGATCTTCCAATGGATCTTGAATTATCAATATTGAGCCACAATATTATTCAAGTCCATAAATATTAATTAATCCCACTACATAATTAATATTGCATTATCCATCTTAACCCATATTACTGTTAATATGGCTCCCGGTTATTATTTCCAGTGTTTAAGATTATCTAGCCCATTAATTAATTCAAGCCACTGAAATAGCTTTCCATTAATTAATATCTTTTTGTCCTTGGTCAAGGAACGGTTCAACATTATTATCCATCTGGGAAACTAGTTCCACTTGCAAGATTTGGTATGATAAATCTTATGAACCTCCCAAGGGGGCAAATCGAACAAGCGTACTTGCACACGATTCTTCGTATTAAATCTTAGCAATCGCATGTGACCAATAATATTGCCCAAGATATAAAGTATTGAATCTCGTTGATTCTCTACCCGTAATAAGTCAAAGCAATAATTACTAACCACACGCGATCCTATTTAAGGGACGAAGATTAAGAAATAACGAACCACTGAGGTCTAATTCTTCCTAGTTGATCTTTGAAGAATTTATCCTCATGTAGGTCCTATTCAGTGCATCAGTCATGCACTAGTGTAATCTCTTGGTCAAGACAAGTCAATCTGAGCCTCACACTTCAACCTTTCACGATGGATTGTTCATTTCCATCTAGGTCGTGAATAGCGTACTTTTAGTTACAAGAGATCACATTAATTTAATCTTACGTGATCCGGTATCACTAAATTAACTACAATGTAACACGTCTTATTTATTGAGCAGGTTATGCAAATAAATATATGTAACATTCAATGATATTTAAAGCATCAGTGATAAATAATTTATTTCAGTAAATAAGACAGAAATTCAGTTTGGTTATACAAAGTAAAAACATACTTTCCAGTATAACCCCAACACATGGAGCATCTCCCGAGCTGGTGGGATTTGTTGTCCGCCTTTGATGGCCTGAAAAACTTGAGCCGTGTTCATGGTTAGCATTTCGAGTAACTTGACTTCCAGGGTGTTATCGATGGGCTTGAACATCCCCAACCTAGAGGCCAGTATTTCTGCATTGGTGATCATGATGCCAGCTCGGTACCGGAAGTCAGCGTAACTCGACGGGTAGTCTTTGTTCATCATCTTCCAAAGTTTGGTTCCTTTTTTCAGACCGTGCACTATCCCCAAGACTTTGGCTTCGTCCCCCAGTGGCTCGCCTTCCATGATGAGTTGGTCGATGTGATCAATGTACGCCCGATCTGACTCCTCCTCGAACTGATGGATATTCGCCAGGCGTTGCTTGGTTCCCTTGTGCGGGGTTAGAGATGCGAAGTGAGTGAGGAATAGTTGAGCCATCTGATAGAAAGATTCTATGGACGTCGGTGGTAAGGTGTTGAACCAACGGTAGGCCTGATCGCCTAGGGTGAGCGGGAAGAGTCGGCATTGAGTGGCGTCGGTCGCCCCCATGGAGTTCATGTAGGATGTGTATTTGCTCACGTGGTTGATCGGATCAGTGTTGTCGTTGTACTGCGTGACTGAGCTTGCATTGATTTTGATTTGTCGGGAGAGCATATTTGTGGGTGATAAGCGGCGAGGCCGGAATTTTTTTTGTGGTAGGCGTCCCTGCATTACATTATCTGTTCTTGGAGATCTTTGATGTTCTGAAGAATGGCGGCCATCTGAGGGCTTTCGTTCTGTCCAGCGACCTCATTGTGATAAGGGCGAGGTGGAGAGTTTCTTTCCTGTCGGCGAGGAGATGGGGTCCGACAACGTCTGTAGGGCGATGGAGTCCTCTCCGTCCTGCGGGGTGATGGGCTTCTCTCAAGTCGATCTTTTTGCCGACACTCACTGTCTGGGTCTTCCTTGCGCCACTGACCCCAAATAAGATCCGCCGGACTCGGCTGGTCGGCGTCGAGTTTGCACTGGCTGATCTCATTTGGTCCATGAGGTGGATGTTGACCGCAGCTGAAACTTTCTGAGAACAATCATCTGTGGATGGGATTTGGCCCTTCGTTTGGGTTGTGTCGATAGATCGGGGTGCACTGAGGCCCGCGAGAATTGGCTTTCTGACTCCATTCGCGGTGAGGCCCCTAGTAGCGAGGTCCATCGTGGTGGGATCTTTCCTTGCGAGGACCCTCGTGCATCTGGCCTTTGCTCTTGCTCTGAGCGTTCTGGTTCAGGTTATGGCGCAGGTCACCGTCGGGCATTTTTATATCGGCCTACTTTTTGCATAATTCTGCAATGGCCTCATCGATATCTCTCGGGGTATGGATTTGCTCGAGCTTCTGAGCTATCCCGATGGTAGGCCCCCGACTTTGCGGTTGCTAATGGTCGGACCTCTAGCCCCCGCTTCGCTAGAGCGACATGAAACTGAAGCGGCTTTCCTCTTGGAGATGAAGGTTGCTTGAGACATGGTTGAGTGATTTTTTGGGAATGATTTGATGGATTTATGTCGAAGATTCGTGAGGAATACTCCAATGAGAAAACACTAAAAACTTAGCTCAATATTTCTTAAAGAGTACCCTCCTTCTAGCGTCAATTGTTGTGTACTAAAATATATGGGTTAAGGATTAATGATGTGGCTCGATGATCTTAGTGACACAAACAATAAATGTGGTAAGTGGATTACATTTATGTTATGTGATTGATTGAGAGAATAGGAGCTTGAATAATAAATTTGCAAGAGTTTTGGTAGGGTATTGAATTCTCTCTCCTTCTTGGTCATAAATGACCCATATTTATAAGGTTTGGGAGAGTGGAGCTCACTCTCCCGGATTACAAGTACAAGTAGCCGAAAGTGGCACAGTGAAATATTAAATGCTACAAGATTGATGTGACTCAGGTCGGAGGTCGCTGGGAGGTCGCCCGAGATATCGGGCCTTTTGGCACCTCGCTGGGACGTCGCCCAAGATAAATCCGGATAATCAGGGATTTAGCCATTTAAGTACTCCTAGCTATCCATCATTACCATCCTTTACTGACATATCTCTTTTATTTGTGTAAACATAAGGGGGAAACTATTGGAAAAAATTTTATATTGCACCAAGATTATGCAATAGTTGCACTATATTGATGTGAACTGTTGGAGTTGCTCTCAAGGCAACCAAGAGAAAATCGTATAATAAATGGAAATTTCTATGCCAACATTTTTTGCAAAAAATTTATGTGAATCCGAGGTCATGTAAATTTTTTTTTCTTTTAAATATCACTATTATGCATAAGCACTATTATTATTCGAAAAATCAATTTTTTTTAAAAATAGTAATAGTGCATATACATAACAATGACACTTAAAAAAAAGTTCACGTAAACTCAATTCAAAAAAAACCTACTCAACATTTTTTTTATTATAAAGGATAGTTATTTTATGAGTGGGTGGGTGACTTTCTAGTCCAAAAATAGGAGTTCAAGTACTAATAAGTGCAATAATTTTTTTTAAGTACTGGCCAAAATGAACTCCTGCCTCCAGCATCTCGTCCAAGTTGATGTTCCAATATCTTCTTGTCATTTCCAAAATCATATTTGAAAAGATAAAAATACCCCATTTTCTCATATTTATGAAAATCTTGTCTTCCCCTTAAGGGAGTGGATGAAATTCAAAAAATAGGAACATGCATATGTGCATTTTAATTACAATTTAATATATCCACATAATTTAATCATAAAAAAGGCATTAAAATCTTAAAATTTTCATATCAAAATTGAAAATTACATAAATTTACATATCTAAAAATAAAAAAATTACATATCTTTATCCAAAATCTAAAAAATTACATATTTTCGTATCCAGCTCAACATGCACATATGCATGTATAACATGCATATGTTCATGTAAACATGCATATGTTCATTTTTTAATGAACCTATGCATCTCCATTACAAATCAGATTCGAAAAAGAATCACAAATAGATCAAGATCCTACATCTACAACTCAAATTCAAACAACATTCGTCTGCAAAAAAATCATCTTCTATTTCCAAACAAATCAACAAAATCAACAATCTTGCAGAACAAAATTCCTCTATTTCCAAACACATCTTCTTCTACCTCCATCATCAATCTTGCAGAAACACCAGAGACACCAAACTCACCGAAAAATTGCAGAAAAATACTAACTCTTAAAAAAATAGAAACCAGATTTCCAACAACACAAAATCAAATCTTCCTCCATCCATCCTCTTGTAGAAAACACAAATCTGAAGAAAAAAAAAATTGAAATTAAAAAAAAAAATTCATAGGCAAACCCAACAAATCTAGAAAATCGAAACCGCCGACCTCATCGTAGCCTCAGAGCGCATTTGCTTCATCTTCGTCTCCACCACCGACCCAAAAAATTTCCAAATCTATAACATCTCAAAAAAATTCGATGGGATCTATAAATCAAAAACAGAAATAAAAAAACCACATATCTGTAAATTATAACTAACAAAAAACCCATAAAAAAGCAACATTTAATTACAAAAACCAATCAAAACCAACCAAAAAATACTCATCTTCTACGTTAGATCCACCATCTCATCGACCCCACAATTATTTTGTCTCCACCATCGCTCATTCGTCTTCAGCCTTCGTCTCCACTGATCTACCTTCGTCTCCTCCACCGACCCCAAAAAGTGCACAGATCTGTAAATTTGAAAGGTGGGGTGGCGTCGCCGTCGTGTATTGGTGGGGTGGGGTGGGGTGGAGCCACCGTCGTGTATTGGTGTGGTGGGGGAGACACATGTTTTGTGTGAGGTTGGTGAGATTGGGTTAGGTGTGGTGGGTGGGGGACTGAAGTGAATTAAGTTAGAATGAGGGGTGTGAGTATTTAATAAGGAAGAAGGTAGTTTAGGGTTTTTAAGGAGTGTTTTGGATCTAGGAGTATTTAATAAAGCAACATGGACCTAAGAGTATTTAAGTGATGAAACTTGGACTAAAAAGTCATTAATTCTTATTTTATTTTGAAATGTTATCTTTAACAATCATCTCCCAAAAAAAAATGCAATTTTTTTTTTATCGGACAAAGTTAGTTGTTAGATGTTAGTAGTTAGTACATCAAGCACTCAAACACTTTATTAATTCACCAATCTCATACTCCAATTCGTTCCCAAAGGGAATCAAACCTGGGTCTCCCACTCAATTGAGGAGTCCAGTGGCCAGGTGGGCTATTTTTACAAGAGTGGGAATGGAGGTAATTTATGTACAACATTCTAAACAATATATAGGATGGGATGGGCATGATTGCGTTGCATCATATTACATATAGAGCATCTGGGAGGTGGATTGATAAATATGAAACTATTTTTTCCTTGCAAAATAATCAAATCTTTGAAGCAGTCAATAAGAAGTTCAGGTAGTATGTGTTGTAGGTCGCACAACCGGAGCTCGTAGAGACGACAGATACTCAGCATCCGTCTTTTCGATTCCATCAAAAACATAGCTAAAAGGAGGCATTTTGATATAGTTGCCAGAACCCGGAACAACCTGAAGTTCATCGTTTTCCCACACTATTTTACCTCCCGCTATGGTTACTTCAACTTTTCCCTGTAATTACGAGAGAGAGAGAAGCTTTTCAGAACGTAATCAATGACGCTAGAAAGCAGAAACCATCATTTGAAGACCAAAACAACTAATATTGTTCAGTGTAAACAACTAATGCCGACTAGCTAATACCTTTTAGTAAAATAACTAATACCATTTAAAAATGCATTTGAGTTGCATAGAAGTATTTGTCATTAAATTAGGAGGAAGATAAAATCTTTACCTGCCCTCTTCTTCCCTCGTAGACATTTGTGTCGGTTCGATAGTGGTGGGTTTTCGAGCTGATCTCAAAACTTGAATTGGGGTTTAATATTATAACATCTGCATCTGACCCAACCAGTATTGCACCTTTCCTCGGATATATGTTGAAAATTCTAGCACTGAAGAAGGAGATCAAGATTACAACTAAAAGCCAATTAACTCTGGAAATAGGAACAAAAGGGAAGCATACCACTCAGTGCTCGTCACCCTAACAAAATCAATGACGGATATCTGTCCAGATGCCTGCACCAAAATATATTTAAAAAAAATAGTATCAACAAAGTGGAAAAGGCAGTCATAAATTCAATGGAATGCTAACTTGGTGCTTCACGTGTCCAATAAATTGCAAATGCCTACTATTTCATCATATCAACACTTTTCACATCAAACTAAAATGGAAATAATGATCAACATTCAACATAACACCATTGTATCCCAAATCAAATGCAATTCTCTCCTCAAGTCCTGTACAAAGGCCGTGTCAAAGAAAATGGAAAAAAAAAATTCATCTTTACACGAGAACTTTGAAACATGCTGATACCATTGACGCCATTTGGAATTTTACGAAAATCATCAATTCCAAAAGCTTTTTGTGTGGTATTGAAGGTGCAGTGATCTGTTCCCACCAGCTGAAACATGTTTGAGATATAATTAGGTATAACAGAAAGGTATCAAAAAGATCGAGAGTGGTCTTTATTAAGATGAGAGTGAAACCTGTAGAACCCCGGTTGAGAGAGCTGCTTGAAGAGCCTTACCATGTCCACGTGCTCTAATAGGTGGGCTCATGACATACCTAAAATATGAAGAGATCAAAATGGCTGCTGTGATGATAAGACACTGAAAAGGGTGATTTAATATTGTTGGAAGATACTTAAAATTAAATAATAATAGTAACTTGCTTTGCTGCTGTCTGAAAATCGGAATCCCAAAGGACAGAGTCATCCAGGACCAGTCCTGAAACTACAGGCTCCCCAATAACCTTCTGACCTGGAGGTATAAAATAAATTTAAAAGTTCCCCTCATTATAGAACGATAGAACTTCAAGACACATGTAATTATGAAGCATAATCACATAAGTAGTGTCCAAATTAAGATCAATCAAAATGGGGAAGACTATTCCATGATCAAACATGCGCAGGACAAAAGGTAATCTTTGTTGAAGGGTTAACTATCTGAAAAAATAGATAACTTAAGGATACATGTTAGTGATAACTGGCCACGAGAACTCTTATGAGAACTTATATGAGGAGAAAATTCAAATAAGATACTTAAATTTACACATCTCCACCAATCAGGTAATGAAAGGCTGAGAAAAGTGAATAAGGTAAAGGAACACAGGATGGGTTTAATGATTAAATGACAGTAACCTTAGCTGGACCCAGAAACCCCATAGAACAAAATCCTTCTTCAGAAAAGGAGAGTTTTAAAATGAAATTATGAATCAATGGCAGCGGAAAGTTCAATTCCAAAGTTCCACAAACCTGATTTTCGAGCTTTGGCGATTTCTTCCATTGCATCAATGCTCATGACATGAACAACATAGAGAGGAGTGTTCACAAAACCAGCCAAACGGATAGCTCGACTAGTAGCCTCACCCTCAAGCTGCACATATTCAAAATATAATTAATAGATCAAGGACAAAATGTACAGGTCCAATGATGCCAATTTACTGACAATTAGTCTAACTCTGTAAAAGTGCCTCAACAGCATGATATTCAATCCTAAGTGTTGGAAAGTGAGCAATAATAAGAAACAATTGCTGTAGATTAGCTAATTAGGTGTCAATCTTTGTTTTTTATTTTAGGAAAATGTTTGATAGGCTGATTCTTGTATGTAACTTATTTATTCATTTTACCTAATTTGTCCGATTTATATAGGTATAAACTCTAGAGAGTGTATTGACAACGAAAAGTGAAAATAATTAAATAACCCCAAAAATCTTCTTTTCAATGCTAAGATTTTAATTTTACTACAACTTCCAAGAATTAGCTGATCTTGTGACAATCGCTGGCATTAAAAAGAGAAGTCGATTATGAAATAGGCATTCTCAGATTATTTAAAACAGCTGTAAAAACTCAAGTTTACTGTTTAGAAACAACATGTTCAGCATACATAATTAAATGGAAGAATGGTGGACCAGTCACCAGAATTTATTTTGCATTTTATTAATGTCAAACTGTAAGTGGATAGAAGAGATTACAATGACCTTAAGAAAAGCAATAATGTTTCTTCACAGCTGAAACCAATCTGCAAAAAGATTTAACAATCTGACTCACCATGCATAGGGAAAATGAGAACAAGAATGCGCAGACAACCATTTCAGCGTATAGAAAGTGAAATGATATAGTGGGAAGACAATCATGGGTATTAAATGACTTTCTTAATCTATGTGAAACATTCCAAAGGATAGTTAAATTGGAACGGAGGAAGTCACAAATGAATTTGGGAGTGATTTTTTTTTTTCACTGCAAAGACTAAAAGCATAAATTCAAAAGTATATGAAATAAAAAATTATAAGACTATCAAGTTGCAAATATTATTACCATACTTGAACATAAACGAGCTTACCGCTGGTGGCCTTGAAAGTGCATGACCCTCAGGACCAGTAATCCCTAGTTCAATCATTCTTTTTTGTCCTTCAAAAACAGCATCTCCATTTTCTGCATGAACCATGGCTAAGGCACCAAGAGATTTGCATTTCTGGAACCCCTCTAGCAGAAGGTCGTCTCTGATCATTAGAGAACCCTTATAGGCCATGAAAAACTTGAAAGAGTTAATTCCTACAGAGTGACAAAAAAAAGTGAGAAATAATCCGGAAATAGCATTATAATGATACAAGTTTAATGTGTCTGCTGCTTCAAAAGTACAACATTATGAGTAACACTTTACACTTGGGTGCACCAATTGCACCGTGCAACTGGTGCACAACTAATACTGACCAACTAATACCTTTTAGTAAAACAGCTAATACCATATAAAATGCACTTTAGTTGCACGGTGTACCTGGTGCATAGAACTATTTGCCTAACATTAATACATGGAGAAGGACACAGACCGTTTTTCTTAACCATGACTTCCATTTCTCTAGAAACAGTTTCATCCCATTTTGTGATTGCCATGTGAAAGCCATAATCCATGGCCGCATTTGCTGCCTTTTTAACGTAAGATTCTAAGCCTGCCGATAAGCTCCCATTTACAGGAATAACAAAATCGATGTGCATTGTGGTTCCACCTGCTAGTGCAGCAGCCTGCCCACTGAAAAAGTCGTCAATAGTTTCAGTGCCCATGAACTCCATTGCCAAGTGTGTGTGTGGATCAATACCTCCTGTGATCATCACAAGATATAATTTACAAGAATATACTTTTTAAAATTTAATCATACGAAAAAATTATATTTAAATTGGCAAGTACGATGCTGAAAGTATCATCATACCCTTCTACTTCTACAAATCAAAGATTTCATGCATTCTGAATATCCAAAATCAATCACAAACAATAAATATGCACAACTGGCTGAGCTATGCCATCATTTTATATGGAAAAATATAGAATCAAAACACACTTGGTTCGTCGTGGTGTATGGGAAAGTTTGTGTCTATATTAGCCATAATCCAGTGGTGCATGGGAAAGTTTGTGTCTATATTAGCCATAATCCAGCAGGCACGAAGACTATACAAAAAAAAAAAAAAAATGAAACATTCAGAAATCCCCTAATTCTTTCACATGCCAAAAAGAATACTAATAAATTTATTCTTGATGTCGGACCGTAACATTTACCCCTTTAGATATGCCAGTATTGAACTATGTAAATATAGAAAAATCCTTTGAGATATTGAAGAAAATATACCTGGCATAATGTACTTTCCACTTGCATCAATAATTTTAACATTGTCTCCAACCTGCAGATCCACACATCAACTCTTGACACATATATATAAATGTTATGCTACACATTTAACAAAAAGGTAAATAGCCTCTGAAAAGTCACATATTAGTATCACTTCCCTAAAACAGTCCATGAATATCCCACATACAATATGACTAGTATCATTGCCATCAACGAAATGTGATAATAAATAATCAGCTAAAATGAACATTGTCAAAGGATAGAGTTGGAATTGGCTTAGCCAACCCTTCAAACTCCTAGAAAATTGAGTGGGAGACCCCAATTTGCCGATTCCCTTTGGGATTTTGCAATTGCCATACTACTATGGGAGTTATAAGGTGGCTTGGTGAATGTGCAGAGTGTTTGGGTGCTTGGTGTACTAACTACTAACATCTAACAACTAACTTTGTCCGAAAAAAAAAAAAAAATCAGCTAAAATGAAAAGAATTTTATAAATGAAGAACTTTTCCAAGTGCATACAATACAACCAATATTACTTATTTACTTCCATCAATGAAGAATGACTAAAGAACTTTACTATATAGATACTCTCAATGTAAATCTTTAGTGGTTCCAATTTGGAAATAAAAAGCAAAACGAGCATAATATATCCATCAAGTTCTCCCCATTGACATAATAGCTAGTCATCTCATTCATAAGCAGAAATCGCATCTCATTCCACATGTTTCACAGTTACATCACCAATAGAAGAGGGCTTATGACCTATATCCATTTGAGCTGTCAATTCCAGCTACTCTTTCGATATGTATATGTATATGTATATGTATATATAGTTTTTCTTCCCAACTTCTATTTCCACACAGTTTTAATTGGATGCAAGTCTCACTCATCAATTTCTAAATACAAATCATCATCATCAAAACTTATGAAAACATTACCACGATATTTTTCTGCACTGCGACGATGATGCCATCCTCTATGTAAACATCAGCAACCTCTTGATGATGAGCATTCACAACCGTACCTCCCTTTATCAAAATCTTTGGAAGATAAACGGAAGAAGTTCCACATGTGGTATCACCATATGATATCCCAGCATCACAAAACTACTAGATGAAATTCGAAACCATAATTATAATAAGAACAGGACAAACACAACACATAATCTGTAGATTTATCAACCTTTACCATTATAATTGACTCAAGGAAATATAAATCGAGGATGAAAAATATACTACAACTAAGTCCTACAAACCAATTGATGATCATTTCACTAGTATTTTGAGAATTTAAACTGAAAAAGCACTTGTAAATTTCTGGTTCTCACAAGAAAACATCAGAATGAACAATTATCGAAAATTAATTCACATATACCTGATTGGATTGAGATAGTGGCAAGAAAAGCAAGAGGGAAATGACGACGGCATAAATCAAGCGAGTTTTTCGCAAAACACGAGAATTCATTTTTTGTTTTCTGAACTCTGAAGAACACAATTTAGCCGATTGCAAATTTGCAACTTTGTAGATTTTAGATTCAGGAATCTACAAGTTTGACTTGTTGCAATTCTTCCGAACTTTAATTGGTTTGATTCGTGAGTGAGTAGCCAAGTTGAATGCAAAAAAAAAAAATTTGGTTTAACTACTAACATCTAATTTTATTTCTATAAAAAATTAAATGAAAAGAATTTTATTATTTTCCAAGTGCATAAATTTATTTATTTAAAAAAATACTAAAGCATGTTTTCAAAAATCTTTAGTGGGTGAAATTATATTTTATTCCCCATTGACATAATATAGTCAGAGTTTTTGCAGAAATGTAATAGTTTCACAGTTACATCACCAATAGAAGAGGGCTTATGACCTATATCCATTTGAGCTGTCAATTCCAGCACTCTTTTATGTATATATAGTTTTTTCTTCCCAATCTATTTCCACACAGGTTTATATAAATTTTTACAAATCATCATCATCAAAAGATCTCGATATATGCGACGATGATGCCATCCTCTATGTAAACATCAGCAACCTCTTGATGATGAGCATTCATTTTTCCCTTTATCAAAATTTGGAAGATAAACGGAAGAAGTTTCACTTTACTAGATGAAATTCGAAACCATAATTATAATAAGAACAGGCACAACCATCTGTAGATTTTTTATTAATGGATCAAGGAAATTAAATCGAGGATGAAAAATTTCAACTAAGTCCTACAAACCAATTGATGATCATTTCATTTTTTTAAGATTTGTGAAAAAGCACTTTAAAATTTCTGGTTCTCACAAGAAAAATCAGAATGAACAATTATCGAAAATTAATTCCATAATTTTTAAAATAAAAATAGATATATACAAAAATGACTAAATTACCCTGTATAAATATGATATACTATTTTATCTTTCTTTTAAATTTTATTTATTTTAATTTTAATCCTCTAAGTTTTTTTTTATTTTGAAATTAATTCTTTACTTTTTGTAAAGTCTAGGTTTTTAAAATTATTAGACGTGGAAAAAATAATTTTAAAAAAATTGAAAAAAATAAATTAAAATATAAAAATAATAAAATTGTAATTATATCTTTAAAATGAATTAAATTAAAAAAATCAAATAAGCAAAAATTGAAAAGAAATTTGAAAAAAAATTAAATTAAATTTTATAAAATATTATTAAATCTTCAAAATAAGTAAATTAAGAAAAAAATAAAAAAAAAACCAATTAAAACTAAATAAAATATTAAAAAATAAAATAAATCTTCAAAATTAATTTAATTAAAATGATTTTTTCAGATTTTATTCAGTTTTACTTTTTTTTTTAATCTTAATTATTTTTTAGACTTTTTTTAAATATTTTACAGATTTCATTTAATTTTTTTCAGTTTTTTTTATTTAAATATTTTTAAAATTTTAATTTACTTTTTAATGTTTTTATTTTGTATTTAGCTTTTTTATGATTTTGAAGATTTTTTTTCTAATTAAGTTTTTGAATTTATTTATGTTTGAAATAATTTAGTTGACTTTTTTGTAATATATTTCTGATTTTTTTATAAAATTTTAAGAATGTTTTCATAAAAAATTAATGAATACAAAAGAATCAAATGATTTTTTCAGGAGAGAAATGTTCATGAGAAAATGAAAAGTAGGAAAGTGTTATTTTTATATTTTGATAGAAGAATGATATAATAGGAAAAAATGGGATGTGTTTAGTAATGCATGTTAATTTTTAAATTTTATTGGGGTGTGCTTAGAGGATTTTGGGGTGTGTTTAATGGCACTCTTTTCTTAATGGGTATCTCCTATACCCGAGTGCACGGTACATTTGGTGCACAGGGGATCCACTCAAATTTTTATCTTGATTTATTATTCATTTTTATTTTTTCCATTTATATATGAGCTTGGTTTTTTTAATATTTATATTGTTCTGTATAAAAATAATGGCTAAGTCTTGTAGGTATTCAGATGCACTATATTAAATTATGATATTATTAATATAAAAAAATAGTTGCATAACAGTGTAATTAAATTGTATATTTTAATATATAAATTATAATTTTAAGATATAATATAAATACACGATGTATTTGGGTATACATGAGACATGTTATGGGGGTGTTTTCAAAAATTTATAAGTGATTATAGTCACCTAGAATTATGTGTAAAAGCAATTTGGAGTGTTTTAGTTCTCTTTTAATAGCTTAAATAAATTTTCATAAGTTATAAGTTATAAGCTTCAAACAGGATGCTTTTAGTAGTTTATTAGTCTTTTTTTAAAAGCTTTTAACTTTTTTAGCAAATACTATCAAATTTTTTTTTTAATTTTCTTACAAACACTATCAACTTCTACTATGAATCACTTTTTCTATAATCACTAATTTTAATCACTTCTTTAAAACTATAAATTTTTTCAAACATCCCCAGTATGTTATTGGAGTATTCAACAAATTAAGTTTGATTTTTTCAGTAATCCGATCTATGACTGTGAAGATGTCGCCATTGGATGAGTCAACACCGATATACTATTTTGTATTTTAAATCATCATTTCTATTTTTCAACAATTCATTTATTTATATTATTAAATAATGAGTGTTTAATTAAAAATATTCAATTACGTTACTCATTTGTTCACTATAGTAGTGACTAGTGGATTTGATATTCATATTCCCCTTTTAGTTTCGCAATAATAATTCTTGTTTTTTTTTTCGACCAAGCAATAATAATTCTTGTTTTTTTTTTCGACCAAGCAATAATAATTCTTGTTAATTGTACTTCTTCTGAGAATCATTTTAAATAATAATTCTTGTTAGTTGACCTCTTCTGTGAATGAATCATTTTTGAGTGGCTCGCATGTGATCGTTCACTCATAATGCATTTTAAAATCGTACAATTTATTTACCTGAATTATATTTATATTTTTTTTTTATATTAATAGTTGCACGATTCAGTGTAAATAAATTATACTTTTTAGTATAAAAAGTTACACAATTCTAAAATGTATTATGAGTATACGGTGCATCTTAATATATACAACATGTAGCCTAAGATGTTTTATATGTAATCTAACGATTATTGTTTCAACAAGTTGGAAAATAATGGTGTTCTCTAAGAATGACAAGAGGGATGTTCGGTTTGTTGAGTTCAATAAAAATGAATGACTTTTCATTCATCTCTAAATAGTGAGGAATAAGATTTTTCATAACATCTTAAATTAAATTACTATTATTGATTACATTCGCTTACTGTAAATACATAGATAATTTTTTTATAAGTATTTGTTATTGTTGATGATTTTTCCCTTGGGCTTGAGAGTCCGTTCTCTTTTTCCCATGTTGACCAAATTATTCATATCCCCTACTATGTTATATTTCTAATACAAAAAATATGCATCTTAACAATATTTTAAAAAGTTAAAATATATCAATACACTACATTGTAATATATCTAAAATGAATAATTCATTTATACCTCAAGGGCCATGCAGCCCCAGCCCCTGCCTATGCCTATCACCACTACCCAGCCCTAGGGGTGTGCAAAATACGGTGCAAACCGTAAAATCGGACCGAAATATGAAATTCGGTCCGAATTTCAGTTTACGGTTCGATTTACGGTTTGGAAAATATAATTTTTTATATTTTGGTTCGGTATACGGTATTTACTAGTAAAAAATCGATTAGACCGAACCGAACCGAAATAAAAAAAAAATTTTTTTTTGAATTTTTTTTTTCAAAAATAATTTTTTTTTTGAAAATATATATATTTTTCGATTTTTTTTAAATAATTTTTTTTTCGAAAATATTATTTTGATTTTTAAGCTATAAAACAACTATTGTAGTAATACTTAAAATGTGGGTTGTGGAGGTTAGCTTTTGGAACCTACTAATGCTTAACTTTTTTGAGTTGTTTTTAGGTTTTATAAACTAATTTATTGATGCTTAGATTATTTTTTATATGTTTTTTTACCGTAGTTCATGAAAAAAATTGTTCGTTTTTTGTCATTGCTTTTGAAAATTAAAAAAAAAATAAAAAAAATTTGAGTTTTTGGACCAAACCGACCAAACCGAACCGAAATATTTCGATCTCGGACTGTTCGGTTTTTGCAAATATGGTTCGTTTTCGGTTTGGTTCATAAATTTCGGTTTATATTTTGGTTTTTTATATTACGGTCGGTTCGGTCCATCAAACCGCCTCTTTTGCACACCCCTACCCAGCCCGAAGCCACGTCCACTGCCCCCTCCGAAATGCACTCTAATTAGAAGTGGAAAAGATATCCAAGATTTTGATATACCATACTCATTGTATTGATAAATATTGAACTTATTATAAAAAAAAATTGTATATCGAAATGTTCGATACGGTATCGATATGACAGATAAATTTTTTGGTAGTTCAGTATATATCGGTATATATACCGATTTTTTTACTCCTCTCAAGTTTAAATCAACATATGCTTGAAAAGTTCGTCCCAAATTAAATTCAAGATTTTCTAAAATGACAATTGAACAACATTTTAACTTTAAACTACACCCTTAAACATCTAAAATTAAATTATATATCATTATTTTTCCTACATAGCTAAATGAACCCAATACCTTTTACCATAATGTATAAAGGATCAAAAGTCTCTCATCCAAAAATCAATTTATCCCATTAAGTAATAAACAAGTCTCATATTAAATTTCATACAAACAATAAATGTTGAATCAAATTTGGAACGGATTCGATTTATTTTATATGATAAGTATGGTATATTGAAATTTTCAATATTTTTCCGAACCCTAGTCACACCACTCTTTATCTTAGTTAAATCTCAAATTTATTTTCACAGTCAATTTTATTTCATTCGATTGGAAGAAACTGGTCAAATGCAAAATAATTGGTAATACAACTTATTCAATACCCATAATTACCAAAAAAAAAAAAATCAAAATAATACACAAGATTAGAATCATCCATCCAAAAAGTTGGCACGCTTTGACCACAATTTTATTATTATTTCAATTTTACTAACAATAACATAAATGGAAAACCGGAGTTCACTGAAAACAATTGGTACGTGGCTCCATAATTTGCTCGAAATCTACGCAAAGATCAGATTCCAATACTACCTCTTAACTGTTGACCACCAACAGCAGCACACCACATCATTTTAATCAAACTAAAATCATATATTTATATAAATAGTATATTTACATACTTCAGTTTTTTCTTGTTTTTCCTTTTCTGCAATTTGCCCCCGTCATTTTCTTGCTTTCTGTCATTTTTAACGAACAAAGAGAGATATTTAGAGAGAGAAACAAAGGATTTCTGTGGGTGGAAGAAGAAATTCTCCCTCTTCTTCTTCTCACCCATTTTCACATGTCCTGAATTTTCTCTGAAATTCTATCAAGATTGCAATTTTCGTATTTGGGAATTTCCTTTTTTGGTTTTAGAGAAAGCCATCTTGATTCAATTGCCGAACCCCTTTTTATTTTGCGTGAATTTGTTGGATTATTTAAGGCATTTCCATTTTTGAGCTTCGGGTTTGAAGCTCATTGTAGATCTGCCTTTATAAAACTCCCTGATTAGCATTGATTCCATTTGTCATTAATACTTTACAGTTGTCATATGATAATAAGCATTCATTTGTAATTTTACCAGATTTACCATATACTTTTGTGGAGCAGATGAATTTTTTCGATACTGTTTACAGATAATTAGCCTTTGAAATCTTTAGGCGAAGCCCACAATTAAGGGTAGGTGGGCTTCGTCTAAGATTGAACATTTTTTATGTTTATGTAAGATTTTGAAGATCCCTTTTCCTCTTTTATTATAGGGAGAGTGTTCTTTAATATTTACTGGTATCTACTATTTTCTAATTGCTTGTCCATTATTGGTGGCCTAAATTTTCTTACACCCCCTTTAATATTATCCATATATATATACATGTGTATGAGTGGAGTCCAACCCCCTTGTGAAATGTATTTCTTCTTGGTCACTTGTTGCTTCTCTTTCATCTTTTTCTACAACTCTCTTTCCATCAAGCCACTCCCATCATGGGCTTGTGAGATGAGATTGCTTCCTATCTGTTTTTGGAAAGACTCATCATTTTCCCAGATTACAAAGTCCATTAGAAACATAATTCTAGGTGTGATTCTCTCAGTTTTCACTTCAAGAATGTCATCTAAGAAGAAGGACAATTCCAAAGTGGAGAGTTTTAACAATACATCAGAGATATTTTTGTTGGATTTGCCTGATCTTGTGTTGGAGTCCATTCTTGAGAAGCTCCCACCGGAGGGGCTGTGTAAAATGGCCAGTGTTTGTACATCTTTGAGAGAGAGGTGTATTAGTGACCACTTGTGGGAAAAGCACATGGAAACAAAATGGGGTAAAATTGTTGGCCCTTCTGCTTATAGGGAATGGCAATGGTATATTGCATCAAGAAAAGGTTCAGTCTTTTTCAATCAAAGCAATCAAAGGGGCCTAATGGGCTATCTCACTCAGCTATGGCCAGTTGCATTGATTAGATCCAGTTTAAGCAGTATTAGCAATAAGAACAACTTCCCGCCTCTGGATTCAACCATGTCGTGGTATTTCGCCCTTGAATCGGGCAAGTTTTGGTTCCCTGCGCAGGTTTATAACCGAGAGGTACGAATACTTCTATGCACTAGTTGAACCGTGCAATTCAAGTGAAAATTTTAGATGGTATTAGTTGATTTACTAAGAGGTATTAGTTTGTCTACTGAACAGTATTAGTTTTGCACCCAAGGTCTACTCTAAATTCTTTTGTTGGAGAATGTATTCTGGTTATACTGAAGTGTGTGTTGGCCATTATTTGCAGAATGGTCATATTGGATTTATGTTATCATGCTATGATGCTGAGCTTAGATACAATCAGCTAACCAATACTTTTGAGGCCAGGTACTTGGAAATATGTCAGCTAATAAAGCTTGAGTTTTCACATGTTTGATTATTTGTTTTAAAACTTTATGTGATTTGTCTTGTGAGTATTGTTTCTTTTAGGACTATATTATTATTGCCATTATGTGAAAGTTTATTTTGTTTTCGATAAACAGATACCCGCCACTTGGAAGGAGAGCAAGTCCAACCGAAACTGGTGTAACATGGGATAGGCTTAGAGCTCCAGCTATCGATACTTCTCCACATGATCTTCATATATCCGATTGTTTAAATGATTTGCATCCTGGTGATCATGTCGAAATCCAATGGAGAAGAAACAAAGAATTTCCATATGGTATTTTCCAACTATACCTCGAAGATTTTGTTGTTTCTTTTATGTTTTGTCGTGTATATTTGTTACGCTCTGCAATACGTATGGCTTTTAGATAAGTGATTGATCTGGAATGGAAAGTCTTGCCTAAAAGCTTCATAAAAGAAAGACCGAAATATCCACAACTGAAAAAGTATATGTATTCTTTTCTTGTAAAACTGGTCAGCCCTTAAAACTTTTTCATTGAACCGTAAGAATCATCAACTCTATCTTGGGAGTGCAATGAGTGTTTCCATTATTACACATTATTTCTCAAAATAGAAGGTTGCCATTCGTTTGGTTAGGTAGAAACTTTCGTCAACTATAATAGGCTTATCGAAACCCAATTCTATTCGACTAAAGATGACCAAATACAACGAATGCATTGTTTTTTTATTATTAATTCCTCACTTTGTGCACAGGTTGGTGGTATGGTGTTGTAGGCCACTTGGAAACATGTGATGGGAATGCAAACTACTGCAGATGTCATGAGAGTGGTGAGTTGCTAACATGTTTCCACAAATTTATAAAATTAATTGCCTTTTCATACTATGCGTAATCATGCAATTAAACGAGATCCAATCAAAACTAGACAACTCAAGGGGGTGGTATCTGTTAATCTTATTTTGCTGACTCTAATGATTCTGGAGTAAAGCATTTTCATGAATAAAAAAGGTAGCCACACATTTATCATCAAAATATATTATCTGCTCTTGGTAGGCCCTTTTTGGCTCCCATTTTTTCTGCATGTGGGTCTTCCTATTATTCCTTCAGAAAAGCCCCACTTAATTTTGTCACACGCACGTGACTTTCATATGGTCCAGAGTATGCTTGACAGGAATCAGCAAGGCATCTTTTTCTTTTTTGATCGAAAAATGTAAATTTAATTGATCAAAATTTAATCAGCAAACAAGTCATCTTCTCTTTATACAGCATGTTAAACTCTTATATCATGTGGATCATAGTATGGAGAAATATAAAATAAGAGATGGTGGTGCTGGTGGACTTGTAAATGTAGTCCCAATTCTGCTGCAGACTGTATTTTGCACTCTATGCAGTATAATATAATTCTTTACGTATTTTCCTTGAAATGAATGCCTTTAGTGGTTGGTGATGACATTTGTTGTTGGAGGTTTGTATACTTTCTGATGAATTGGTTGTATTTTTCTACTTTTTTATCATAATAAACCAAACAGCTTCTCCTGTTAATTAATACCAATGATAGTAATGTCTTCTTGTTCATTTCGGTTTTTATTTTTTTGTTAATGATGAATTTGCACTGCAGACACTGCGGTGCTGGTGTTCAACCAGTACAGTTTTGGTTCACGTTGGAGAACAACGAGCATTGATAGGAAACACCATAGGGAAGAGGGAAGCGAGGCGGATGGATTTTATGGTGGAATTCGTAAACTGTGTAGCAACGAAGAGATTTCCACATGGAGAAAAATGTGGCCCTCTCAAGAATTGGAATAAAGCACACGTGAAAGTTCAGATATATCTAATCAAGAAGCTTGGCATGGTATTTTACTATTTTAGACGTGGGAGACAGGGTTTTTCGCCACAAATTTGGCTCCTTTTGCCCCGTCCTTCCTCACACGATACAGAACAGCTGACAGAGTTGTACCAATTATGTATATTTCCTCCATTGTATTATAGATAGATGTTCCATTAAAAGCCATAGACAATAAGCTTGTTTAGGCTTCTTTTAGACAGATAGCATTCTTATGAATTTGCCCCTCAATCTCAGGCAATTCACATTCTTGAAGTGATGTATGTTGTACTCATCTGTCATTTTGGAAATGCGAAAATTGGTTGCAATGTGGGAATTACATATTGAAACACAAATGATGTATATTGAAAATATTCTGTAATAATATGCTTCTGTGTATAAAGCTGAACATTGGTTGGTACTTGATTAGGGTTGTGCTTGCAAACTCAAGTAACTTCTTTTAGAATCGCTTATTTTCAAAAGCTGCGAGAATGAACTTTTGAAAATAAGTGATTTCTCAGGGGCTTCCAACTCCATAACCTAAGCAGTACGTTACAGGTACTATATGTGTATCAGCAGCAACCGTCCTCTTCGAATTCCTTCCAACACTTCCCTTGAATTTAAAGCTCGATTGACCGAAATAGCCCTGTTTTCGTGCTTCCGAGCTTTTCTTGCTTCCAAATGATGCATACCTCAGTAGAAACCCCTTTAGCTTCTGAACTGTACTTTCTTCACTTTTTCCACTCTTCTTTCCTACATACTTCTCTGAAACATCGTGCTCGATTCTCAAAGGCCTCACTTTTTGTCTGAAAAGGAACCCAATCGGGCTCTTCGGGCTCACCCCATGTCTAGTTTGATCACGAACCCATCTTGCATACGCCGAGCCTTTGAAATCAAGCGGTCCACTATAGCTCGGTGTTACCACCTGCATAGAATTATTCCCTTTATTATCACCCTGATTGCAACATTCATCATCAGACACTTTTGGTGTACCCCTGAACGGCGAAAATGATTTCGACCGTCTATGATGGCTATTTCTTCCCCTCTTCTCTTCCCTCACTTTCTCCAAAGCCACCATGAAGGGGTCGAAATCATCATTCCACGAATTCTTACGTGCAAACGGGACTCTGCACTTCGTTCTCGGGGAAACCACAGGAGACTTCTGGCTAAAACTGGTGAAATCAGTCTCAGTCTGAAGCCTTGGTGGGAGTTTCAAAGGTATCACTAAGCCATTAGAGAAGAGTTCATCAGCAAAAGCCATAGCCGGGAGCGAATCCCCAAGCTCCCTATGCTTTGTCGTCGTCTCAGACTCAAGACAATGATCATCGAATCTTTTGCTCGTTGCAAATTCGAAATCATCAAGATTCAAACGTGGATTATCATCATCTGTCGTTTTAAAGGCGGCCCCGCCTCTCCATTGTGGACTAGCTGGAGCACTGTAGTAGAACTCCATGCTGTTGTTTCTGCTGTTTTCTTTTGGGCTTGTGGGAGCAGTCATGTAGATATAAGGAGAAGCTGCTTTTGAATTTGAGGTTTGATTATCATATTCCATTTTTCTTGAAGAGTGGCAGAAAACAAGAAAGTGCTTATTTTGATTGTGGTGTCTTTAGGGGCTGAATTTAAGGACTGCTTGTCCAGCTCACTGCATGCATGATTCTTTTACTTGTAAAATAATCTTCAAAAGTAGGAATCAAACAACAAAAGGGAGAAGAAAATACTTGAAAATGTCCTTACCAATCCACACCCAAAAAGTGTCTCATTTTCACAAGTGGGGTATGGCCAATGGAATTTTCAACCTCTTGAAATGTGGACTAATTAGGAGCTAGCTAGAATAAATTGAATTATGTAATAATTTACCAAATCCACTTAAATCAATCCACTATTGTATTGATATGCATACATGGAATGTAGTATTTATCGTGATATTAGAGTTCTATCACCGTAATGTTTACATAGAGTCAACATTCATATAAATCAAGTTTATACATGAACTTTATCGCTATTATGTAAAAAAAATTATCACTATTATGTAAAAAAAAAATTCGCTGTTATAAAATATAAAGTATTATTTATACAGTGATTATTTTTATGCATAACAGTGATACTAAAAAAAATCAAATTCACAGTGAACTAGGTTCATACAACTTTTTGTCATTTTTACGGTGTTGACAATTTTTTGCATGAAAGATAAATTAAGATCTATTAATTTGACTTAATTATTCACTTATTCACTAACTCAATTTGAAATTTCTTTCTAACTATAATTAGTTTTGGGTACTTACTACCTTACGTTTTTTCTTGGTCAAGAAAAAAGGACCTTCCTTTTGTCTGATATATGGTTTTCTAGCATGAGAAGAATAATTAGCAAACGTAGACTAATACAAGCAATCATGTAGTTTCTTGATCCTTATCCTTGTATTTTTCTAGGGAATATGCCAAGTTAGTGCAGTACTTTTATTTGATTGTTTTTGTTTTCAAAAATGTTTTTATTTAAGAAAAAAAAAAGATTAAGATTGGATAAAAAGCCAAAAGTTAATTCTGCATTTTCAAAAGATTTTCAGCCTTAACTTTAATTTGTGTAATTTTAAGAGGCGTGACAATTTATTGGGTCGTAAGGATTGTGATCTTTGTCTTGACATGTGTTAGGACTTAGGTGTAGCATTTGATATAATAAAGCATATTTAGGATTTAGGCCTCTTTTTAGCTACTTTAAAAATAAAATGATATATTGAAGATTTTGGTATGCATATTTAAGTCTCTGCTTAGCTACTTTAAAGTTCAAACTATATGGAATATTAATAGGCATATAATTTTCGGTATAGTATTGAAATTTTGATATGAAATGGTATACGATTTTTCGATATAGAATAATATACATTGATGCAATTCAAAAATTAGATAAACGAAAATTTTGATACGGAATCATTACGTATTTTTTATTAATAAAAATTTCGATATACCAAAAATTTTGATATAATCTCAATCGATATGAAACACTTTACATACTGATCTTTTTTCCTAACCACATGTTACATCAAACAAGGTGTAGGTGCTCATGTAAGAACACCCAATACCTAATTCAATAGTCCCATATTGGAGTCAGGTTGAGAAAAGAAGAAGATCCATTTCACATGCATAAGGTCTAAACCCTCAATATATTCCTCCGCAGAGTTTCATATGCATATTGTGCACAAATATTATTTATACTCGTTCACTCATCACATTTCAATTATATTAACATGTATGTTCCATTTCACATTTTTAATTAAATCTAGTATCATATTTCAATTGTATATACTTGTATGTTTTATTTATATTAATCTGCACCTTTCACATATGCGTGTAGTTGTATGGTGCAGTCGGTGCACATCAGACTAACTCGAATTCATATAAATTCAAGTATCAAAAGACATTATGATGGAGAATAATATTGCATTATATTTATTTATATTTATATTTTATAGTTTAGAATTTTATTTATATTTTAATTAAGTTAGTGGGTGGTTTTAGTTATCTATTATAAATATGCTTAGAAACGTTGTAAAGAGCAGCTTCAAACAGGGCCACGATCTGATGCCCTACACACAAATGGGCCTTCTTTTTTAAAATTGGGTTTTACCGAGTGCAATAAGCCTCTCAGACGAAGGCCGAATTATGCCTTTAGGCAAGTTGGATAATGACTTATTTGGGCCAGCAAGCTTTTTTGATGGACATGGGCCTGCAAATTTAATTACACCAGCTGAGCCTGGTTTGAAACACTTTCGGCCGCGAAATAACTTTGAGGAAATTGGGCTTCTACCTTTTTTAAATAATTCTATAAGGCTTGGGACGTTTATGAATCATTTTGGGCCTGGAAGTAACTACTATTTTTTCATCAACAGTGATAGTTATTTTGCCACTCCTCTGAAAATTCCACATGCTCATCATCTCAAAACTTTGGGTCACGTCCGTACTGCAGATGTGTTTGAAGTCAAACATCGTGAGGAGTTAATTAATTTCACTTTCCCTAGAGAAAATCGCGTTGTTGCCTCTGTTATACAGCTGGAGATAATATTATTGTAGATTCGAGGACAAATCTTTTCGAAGAGGGAGAGAATGATGGAGAATAATATTGCATTATATTTATTTATATTTTATAATTTAGAATTTTATTTATGTTTTAATTAAGTTAGTGGGTGGTTTTAGTTATCTATTATAAATAGGCTTAGGAACATTGTAAAGAGCATCTTTTGATGAATTTATAAAAATGAGATTATTCTCTCGTAAGGTTTAACCTTATTGTATCACGTCTTCCGTGCTGCGTCACATTACTTATACACCACAAAGAAAAGCTAGAAACGAAAAATGTTATTTTCTATGCACATTTGCCCTACAAAATAACAATTCAGACTATTTTTTCGTGTAATAATCTATACAAAACTTGCTTTGACTTGAAGTGGGGCCTCATTAATGGACGATGGATTTTGGTCCTATGAATTAATCGATCTTTACGCCGAATATCGAGTTATAAAAAATAATCTATTAAAAAAGAAAAGTAGAACAATGTTCTTTTATTGTTGGTTGAAAACAAAAATCATGTATACAATTGGATGCAGACGCGATTCTCATATGTTAATTTAACACCTGCTGAACATTTTATAAAGAAATAAAGACTCTAAGATACAAATTTTGAGTCAAAATTACTCTAAGATACAAAAAAAAAGTAGTAACTCTAAGATACGTAATGTATTAATTTAACCCCTAATTTCAATTGACTCACATTTTTTTAATTGCTGCCACATTAAATGCAAACCACAATCCCCTCTCTCCAAAACAAAATTATGCCTTCTCTCTCTCTCTACCCCCTTTCTCACTAAAAATTCGGCCACCTCTTTTATCTCACTCAAAATTCGGTCGGGGTTTGAGGCTGAAACGACGGCGTTTGACGAGAAGGATCCTAACTATGAGTAGGTGGACGACGGTGAGTTGGTGGTGGGAGAGGTGGAGGTAATTTTTAAGGTTTCGTTTTGGTGGTGGTGTGTCAATTTTCGCATTTTTTGTGGGGGGATTGTGGTGGTGGAGGGTTTTTCGACTTGGTGGTGGTGATGGGTTGTTGGAATATAGATGCACGTAAACACGTAATGTTGGAATATAGAGGCACGTAAAACACGTAATCACATGCGCAACGGAAATTGAAGTTCACCAACAACGAACAATTAATTGCATACAAATTACAATAATCATAACGAGAAATCTTACAGTAACTCGAGAGCAAATTTCTCTACTACGGTATCCACGTAATCCCCAATTACGAGCTTGCACGGATTTGCCAGCGTTGAATCCCGAGACAGATTTGCTAGGAAAATCAAAACTCTAGATCTTATGGAGAAAACATGAAGTGATATTGTTTGTGAATCCCAATAGCTTGTATATATAGGGAGGCTTAGCTTATTTCCCAAGCTAGCCCAATTAGAGATATAAAATCCCTAATCTTGAATTAAATTAATTTCTTTTAATTTAATTCCCTAAATATAAATCTCTACGGATTTAAATGTCTTATATGAAAATCTCTACGACTTATTTCCATATACATTAAATCCTACAATTATATTCCAAATATAATTATTGGGAATTCTTATTTAATTAAATCTAATTTAATTAAATATTAATAATAATTAATTCCAAATTAACCTATTATTAATTACTTCTCCATAAATTAAATATTAAATCCAATTTAACATTTAATCAACCAACTATAATCCGTAAAAGGGAACTACTTGTTGTGTGACCCATAGGCCCTCATATACCAAGTGATTAGTCAAACTAACGGTCTTAATTGAACCCGAGTCAATAAATCAGACATTCTCAATATATGATGTACGTTGCGAGAAACATGCAACTACCTGTAACTGAAACATGGGCAATTGCGATTTCCTCCTTTCATTCACGAATACTCGATTAGTCTTGAACATGATGAAGTGTCTATTCAAATAACTTAATCAATTTATCTCAAATCACTAATTGATCATTAGTGTCACACTTAGTCACAAAGTCTAAGTTGACGTGCATTGACCAATGACTTAGATCCAATTATGATGAGAAGATGAGTATTCTCTCTAAATCCACTTTGAGGAATGAATCATTTTCTTGGCTCAACTACCACGCATACGACTGCCCGTGATGAACCCAATCCAAGCCATATCTACCCATAGACGGGTGCAAGCGTCGGTCATGGTCAAAGTTCATCACTCCACACATGTCGTGCGTATTGACCTCAAGTCAAAGGAGTATCACATCGCTCCCATTAACCGAGATCCCATTAACCGAGAAACCCGTAGACACATATAGTGGAACTACATCAAACGATTTCTCGGATGGGTATACCAATACCCTCTAAGGTATTTGTGAATCCATCATGAGATACCTAGTATCTCGTAGTAAGTGAGATCTTACTACACTCTCTAAGAGTATGATGTAGATCGCACATCAATCTCCATTGCATCATCAATATCCCTTTCTTGATGATCCTCGATTGAGGCTATTTAAGAATCATGCTTAAGTCATCTGAGTTCTCACTCACTCAGCAGTGACTCAAGGGAACACATATAAGAATAAATGCAAACAATCAAACATAATATTCTAATTATTGCAACGCCATACATTTAATATTAAACAAATAATAATATTAAACCAATACTGAATATTATCTGAGTATTATGTCCTTACAAAGGACTGTCTCTAGGACACTAACACTAACAATCTCCCACTTGAACTAGAGCCAATCACCTACATGTCTAACCCCTAGACTATCAAAATGTCTAGTTTGTACATGAACACTCAAAGCCTTGGTGAATAGACCAGCCAGGTTATTCTTCGTGGGGACACGTTCTAACTCTATCTCTCCTCTAGCGATTATCTCTCTTATCAAGTGATAACGCCTCGGTACATGATTGTTTCTGTTATTGGATCTCGGTTCCTTAGCTTGCGCAACCGCACCAGTATTGTAACAATACAACTTTATTGGACTGCTGGCACTCGGAACTACCCCTAGTTCATTTAAGAATTGTTTTATCTAGACAACTTCTTTGGCAGCTTCTGCCGCAGCAATGTACTCAGCTTCGGTTATTGAGTCCGCGGTAGTTTCTTGTTTGGAACTATGCCAACTAACCGCCCCACCATTGAGAACGAAAACATAGCCCGACTGTGATTTGTAATCATCACAATCGGATTGGAAACTTGCATCAGCATAGCCAGTTGCAACTAGCTATGACTGTCCTCCGTAGACTAAGAAACATTCTTTAGTACGTCTAAGGTACTTAAGAATGTTCTTGACAACAATACAGTGAGGTTCACCTGGATTCTGCTGGTATCTACCAGTCGTGCTAACAACGAAGTGTTGGAATTTAGAGGCACGTAAACACGTAATACATGCACAGCGAAAATAAACAGTTCACCAACAACGAATAATTAATTGCATAATTAAATACGAGTAAACGTAAACAGAATTCTTACATCAATTCGTACACGGATCCTCAACTATGGTATCCACGTAACAGTCGTTTACTAATCTGCACAAATCTGCCAGCGTTGAATCCCCGAGATGAATTTACTAGGAAAATTCTAACTTAGAGATTTTATGGAGAAAATATGAACTCACGTTTTATGAATTCCCAAGAGCTCATATATATAGGAGAGGATTAGCTTAAGTCTCAAGCTAATCTAATTAGGAAATAAAATCCCTAATCTTTATTCAAATAAATCTCTTAGATTTATTTCCCACATATAAATCTCTACGGATTTAAATTCCATATATGACAAATCTCTACGATTTGTTTCCATATATATTAAATCATACAATAATATTCCAAATATTATTATTGAGAATTCTTATTTAATTAAATCCAATTTAATTAAATATTAATAATAATTAATTCTAAATTAATCTATTATTAATTACTTCTCCATAAATTAAATATTAAATCTAATTTAACATTTAATCAACCAACTATAATTATTAAACAACCGTTACTTGTTGTGTGACCCATAGGCCCTCATATATCGAGCGATTAGTCAAACTAACTGTCTTAATTGAACCCTAGACAATAAATCAGACATTCTCAATATATGAGGTACGTTGCGAGGAAATGTGCAACTACCTGTAACTAAAACATGGGCTATTACGATTTCTTCCTTTCATTCACGAATACTCGATTAAGTTTTGAACATGATGAAGTGTCTATTCAAATAACTTAATCAATTTATCTCTAGTCACTAATTGATCATGTATGTCACACTTAGCCACAAAGTCTAAGTTGACGTGCATCGGCCTATGACTTTGATCCAATTATGACGAGAAGATGAGTATTATCTCTAAATCCACATTGAGGAATGAATCCTATTCTTGGCTCAACTACCACGCGCATGCGCTTCGTGATGAACCCAATCCAAGCCATATCTACCCATAGACGGGTGCAAGCGTCGGTCAATGGTCAAAGTTCATCATCCCACACATGTCGTGCGTATTGACCTCAAGTCAAAGGAGTATCGCATCGCTCCCACTAACCGAGACACCCGTAGACACATATAGTGGAAATGCATCAAACGGTTTCTCGGATGGGTATACCAATACCCTCTAAGGTATTTGTACATCCATCACGAGATACCTAGTATCTGGTAGTAAGTGAGATTTTACTACACTCTCTAAGAGTATGATGCAGATCGCACACCAATCTCAATTGGATCATCAATATCCCATTCTTGATGATCCTTGATTGGGGCTATTTGAGAACCATGCTTAAGTCATCTGAGCTCTCACAACCTCAATGACAGCAATGATTCATGGGAACACTTGCATGAATAAATGCAAACAATCAAAACATAATATTCAAACAAGTGTATTGTCATACATTAATATTACATGAATTATAATATTAAATCAAACTGAATATTATCTAGTATTATGTCCTTACAATAGATTGTCTCTATGACACTAACACTAACACGAAGGCCACATCTGGCCTTGTGCAAGTCATGGCGTACATGATGGAGCCAATTGCGGATGCATATTGTATATCCTTCATGCGCCGGATATCAGCTTCTGTGGAAGGATAATCCTTCTTAGACAACTTTATCCCATGACATGCCGGTAGAGAACCTCTCTTAGAGTTCTCCATCGCAAATCGCTTTAACACCTTATCTACGTAGATTGACCGTGACAGTCCCAACATCTTCTTGGGTCTATCCCTATGAATCTTGATCCCTAAGATGTAGCATGCCTCACCAAGGTCCTTCATCATGAAGGTCCTTGATATCCATTCTTTTACCGACTGCATGAGAGGGATATTGTTTTCCATAATTAATATGTCATCGACATACACAACTATGAAAATAATATTTCTCCCACTGCGTTAACGATAAACACATAGATCTTCCAAATTTCTGATGAAGTCAAATGATTTGACATCTTCATCAAAACGAATATTCCAACTCCTAGAAGCTTGCTTCAGTCCATAAATGGACCGTTTAAGCTTACACACTAGGTTAGATTTTGGCTTAGATACAAAACCTTCCGATTGAGTCATAAACACCTCCTTATCACCATTGAGGAAGGCTGTTTTGACGTCCATCTGCCAAATTTCATAATCTAAGTGTGCAGCTACAACAAGTAAAATTCGAATGGACTTGATCTTGGTAACAGGTGAGAAAGTCTCATCATAGTCAATGCCTTTGCGTTGACTATAACCTTTTGCTATTAACCTAGCCTTGTAGGTTTGTACCTTGCCGTTTGCATCAATCTTACGCTTGTAGACACATTTGCAACCTATGGGTTTTACCCCTTTCGGCAACTCAACCAAGTTCTTTCATGGCTTCATGCCACTTCTCTGAGTCAACATCTAATGTTGCGTCAGTGTAAGTTCTAGGATCGTCTTTATCCGGGATCTCCACGTCATCATGTTCCTCTACGAGGAAACCATAATATCAAGTGGGTGGATTATGAATCCTAGTGGACTTAGGGAGCTGTGGTTGTGCAGGCTGTACATTAACGATAAACATATAGATCTTCCGAATTTCTGATGAAGTCAAATGATTTGACAGCTTCATCAAAACGGATATTCCAACTCCTAGAAGCTTGCTTCAGTCCATAAATGGACCGTTTAAGCTTACACACTAGGTTAGATTTTGGCTTAGATACAAAACCTTCCGGTTGAGTCATAAACACCTCCTTATCACCATTGAGGAAGGCTGTTTTGACGTCCATCTGCCAAATTTCATAATCTAAGTGTGCAGCTACAACAAGTAAAATTCGAATGGACTTGATCTTGGTAACAGGTGAGAAAGTCTCATCACAGTCAATGACTTCGCGTTGACTATAACCTTTTGCTACTAACCTAGCCTTGTAGGTTTGTACCTTGCCGTTTGCATCAGTCTTACGCTTGTAGACACATTTGCAACCTATGGGTTTTACCCCTTTCGGCAACTCAACCAAGTTCTTTCATGGCTTCATGCCACTTCTCCGAGTCAACATCTAATGTTCGTCGATTATGTAAGTTCTAGGATCGTCTTTATCCGGGATCTCCACGTCATCATGTTCCTCTACGAGGAAACCATAATATCTAGTGGGTGGATTATGAATCCTAGTGGACTTAGGGAGCTGTGGTTGTGCAGGCCGTACATTCTGATCGTGAAAATTTTGTGGTGCATCGATTTCATCAATGTCTGGAGTGTCCCAAGAGCGACACTTTCAGATGCCTCTTGGGCGGGAGTTTGAACTATGTTGTTCTCATTCAGCCCACTTGGAGTTTGTTGCGAAGGCAATGCAACTCCAATTACGCTCCCCATTGGTGAAAGAGGATCACTAAGTGATAAACTTCCACCATGAGAGCTACTGAATGCTCCCACTGATTCCTTGTCACGTTTCTTTGACAAGATATCGGTCTCTTAGTCATCCTGTGGTTCTTGAATTTCTTCAAGTTCTATCATCTTACGACCTTGTTCCTTAAAGACATAGTCTTCTTCGAGGAACCTGGGTTGCCTAGAAACAATGATCGTTTGTTTCTCAGGTAGATAGAAGTAATATCCCCTTGTTTCCTTAGGATATCCCACAAGGTAACCCTTTTCACCTTTGGATTCCAACTTATCAGTGAGCATCTTTTTCACAATTGCGGGGCAACCCCACGTTTTAATATGTGAGAAAGTTGGCTTCTTGCCACACCATAATTCATATGGTGTATGCTCAACCGATTTGGATGGAATCCTATTCAGAATGTAAACTGAAGTTTGTAACGCGTATCCCCTAAGAATGTCGGAAGAGAGGAAAAACTCATCATGGACCTTACCATGTCTAACAAGGTTCGGTTTATCCTCTCGGCACTCCGTTCATTTGCGGTGTTCCGGGAGGAGTCCATTGTGACTGGATTCCATGTAACTTTAAGTAATCCATGAACTCATGGCTAAGGTATTCGCCTCCTCGATCCGATCGAAGAGTCTTTATACTCTTACCAAGTTTCTTCTCTACTTCAGCTTTGAACTCTTTGAATTTCTCAAAAGATTCAGATTTATGTTTCATAAGATACACGTATCCATATCTTGAGAAATCGTCAGTAAAAGTGATGAAGTAGACGAAGTGACCCCTAGCTAGAGTGGGCAATGGTCTACAGACGTCACTTTGGATCAACTTTAGAACTTCTTTGGCACGAATACCTTTCCCAGAAAAGGGTTTGTTGGTCATCTTGCCCTTGAGACAGGATTCACAATTTCCATAAGACTCAAAGTCAAATGGGGTTAAGTAGTCTAACTTCCTTAACCTTGTAATCCTATTCTCATTTGCATGACCAAGCCTACAATGCCACAAGTAAGTCGGGTTTTCATGATTACTAAGTTTGAGTCGTTTGTTTTGTATATTAAGAATATCATGTCCACAATGCAACAAATATAAACCATTCGATAAAGGAGCATTTCCATAAACGTCACCATTAAGCGAAAAATAACAATTATTATTTGCAAAATGGAAGAAAAACCCTTCAGTGTCTAACATAGGAATGGAAATAATGTTGCGAGTAATAGAAGGAACAAAATAACAATTATTTAGTTCAAGTCTAAAACCAGAGGGTAAGTCTAAAACATAAATGCCAACACGTTCAGCAACAACTCTTGCTCCATTCCCAACGTGTAGAGTTAATTCACCCGGCCTCACTGCTCTGCTATGCTTGAGACCCTGCACATTAGTGCAAATGTGTGAGCCACAACCGGTATCCAATACCCAACAGTTAATATCATTTGTGGACATGTTTATCTCAATAACAAACATACATGTTCCAGTGGCTGAGACAACTTGTGCCTTCTTTTCAGCTGCTAGAACTTTACAGTCCTTCTTCCAATGCCCCTTCTGCTTGCAGTAGAGGCATACATCCTTGTCCACCCTCTCCTTATTTTGAATTCCACCTTTGGTCTTAAGGAAGTTCAGCTTAGAGCCTTTCTTTGCCTTGCCCCTTCGCTTCTTCTTTCCTTTCGGAGCAGAAGAAGTAGAGACACTCACCATGAGCACGGGTTTTTCCTTAGCAGTGGAAGACTCAAAAGTCTTTAGCATGTTATGCAGCTCGGGCATAGTCGATTCCGTCTTATTCATATTAAAGTTTACAAAGAAACTCGAATATGAATCGGGAAGTGACTGAAGAATGGCACAAACAACAACGTTGGTTTTGAGCTCAATGCCCAACCGACCAAGTTTCTCGATTAGCCCTATCATCTTCAACACATGAGGAGAAACCTTCCCTCCTTCAGACATCCGACATCTAAACAAATCTCTCATCACTTCATAAATCTCGGAATGAGATTCAGAATCAAAGAGATCCTTCAGATACTTGATCATCTCGAAGGGAAGCATTCTCTCATGCTGCCTTTGCAACTCGGGAGTCATCCCGAGGAGCATAACACACTGAGCCTGGGAAGCATCATCTTGATGCTTCTTCTGAGCTTCGGCGTCAAACGCCTCGGCTCCTTCAGTACCAGTCTCCGGGGTAGCAGGGATTGGCGTGTCCAACACGTACTCAATCTTTTCTTGCCTAAGCACCAAAAGCACGTTTCGGTGCCAGTCGAGAAAATTTGGCCCAGCCAATTTGTTCGTTTCCAAAATGCTTCTCAGTGATAAGTTATTCATTTCAACAATCCTAGAGAAATAAAATATAACGGGAATTAAAACACATAATTCCTATGATCAATATTCAACAATCAAAATAAACATGGCCTTTCAAATTTATTTGCCTCCATTATTTTCACATATTCAACGACCTCATCGAAAGAATACAAATTTATATCTAATATAAATCATAATGGACTAGGATCCACATTCCTACTATCATAATATGTGCTTGGGTTGATTACTATGACAGCATAACTGGTAGGTATCCAAATCAATTGCAAAATTTGCAACTCCTAGTTGATTGAACCTAGTTCAATCGGATGCCCCTTGACTTTCGTTTCCGTGCTTGGGCTGGTGAAACAAAGTCAAGTTGATTTACAACCATCAAGCGGCGACACTATGTGTCCCTATAAAAGTCCCGTTAGATGTAGATCCGAGCAAAAGACTTGGGCCTTAAATACTCATTGGAACAAATCTCCGGTTTACTTTTAATTTCGATGGAAGACATCGTTCAAATTAATGAAAATCATATTTTATTGAGGAACATTTTCAAAGGCGGGGTATTAATTGTTTAATCGAGATCCAACATGTTAATCTACATCACATTTGAGCAATTATTGGGCACCGCCTACCCAAACATGATTTCATACGGACTAACACTTATATGGGCGCCGTCTACCCAAAAAATTTAATACGGTCCGACAAATATTGGGTGCCGCCTACCCAAATAGTTATAACACAGACTGTAAAACGAGTTAACTAATTTAAAATGATTAAACAAGTTAACAGTGGGTTTTAATAAATCCTTTGAAAAACGAGCTTCAAGTCAAATTTAAAGTTTTAGTTTTTAAGATTATTAAAACACAATTAATCCAATTAATTGTTATTGGTCCAACAAATTTTAATTTAGAAATTTAAATTTAATTAAAATTCCAAAGTCGTTCAAATTATTTGTTTTATTCCGGGGCTCAGGTGCAATTTCCAAAATTGCACGGGAGGCCTGTCTCAAATTAAATTTGCAAAACAACCCTTCTACATCATCACCCATACCAATCGAATCCAATCCGATAATCCAAACACCCATATCAACCAAATTTCAGAAATTCTTATCGATTTCATTAGAAATTAATCCAATTAATTCACTGTGTAATCGAGCCCAATCAAAATCCAAACAAAAAATATTGTCCAGATTCATCGTTCGAAGCAAAAGGGACGAAACTGAAAGATACGGCTCACGGCGATGGTAATCGAGCCGACCCGAGTCACCTCGTCATGCCCAGCGTGTGGGCGACTCGCAGTCACGGATCGAATCGGGAAGGGGCGCGCTCGGAGCTACGGCCCCTTGGTCAGGCCTGGTTCGAAACCAGTCTGATCTGAGAAGACGAGCAGAGCAGCGGTACGCCGCCACTGAGTCATTTCGATTCCGGTGGTGTGCCGCCATAGAGACCACCAAGTTAGACATGTCGGCCAAGTCCCGATGGAGTCCAGGCGCACCGTCGTGAATAGATACGGCGTCAAGGTCGAGGCGAATCGAGACAAAGGGCGGTGAATCGCGACGGAGAGCGACGCATCGCGATGGAGGGTGTCGCGTCGCGATGGGGCACAACGAACCATGTCGCGGGCTTCCACACGCGTCATGAGGCACGGCGCCTAGCGCCTGCCTCCAGCGACACGGCTTAGCGCCGTCAGCCGTGGGACGAGAGTGAGCAGTGGCGAAACCCCAAATTGGGTTGAAGACGAAGAGGGTGTGATGACCAGAAAACAAACAATACTCAAGGGGTGTGGTTCTTCTAAAGGACCGTGCCCCATGGTTTTAAAAAAAATTCTTAATTAATTTTAATTTAAAACCAAAAAGCAATTAAACAAAAGAGCCTGAAGCTCTGATACCACTGTTGGAATATAGAGGCACGTAAAACACGTAATCACATGCGCAGCGGATATTGAAGTTCACCAACAACGAACAATTAATTGCATACAGATTACAGTAATCATAACGAAAAATCTTACAGTAACTCGAGAGCAGATTTTTGTACTACAGTATCCACGTAATCCCCAATTACAGACTTGCACGGATTTGTCAGCTTTAAATCCCGAGACAGATTTGCTAGAAAAATCAAAACCTAGATCTTATGGAGAAAATATGAAGTGATACTGTTTGTGAATCTCAATAGCTTGTATATATAAGGAGACATAGCTTATTTCCCAAGCTAGCCCAATTAGGGAAATAAAATCCCTAATCTTGAATTAAATTAATTCCTTTTAATTTAATTCCCTAAATATAAATCTCTACGGATTTAAATGCCTTATATGAAAATCTCTACGATTTATTTTCATATACATTAAATCCTACAATTATATTCCAAATATAATTATTGGGAATTCTTATTTAATTAAATCTAATTTAATTAAATATTAATAATAATTAATTCTAAATTAATCTATTATTAATTACTTCTCCATAAATTAAATATTAAATCCAATTTAACATTTAATCAACCAACTATAATCCGTAAAAGGGAACTACTTGTTGTGTGATCCATAGGCCCTCATATACCGAGCGATTAGTCAAACTAACGGTCTTAATGGAACCTTAGTCAATAAATCAGACATTCTCAATATACGAGGTACGTTGCGAGAAACATGCAACTACTTGTAACTGAAACATGGGCAATTGCGATTTCCTCATTTCATTCACGAATACTCTATTAGTCTTGAACATGATGAAGTGTCTATTCAAATGACTTAATCAATTTATCTCAAATCACTAATTGATCATTAGTGTCACACTTAGTCACAAAGTCTAAGTTGAATTGCATTGGCCAATGACTTAGATCCAATTATGATGAGAAGATGAGTATTCTCTCTAAATCCACTTTGAGGAATGAATCCTTTTCTTGGCTCAACTACCACACACATGCATTTCGTGATGAACCCAATCCAAGTCATATCTACCCATAGAGGGGTGCAAGCATCGGTCATGGTCAAAGTTCATCACTCCACACATGTCGTGCGTATTGACCTAATGTCAAAGGAGTATCGCATTGCTCCCACTAACCGAGACACCCGTAGACACATATAGTGGAACTACATCAAACAGTTTCTCTGATGGGTATACCAATACCCTCTAAGGTATCTGTGCATCCATCATGAGATACCTAGTATCTCGTAGTAAGTGAGATCTTACTACACTCTCTAAGAGTATGATGCAGATCGCACACCAATCTCCATTGCATCATCAATATTCATTTCTTGATGATCCTCAATTGGGGCTATTTAAGAATCATGCTTAAGTCATCTGAGTTCTCACTCACTCAATGGCAGTACTGACTCAAGGGAACACATATAAGAATAAATGCAAACAATCAAACATAATATTCTAATTAGTGCAACGCCATACATTTAATATTAAATAAATAATAATATTAAACCAATATTGAATATTATCTGAGTATTATGTCCTTACATAGGATTGTCTCTAGGACACTAACACTAACACGTAATACATGCGCAGCGGAATAAATAGTTCAACAACAACGAACAGTTAATTACATAAACAAGTGCGTTATTAATCATAACAAGAAATCTTACATCAATTAACCACATATTTCTCAACTATGGTATCCACGTAATTCCCATGGACAGACTTGCACAGATCTGCCAGTGTTGAATCTGAGACGAAATTTGCTAGGAAAATTTCTATTCTAGATTTTATGGAGAAACTAGGTTTTCTTAAAACAACGTTAATTAATGAATCCGGGATGTCACATATATAGAGAGAGATTAGCTTAAATCTTAAGCAATCTTTATTAGGAAGATAATCCCTAATCTTGCAAAACAAATCTCAAAGATATGTTTTTCTCTACGGATATTTTCCTACAATAATATTCCACAATATTATTTTGGGATTCCTGTTTAATTAAATCTAATTTAATTAAATTATAATAATAATTAATTCTAAATTAATATATTATTAATTCTCCATAAATTAAATATTAAATCCAATTTAATAATTAATCAACCAACTATAATCCGTACACGGGGAGTTACTTGTTGTGTGACCCATAGACCCTTATATATCGAGCGATTAGTCAAACTAACGTTCTTAATTGAACCCTAGACAATAAATTAGACATTCTCAATATATGAGGTACATTGCGAGAAACATGCAACTACCCGTAACCTTAACATGGGCTATTGCGATTTTCTCCCTTCATTCACGAATAATCGATTAGTCTTGAACATGATGAAGTGTCTATTCAAATAACTTAATCACTTTATCTCCAATCACTAATTGATCACTTATGTTACACTTGGCCACAAAGTCCAATTTGAAGTGCATTGGCCAATGACTTTGATTCAATTATGATGAGAAGGTGAGTATTCTCTTTAAATCCACTTTGAGGAATGAATCCTTTTCTTGGCTCAACTACCACGCACATGCACTTCGTGATGAACTCAATCCAAGCCATATCTACCCATTTAGAGCGGGTCTGGCGTCGGTCATGGTCAAAGTTCATCACTCCATGCATGTCCTCCTTCATTGCGTATTGACCTCAAGTCAATCGAAAGTATCGCGATCGCTCCCACTGATCAACCGAGACACCCAAAGAGACACATATAATAGAACTACATCAAAGCGGTTTCTCGGATGGGTATACCAATACCCTCTAAGGTATTTGTGCATCCATCATGAGATACCTAGTATCTAAGTAAGTGAGATCTTACTACACTCTCTAAGAGTATGATGCAGATCGCAAATAACGGAACCAATCTCCCATTCGATCATCAATATCCCATTCTTGATGATCCTTGATCGAGGCTATTTGAAAATCATGCTTAAGTCATCTGAGTTCTCACTCACTCAATGACAACAGTGATTCAAGGGAACACAGATAAGAACAAATGCAAACAATCAAACATAATATTCTAATGAGTGCAATGCCATATATTTAATATTAAACAAACAGTAATATTATGTCCATACAAAGGATTGTCTCTAGGACACTTACATTAACAGGGGTGTGGTGGCTGACGGTGGTGGGGGATCGCGGTGGTGTTGTAGGGATCGTGGCCGAATTTGGTTTCACCGCTTGTGGTGGTGGTGGGCCCCGTAGATCTGGGTGGTGGTGGTAGGCCGCGTGGATCCGCGTGGTTGTTGTTGGCTGCGTTGATCCGACGCAAGAGTGGTGGCGTCGGATCTATAGCGGTTCTAGGGTTTTTGTGGCGGCGGCGGTGGATCTGCAAATGGGGTAGCGGAGGTTGGTGGCGGACAATGGATTTTGAGCGGTAGTTTCCAATTTTATTGTTGGGGTTATACTGAAAAGTATGCTTTTTACTTTGTATAACCAAACTAGATTTTTTTATTTATTTACTGAAATAATATATTAATCACTGTTGCTTTAAATATGAATGAATGTTATATATATTTATTTCAAACCCGTTCAATAAGATACCAGATCACAGAAGATCAAATTAACAGCTCCTCGTAATTAAGTACAAATTCACTACCCAGATGGAAATGAACAAACCATCATGAAAGGTTGAAGTATAAGGCTCAGATTGGCTTGTCTTGACCAAGAGATTATACTAGTGCATTTAGATGCACTGAATAAGGACATACATGAGGAAAAATTCTTGGGTACTGAATGTACAAGAATTAGACCTCAGTGGTGTGTTATTTCTTAATCTTCGTCCCTTAAATAGAATCGTGTGGAATTAATAATTATTGCTTTGACTTATGATAGGAAGAGAATCAATGTGACTCGATACCTTATATCTTGGGCAATATTATTAATTACATGACGATTGTTGACATTTAATACGGAGAATCGTGTGCAAGTACGTCTTGCTTGATTTGTCCCCTTGGTGGGCTCAGAATCTTTATCATACCAAATTTTGCAAGTGAAAATTTATTTCCGGTATGGATAATAATGTTGAGCTGTCTTTACTCCAAGGACAAAGATATTAATTAATATAAAGCTTGTTCAGTGGCTTAATTAATTAATGGACTAAGATAATCTTAAACAATGGAAATAATGACCGGGAGCCATATTATAGTAAAATCGTAATATGGGTTAAGATGGATAGTTCAATATTAATTTTATAGTGGAGTAAATTAATATTAATGGACTTGAATAATATTTGGCCCAATATTATAGCTTCATAGTCCATTGGAGGTCCAATCTTAATTCTCCTAAAGAGCCCTCAAATAGCCCAAAATAAAGTCCAATTAATGAAAAGGAGAAGAAAATATTCTTGCCTAATATTTCCTAATTGTTTTCAAAAATTGTAGGAAAAAGAAGAACAAAGATTTTCTTGATTTTCTTGAAAAGATTTTATGGAAAGAGATAAGTATTATTGGAATACATAATTATCCCATAAATTCAAGAAGTCAAATCTTGATTCCTATTACCTTGTATTTTTCAAAAATAATAGGATAAAAGGGGAATAAGATTTTTATGGAAAAATTTAATTAAGGAGAAAAGAATATATGAGATATATTCAAGATTTCTTGGAGATCAAGAAAGAGATTTTCTTCCTTATTTTTTCATTGAAAAAATAGGCCCCCTTAGTCCTATAAGTAGGGGATGAATTTTTTATCCCCAATGAAATTTCATGTGTTGGAAATATTAGAAATCCACAAAGATGGTGGCAAAATATTTTATTTTTTCTCTCTTGTTAAAATCGTTCGTGTGAATCCTCCCACCGGATTACGATCGTGGACTTGGGACATATTTGGGAAGGCTTTTTGGGTTGATCCAACGTCTCAACAGTTGTCTCTACAAGAGGTACGTAATCTCGTATCTCCTAGATTCCGCATGCTTAGGATTTACGTGGATTATGTGTACGCATGATTGTTTATTTGCTTATTAATTATTATGTTGAATTAATTTAGGATTAATTCATGTTAGTAATTAATTGATTAATTTAAATATGTATTTAAAATTATCTCGAATAGATCCGGGCACCCATATTTTCCCAACAACTGGTATTAGAGCTCTGGTTTCGAGCTCTGACTTTTAAATTGTTATTTAAATTATGTTGGACATTAAATTGAAAATTGGATAGTAGAATTGCTAGATCTGTTTTGCAATATCCAATTGTCATGGTATTTAATGTGTTTATTTTTCATGCGTATGAATGTTGGTTTTAATTTGACTCGTTCGGATTTGTTTTTCTCGTGAGAAAATTAACGAGTAGATTAGTCTATTTGATTTGTTCAATGTAATCGACTAGTCTAGATATAAGGTGTATTTAGTTTTTGTTAAATAAATTATAACCTAATCGAAGACGAAGACGGAGACGAGGAGTTAAGACAGACCCGGAACCGTACGTAGGCGATGTGCATCGCGCAAAATGTGCCAAGAAAACCTGACGATGCGCATATCGCCAAGCAAAAGCACGGCGTGGCACGATGGTCGGGTCGGCCCGGACGATCGCGGATGCGATCTTGACAGGCTGGGGCGACGGCGACTTGGCGACGCATGTCAGGAGGCGCAGGCCGCACGCGATCGAATGGGGCGGTGGTGAGGGCGAGGGGGGAGCGCGACGGTAAGCCGCTGACATTGCCGGTCGCCGAGGCTGCCGAGTTTCTGAGGGCGACGCGCACTGACTAGCGCGCGGGCGATCGCTTGCCCAGTGGCCGCTTCGATCTTGGCGAACGCCGTCTTGATTAAGAGCTACTTGGCGTGGAGCTTCGAGACAAAATTTTTTTCGAGATGAACGAATGGGAGAAATTCAAGACGACATTTCTTCAAAATCAAGCCAATGAAAATCAAACCATGACAGTTGGATAATTTGTGCCCAATATGTTTATTTTCTGCTTTGTTTGATTTATTGTTGTTTTTCTTATGCTTTATTTAATTTGTTTAAATGTGTTTGCATGAGAATTGTCCAACTAAAAATCTCAAATTCAAAAAATTACTAAGTATGTTTTAATAATTAATTTGATTTCGAATCAAATTAATTCTGACCTCCATGATTTATTTATTTGTGAAATCTTTTGGAGAAATTTCCCTACGGGACGGCTAAAAGATAGCCTTCACATGAATAAATTCTCAAAAGGATGATTGTGAATTATTATTAGTGGCGACGATGACCCTCCCAAGAGGCTCGATCAAAACGAAGTAGTAATTATGTATTTAATCATGGTTATTACTTAGGTATAAAATTGATATGCATATACTTCACCGAAGTCCCTGTCAATTTTATATCGATCAAGTGGGAGCCGACTATTAATTTTTTTTAAAATTAAAGGTTTGTAACTATTCTTGTTTGTAACCTGCTTGAATGTGATTTAAATGATGACCCTCCCAAGAGGCTCATTTAAATCTGTTTTGAGATGTTGGTTGATGCATGTTCATATTTTTTTGAGATTTTAATATGAATCATGTGATCGAATTGTGTGGTTTCTTTGTGTTGATCCGGATTGACACAAGATGTATGTTTATTTTAGTTCCATCATGTCGCAACCTTTTAATCCACTGTTCAATATACTAAAAGACAATCTGCTTACTGGAGAAAACTTTGTTGATTGGTATCGAAAACTTACTATTGTCCTCACTGCACAAAGCCATAACTGGGTTCTTACTACACCCAAACCAGAGAAGCCATCTGACGAGTCAACTAAAACGGTTAAGAAAGAATATGTTGACTGGGAGCGTTCTAACGAAATGGCAAAGTGTACCATCTTGACTTCAATGTCAGATGTGTTGCAACACCAACACCAAAACGTTGAGACCGCTGCAGACATCATGATCAATCTTAAAGAGATATTTCAACATCAGAACTGTGTAGCTCGCCAGATCACCATGAGGGATGTTGTAGCATGGATAAACCCGACCTCCCACCTGGGCACGAAGGATCATAAACAATCCAACAAAGAATGCATAAAGCAACCTCGGCAAGGGGACCAAGGGATCATCCCACGTAATTCCCACAAGACCAAACCTTCAAGTCGCAAAGGTCGGCAACTCGGGTAGTCGTCAGTTAGGGAAGTCGCGATGCGATTTCCGCTTTATATCCTCGAGTCGGGAGCGACCTGCACCAGCCATAACTATACAGTTCACGTGGTCAATGACAGCCCCCGACACACCATTAATCCGCCCTCCACATCCGCTCCACGATTGGCGCACGCTAAAGATGGACGATTTCTGGCCTGTCAAAGCGAGATTAATGGTTCCCGATATTGTAGCGCTTTCATTGGCATTATTCCTTATGTAAAAGGTGGAACAAGATCGTAAATTCCCACCCAAAGGGTGGGAGTCATGGTATAAATGGGCCACCACGGCCACCTCTGTAAAAGGTGGAACAACTTAGACTTTTAGGCAGATACATACATCCTCTCCCTGGCTTGGACGCCCCCGGACGTAGTCTGATTCCAAAGACGAACCGGGTCACCAACTTCTTTGTCTCCTTCCCTGATTCGATTGCCTTTAGCATACGCATTTCATAATAATTATTGTTTAACTGAGTAGATAAAAACCAGTTACAATAATTGACGTCGTCCGTGGGAAAACATTTCTTGAGAAATCTCAACAATTCTCAAGGAGACCTCACCTTCCAAACTCTAAGAAAAATAAAATGGCAACCAACCAGGGGAAAGCTGTAATCGGGAATGAAACCAACATTCGTGATGGCATCGAGGTTTCACTGAGTTCTCAACCCACTCATCGGGCAGCCCCGGCTGGTTCCCCCGACTGGTGGAATCTTTTCCAAACACCAGAGGATGCCAAAGCAGTGATGGCCGTCCTCAACAAGAAACGTCTCAATTTCGGCGTTGAGGAGGAACAACCCCCAACCAAGAAAACAGCCCATGACGCCGGAACCTCCAAAGGTAAACACGTTATGATGAAAAAGGGACGGTCCACGGGCTAACTGGCGTACAACATGGCCAAACATGCCATAGTTTGGAACCACCGCCCTGGGGATGCACAATGGGTTCGAATAGTGTATTCACCTTCTCGGAAGAAGCGCCGGAAGGCCCTCATGAGGGCGGGGCGAGGCTCACTCTCAACCACACCATGATGAACAGGTGGAAAGAGATCTTTCCATGGCCCTGGACATGCACCACGGAGGATCGCCAAGACATTCGGCATGCCACCATGGTCACGGGGGGGGGCGAGAACTCCGCGATGCTCGTGTCGCAAAGCATTGCTAGACCGGCCCAACAAGCGTTGGAAAAGGTGGGTAACCAGATGGACCGTCTGGGTCTAACATCGACCTTGTCATCCCCGATTCATCCTTGGGACCTATGATCACTCTGGCGCTGCCGGAGGAAAATCAAAGATAGCGGCTCTAGATCGCTAGCGTGAGTCTGGCACCTACGAGTCCATATGGCGGTACAATGCGTATTTGGCCTCAATGGGGGCATCGAAGTATGACGAAGTGTAGACTTTTTTCTCCCCGACGCTGAAGCGACCGGGCCCACATGTGGTGCACTTCACGCCATCTCTCTCCATTGATACTTTCGAACAACAAGCCCGATTATTCTTGGGCCACTATACGACGATGGCGCCCGAAACTGCGACAAGGCAAGAGGCTCATGAACATGCGTCAGGGGGAGATGGAGTCGGATCGATCCTATGTTGAGAGGATCGATAGACTTATCATTGAAGGTGACCCCATTGGGGACAAGGCCAAGTCTTTGGGGCGATATCGGCCTCGAAAGAGGAACAGCTATGGCGGTGCATGACCGCCGACTACCCGACCAGCTACGCGATTTGGGGAAAAGGGCCGACCTCATCCATACCATGGAATTGCTAGAGACCCGGCTCTCGAGAGACAAAGGAAGTCTCGGAGCCCAAGAAAGGTTCCAAGAAAACAGGGGGTCATTACAAGACACCCGCGACTTCAAACCATTTGAGGAGTCCATTAAAGGTGAAAGGCGATGGAGGCTCTGGGTATGACACACTGTGCGTTTATACCGGATCGGGGACAAGACATGTTGCGAGCACCCCGCCCCATGAAAGACAAAATCCGGCAAAACCCGAACAAGTATTGCTGTTGGGAGATGAATTTAATAAAGATATATGATTTTGATTAGATCCCAAAACCCCCGAGTATGACATGTTCAAAGATGATCTTGATAGATGAGTCAGATTCGGTTTTAGAGTATTGGGATGTTATCTCGCAAAATGTATAGCCAGATATAGCTGTAATAGGTTTCAAGACTCAAGAACTCAAGATGTTTTTGAAGAAATCAAGTTTCAAAGATGAAACCTGGTGAGTCAAGACTTCGAGAAATCGAGATATCAAGACTTCAAGAGGATACCGAGGAATCAAGACTCAAAGACGAAGATTGATTATCGATCGGAAGAGTCAAGACTCAAGACGCAAAACCAAGATCAAGATTGAAGATCAAGAATACAGATGGCACAATAATTTGCGAAGACTCGATGGTGTATTGAATGCTCAAGATGAACTGAATGTTCCGAGGCAATGCATATATCTATCGAAGGATGCAATCTTCGAGAAAAATACGATTCCTTAGAAAGTTAGATATTGCCAAGACATTCAAAAATGCGACTAAAAAGGAACTAAGTCAAAAGTGTTGTTAAGGTTATATCAAACTCGAGTTTGTAACCAAAAAGGATTGAAGGTGTCTACCTTTATTTGGAGACAAAAGTCAAAAAGAGGAAGACAACATCGTACCATACCGACGGCGATAAAGGATGTGTAGTGAAAAAAGATGTCGGATGTACAAAAGTTCCGGACTAAAAAAAGTGAAGACCGAATTTACATGAAAGTCTATTGCCTAGAACGTGTTAGGGAGTTTCAAACCCTAAATATAGCCGTTTCTCACACACCATAAGAGGGAACTCACGGCTATCTCTCCAACGGATAGTTTTCAAAAGTGACCTTGGTGTATGCCTATAAATCTTGGTGACCTCTACATTGTAAGGTTACGGGAAATTTATACATAACTCAAGAGCTCAAACTTATTCTTGCAAAAGTTAAAGCACTTTCGAAAAACTTAGAATTTCCCAAGTGCTTCTATATTGAAGAGAGCTCACTATACTAAGCCTAGCTTGATAAGAATTATCCAAAAGCTTAGTCGAGATATCTAACCCTTTGCATTGTGCTTCATTGTAAAGGATATCTCATCCTAGTTGAAACCAACCGAGAAACCCCAAACCCTTGAGAAGGTAGTTGGAGTGTGTTTGTTGGTGAGAAAGAGTTGTAAAGAGTTAGTAAACTACGCGGAGTAGTCAGAAAACTCTAAGAGGAGAAGTTAGTAAGCTAGAGGGGTAGTCTGAAAGCTTGTTTGTGTTTGAGTAAGTAAACTACGGAGGTAGTCAAAAAGCTCAAGGTCGGGTTGAGTAAGTAAACTACGTGGAGTAGTCGAGAAAACTTCGGGCGAGTTGAGTAAGTAAACCACGCGAGGTAGTCGAGAAAGCTCGAAGTGATTAGTGAATTTTCCGAGGATCGAGAGAGTGGATGTAGGAGCTTGAGTCTCTCGAACCACTATAATTCTTTGTGTTCTTTATTGCTTTCCTTATCTGTGCTTAACTGTTGCATTGACTTGATTTTGAAAGCATACTTTTCACTGATATTCAGTTGGAATCAATCCACTGAAGTTGCATGTAATTGAATCACAACTTAATCACTAATTCATAAAGGGAAGGTTTTTAAACCAAAGCTTAAAAGCGAGTATAAACTAAAGGGCCAACCATTCCGACGATCGAAAGTAGCTAGAACAGATAGTTACCAAACCGAACTCTCTTCCGAGGATTGATAAGTTAGTTATCGATCCAAGCAACTCGGGATCTCTGATACTCGGGGACTCGGTTGGGATTATCGAGGTATCTGGCGGCTTCGGGATGTTTTTGTCTCAAGAGACTTTGACTCGGAGCGATCGTGCTTCTCGAACCTAATCTTAAGGATTATCGACCCAAGTGACCTCGAGAAGAAAAAGTTTTAAAACACCGAACACGTGTATTCCCCCATACACGTGTAAAACTCATTTGCACGGGACCAACAAGTGGTATCGGAAGCGTTGGTTCAACTTGACCACTCTTTGTGTTGACCAAAGTTTTATTTTAAAAATACTTGTGGTCTATCTGAACCGATCTTATTTCTTTGAATTTTTCTCTTTTCAAAAGATCAGATAAAATGTCTTCTAAAAAACTTCCCATGTTCTCAGTGGAGAACTATGATCTATGGAGACTGAGAATGCAGGCTCATCTGTATTCCAAACATGAGCGTATGTGGAGAGTGGTCTCTCAAGGACCATTCCAATTTCTTGTGGTGAATCTAGAGGAGCGAAGATGAGAGAATTGATCCTAGAGCGAAATTTCCTAAGTCGATGACCAAGTGACTCGAGGAGAGAAAGTTAGTCAATCTAGACTACATTGCAAAAGACACACTATCTGAAGACAATTGATGATGGTGTGATGGGAATGATCTCACCGAATATCTTTGCTAAAGAGATATGGGATACACTATTTGTTATGTGCCAAGGCGCACAGATCATATAAAAAAAACAAACTTTCAGTGGCAATTGGAAAGTTTGATAGTTTTGAAATGGATGATGGTGAATCAATAGACAAATTGGAAGTCAGATTCACTAGCATCATGAATGATCTAAATGCACTTGGAAAGAAATATCCACAAAGAGAAGTAGCATTGAAAATTCTTAGAGGTCTTTCTAAGAAATGGGATATTCATGCAGTGGTGATTGAAAACACCAAGAACATTAATTCAATGCCATACCAACAAGTCTTCTCTGAGCTGAAGGCCTATGAATTTGTAATTGATAAGAAATCCAAAAAGGCTGACAGCAAAGATGATTCTTCATCGAGTAAAAATGTGGCTTTAAAAGCCAAAGATAAAACACATAAAACTAGAGAGTCTCGAGAACCCCATGCCAAACATCGGGATGAGCTTGAGGAAAAGCTAGACTGATGGTAAGGAGGTTTGACAGACTTAATTAGATTTGGATAATCAAAAGCTATTACAGAACCACAGTACGGAGAAGAAACCCGAGGGCGAGATCAACCGAGAAGAAGGACACGAAGTGAAGGATCTTCATCAAGAGGAAAAGACTCAAGTCCAAAGAAGAAAATGATCGGGATGATGATACAAACAGATGCTATAATTGCGGAAGAAAGGTCATTTCCAGTATGATTGTGGGGATTTGAGTCTTAAGGAGAGAAGAGAAAGGCAAGCTAAAAGAGACGGAAGTTCTCAAACAAAAAAGGCCATGGTTGCGAAGAAGAAGAACATTACGAGGAGGATCTAGCTCTTCAGATGAGATATTCTCGGACAGTGAAAGTGATGACATCTGTCGATGGCCATTGAGGAGGTAAACTCTTCTTTTCTCTCTGTCGTTTGCTCCACACTAGCACAAGAGTTTTCAAGTTCCAATCAAAGCGGTCATTTTGACTTCGATGGATTCTTTTGAGAATCGATGAAGGACTATCTTTGTTTTTGCAAGGATGCTAAATAGAACTCAAGAGCGAGAATAAAGAATGAAAGTGAAAATCTAAAATGGAAAGACTCTAGCAATATTGAAATCACTTCTCAATTAATGGAGATTCTTGATGAACTGGATGTTCGAAAAGTACAACTCCCAGAGAAAGAGAAGTTGATAATGTCCCTAATCGAAAAGCTAGAGAAATCCATGAAGAAATTCAAATTTAATCGAATCGAGTTCAATGACCTCTCCGAGAAGCATAAAACTCTACTGAATCTGTGAGGATAGTACACGAAGAAGTTAACTCTATTGAATAATGCATCTAATGTAATAGATGAAATTGAGTTACCAGAGTCTGTGACTATAAAAAAACTGGATTGAGATTTATTCGGGGAACCTCACAAGGTCATCGAATCTTTGCATCAAGTAGCAAGAAGACAATCTTTGTAAAACCATTGGCACCAACACTTCAAACTGAAGTAATGCCCAAGGTTATAGACAAGGGAAAAGGACCTATGGTCTCAGTAAAACTGAATGATCAGGTTAGAAAGCCCAAATCTCAAGTGAAGGCTAGAAAACACGAAAGCGGGTTAGGGAAAGTTTCGAGCAAGTACTTCAAAGCCTCAATTAAGAGTGCAAAACTGAAAAGGCTCCCATTGAACCATCGGAGGAATCCTCGGATGAGAAACACTCGGAGAGACATTCTGTTGAAGAGACCAAGTCCTCGATTATCTTTGAAAAGACCAGATTTCAAAGACAGACAACCTGAACACCACTTGCCCTAAGGGTAAAGGTTATCGAACCCGAGTCAACAAAGATTTAGACCGCCGAGCTTGAAGCCAAAAGCAAATGAGCAGAAGGCTGAACCAAAGAAGAATTCAAAGGCACATGTTCATGCTAAAGCTAGCACACATACACGTAAAGCGCTAAGGCACCCAGAGTAGTAGATGTGTATGTTGATGTTTAGGGAAGACAAATTAGCCACTCTAAAGTGATTAGAGTTGTCGAGGCGATTTGGATTAGAAGGTACATCTTACCTTGTAGGACCCTACACAAACGGGTACCTAAAATTGATGCATTTTTGGGGAGGAAAACAAGGCCTTTGAATCGACTAAAGATCACATGGCGATGATGAGCGAGATGAAAAATCTCTTGATATATGGTATCTTGACGGTGGATGTTCAAGACATATGACGGATACAAGAAGATACTCGGTGACTATGTTGAACAAAAGGCCCACGGATCACTTTTGGAGATAACTCAAGGACGATGAAGGATATGGAACTTTGGAAATCGACTCGATTCATATCCATGGTGTTTCATATGTATGCGGATTGAAGCATAACTTGCTTTCAATTAACCAATTCTGTGATAAGGGTTTCAATGTTGAGTTCTCTAAGAACTTATGTTTTGTGAAAAGATGATACATCCGAGAAAGTATTCTTGATTGGTACAAGAAAAGGGAATGTGTATCTTGGCGATTGGAGTTCAACTCCTAAGGATACATGTTTAGTTGCTAAAAGTTCCACGGATACCGGTTGGTTATGGCATAAAAGAATGAATCACCTAAATTTCAAAAACCCCGAACAAGCTTGCAAGATTAGCTCTTGTGAGAGGGTTGCCTAATGAAGTGTTCAAGAAGGAACATATTTGTGATGCATGCGGAAAGGAAAACAAATAAAAGCATCATTTAAAAGCAAAGTTGAGGTTTCTCTTGAAAGAATACTTGATTCTTGCATATGGATCTTTTGGTCCTATAACACCGAAGAAGCACTAATGGCGGAAATACACATTGGTAGTAGTTGATGACTACTCAAGATATACTTGGGTCATATTCTTACTCAAGAAGAAAGAGACTCGAGATAAAGTCGCCGAGTTCTTGAAAAGGCTCGATTGAGAAAAATCTGAGTGTGGTCAAAATCGGATCGACAAAGGAACTGAATTTATAAATCATATCATATCGATTATTGTGCGAGAGAATGGAATTTCACATGAAACATCGGTTGCAAGGACCCCTCAACAAAATGGTGTTCTTTGAAAGAAAGAACAGGACTACGAAAAAAAGAAGTTTGCAAAGGACAATGATAATGAAAGGCGATATTCCTAAAAGATTTTTGAAATTTGAAATTCATCAACCTTTGCATACTACTCTCGGAATAGATCCATTTGACCAAGAGTCGAGGAAAAACACCCTATGAGCTTTGGAATGAAAGGAAGCCTCTTGTTTTTTCTTTCGTGTGTTTTGGTTGCAAGTGTTTCATACACAATAATGGTAAAGATCAGTTGAAAACATTTGATAGTAAAAGTGATGAAGGAATATTCTTAGGATATTTCAAGTCGATAAAACCTTTCGAGAGTTTACAACTATAGGACTCTTATTGTGGAGGAAACACCTCATGTTGTTTTTTGATGAATCTATTTGTGTTCGGAAAAGAAAGCAGGAACATGATCAGATGAACTAACTAAGAGGATCACCAGATTAAGCACGAAACCGAAAGATAAATCATCATTTGAACACGAAAAGAAGAAGTGGGTCACTATCTATGATTGGAGTGACTCGGACTCGAATAAAAAGAAGTTCGGGATGGAAATCGAGGATGGTGAGACTCGGGAAAACCAACACTCCAAAGGTGACCAATCTGAGCGAGACACCGATTCGGACTTCGGGTATGTAATGCCAATGAAGATGTGGTCACGGTGAGGCAAATTCTGAATCTATCAACCAAAGGGGAACAAATGTCTCGACAATGTTCGAATAGAATTTCCCGAGGAAGATGATTCCCTTTCTCCTTTTCTGTTGTTCCCCGAGTTTCTTGATTTAATCGAACCTAACATTTCAAATGTTGAGGATACTATTGAAGGGGAACATCAAGAAGGAAATGGTTAGATAGTCATCCGACAAGTCGGTTGTGGGTGATCTAAGCTGAAGGTGTTAAAACAAGAAGGTTCCATGGTGAGAGTGCACTATTTGTTGCTTCCTATCGGAGAGAAAGAACCTTTCGAGATTGGTGAAGCTCTACAAGATTCTTATTGGATTCTTCTTTATGCAAGATGAAATTTGAATCAATTCTCAGGAATGAAGTATGGGAGCTAGTAGATAGACTGAAAAGGCACAATGTCATTGGAACCAAGTGGGTTTTCAAGAATAAAAGAGATGAAAACAACAACATTGTGAGAAACAAAGGCAAGGCTAGTTGCACAAGGTTATTCCCAAGAAGAAGGCTTGGATTATGATGAAACCTTTGCACCTTGTCGCGAGTCGTTTTTTATGGAGAGTATTATGTGGCTGATTTGATTACAACTCGCAAACAAAACTTATACGTGTAAAATAAACGGTAAATAAGATGAATTTGTTGACCCAGTTCGTCAAGAAAATGACTACTCTGGGGGCATACCAAGCCAGGATATAATATTTCGAGCTTTACACGTACAGTTCCTGATACACCTTATGAAGATGAATCGATGCTGATTGGTAAATGAGTTCTAGGGTTTTTTTGGATATGTGGATGAACACTCTTCTTTTTTTTTTCCTCACCTCTCAAGGGATTTCCTATAGGCAATCTCTCTCTCTTTTTTTTCTCTCTCTTTCCCTTTTCTCGGGGTCCGTCCCCCTTTTCTCTCCTTTTTCGTCTATTTTTGTACTTCGTTAAGCATGAGCTGGATTGGTAAAAGCATGTCTTTGGATTTTTACGGATCATGCAAGAACTCGAAGAGATGTCGCCACGTTTCGATTTCATCTTCTAGATTCATCTTTGTATAAACATTGTCGAAGAAGCTTTTATTGGTCGTTTAAATTAATCTTACATCGGGTCGTATTTTATGTTCGCCGCTCTTGGGTTCCTCGGGAGAGTTGAGTTGAAGATCTTGACTTTGGTTATGTTTGTTCGATAGGCTAGCGAACAATTTCGATGAGTCGGCGAACAAAAAGTAACTTATCCACGGGTGTGATTATTATATTGAATATTACCGTGTCGCTCTTTGATGTTCGATTAATCCTGATTTATTATATCGAACACAACAATACCCCCCAGCCGGGTCGCTTTGTATTCTACATTGGGCCCGGCTGTTAAAGATTGATTGGACCATGCTTGGAAACGGCAAATTCATTTGAAATTTGAATTAGTGTAGGTGTCTATTTAAATCCCATTTCTCCACTTCAAAAATTTTCCCTTTCTCTTCTTCTCTTTTATCATCTTCTGCATTCGAAAGTCTCCGGCGAAGGGTTCATCGTTCCGGCGAATAAATTTACAGGTAACAGTTGCATTTCTCTTCTATTTTATAATCATGGCCTCTTGCTCGAATTCCTCTGTTCAATCCGTCGGTGTAGTTCCCCTTCGTCTTCCCCATAAGTAGAATTCCCAGTAGTGGGTATAAATTTATCGGAGGCAAATGCTTGAATTTAGGATTCCGTTGGCAATTTAAGCAACCATTTTTCTTTTTTTTCTTCCGATTAAAATGAGAAGCCCAAACGAGGTCGGATAGGGTTTTGTCGCATAATGACTTCGTCGGATAATTTGACCATGATTCTTTGCCCCAAATTCAAAATAGGTTTAGGGCTATTGATAATGTTGATGTAATTAGAAATGATCTTCGATATGAGGGGGAAATTTGATTAGAATCGTGAATTTGGCGAAACGAACATAGGTATAGATAATGGGGAAAACTCCTAACTTGGTATACTGTTGGTGTTCCTCATAGTCCAACATATAGCGAAAGTACAATACTCGTTACAATTTTGGCTTGAAGAACAACCCCATAGGATTAGTGTAGAGAACGAGTACCCAGCGAGCAAAATGGCGAGCATAATTGATGTTGATATGCTCGCCCAGCTGCATAGGATTTATGAAACTCCTAAAGATGTTTTTTTCTGGGCACCCGGTCCCGATGAGCGGGCTGATCAACCCCCTGAGGGTTGTGTTGCCGTTAATCTAGATACGATGGAGGCTGGTCTCCGGTTTCCTCTCCATCCGGCAATTACCCGTTTGCTCGTGGAATGGAATATCACCATTACACAGCTTAAACCGAACGGATGGCATATGGTCATCAGTTTTTTGACATTGTTCGGCAAAATGAAGCCAAGGTATTATCCTTCGGCAGCAGAACTTGCTCGGTTAGTGCACTTGACACGTCCGAGGGGCGAACATGGGTGGTTGTTTATGCAAGCCAACGCCAAGTGCAAAATCATCGAGGATGTGCCGAATAAAATCAGTGACTGGAAAGAGAAGTTCTGGTTCGTAGGGGGCGATTGGAAAAGTCCGGCCTCTGGAAGCGAGCCAAATGCTCGTTTGGACATCCCCACTGACTTCGGAGTGTACCGAAGTAAGTGATTTTGTATTTTTCATTCTTCAATTTGAACTGATTTTAACTCACTTTTTATTTTAGTGATTCGGTAGCGTCGGATAAGGAGACAAACGACGGTTATTTCAGCAGCGTTTGGCAGATTGATCTGGAACCTCGTTCAGAAAGATCTGTAATAACTTTGAATACCGCCGAACAGAGAAAGAAAGGAGGTTTGTTCGTGCCTCCTCATCATCTTGTTGCTGTTGATCCTTCTGGTAAGGATTATTTTTTGTTTCTCTATATGTTTCGCGTCCTTTTGTTCGCTGTCATCCGTTAATTCTGATTACTTAATTTATAGCTTTTCTCTTTGTGACCCGTTCTTTGTGAGTACATCCGAGCATACCGAGATGGCTCGAAGAAAAAAGGCCAGAACTTATGACGAGGGCTGAGCGGGAAGCTCGTGAGCGGGTAGGGGGAACGAGGGGCTAAGACGACTCTCATCGGAGTCCCGGGGAGAGTCAAGCCGAGCTCAAAGGGGCTCTTGTTCGGTTGAGCATGGGGCGGTGGAACGGACTCCGTAAAAAAGACCAAGGGTGGAGTCACGGAATGAGGGCAACGAAGCAGGGAAACCGTCGAACATGGGTCGACCGAAACAGGGCATTTGGTCGGCGAAATCGCATAAGCATCTTTGTCCGGGGTGACTCCGGACCCCCATTTGTCGAGCCCGATCAGGCGGCCGTACTCTGTTGTTGGTCCCATTTCGCAGATTGTCGAAATGGAAGTTGGTACATCTTCTCCCCCTCCAGCTGGGCCCCGATCATGGACTCCGATCGATCCCGAGCTCCGATCTCCCGAAGACAAATCATTCCTAGGATGGGATCCGCTCGCGTGCAAGGTGTACACTTTGTTCGTTCTGTATGTTGCCTTGATTTTTGGTTGACATCTCTACTCACTTGTCAAATGTGTTCGTATTGCAGGTTAAGGCAGGTTGTCGCCTTTAATGCCCAATCTAAAGAACTACTTCTGCTCACCAAGTGTTCGCAGAGTTCAGTGCGGGTTTTAACATGTTCAAAAAGCTTGCCGGACTTCGCTCGAAAGCATGGACTAACGACTGGAGGAGTCTACTACTGAGTCCCACCCCCTCGAAACCATGCGTTTGGGATGGTGCTTCGTGGTCGATCTTTGGTCGCCTGGAGAAAGCTTATGCTCAATCGGGCCAACATCAAGCCAACTATTTGGCTCGATTAGGAACTTTGAAGATAAGGTGGTCGGCTTTGAGCGAGGTCCAGGATGAGTTGAAATTGGCTCAAGAACAAACTGTTTAAGGCTGAAATTTGGTGCCCAAAGGGCTCAAGAGGATGCTCGCCAATTTCAAGAGAATGCTCGCCTAGTCAAGAGGATGCTTTCGTCATACAAGAGAGGCTCTAGATCGATCCCTGGGGAGGTAATCAATATCACGAAGGGCTCAAGATGAAATGATCATTGAGCTTAGTAGACTCGGCTGATGTTGAAAGGTGGGTGGAAAGCGAGAAGGACGAGCTCGGCCAATGACTTCGTTATATTTGAAGAGACCAACACCCGTTTAGGGCTTGAAAATTCTAAGTCGCACGATGGCGGTATATTGACTCCATGTCTAATTTTCGTGACATTTGTGCTTTTCCGATGCCATTCGACCGTTCGCCACACACTCAACGTGAGCAAATTGCCCCCTCCCCGTCCGACTTTCAAAGAAGATTTGGTTGATAATCCTCCAGATCGTGACCTCCCAATGCCGGATTTGAATGGTGCAGGTGACTTTTTTCATTTCTTCCCGAAGGATCAAAATTGACGACCAATTGCGGATGAAGAGGAGAACGCAGATGTTATTTGCTCACGAGGTTGCCGACCAAACTCTTGACCGAATCTGGGACCAATCTGATACAGGCGAGCAAGAACCTCCCAGAATCGAAAGCAAAAACGCAGCCCAAATGAGCATCCGATATCCGAACATTCTGGTGCTGTTGGAAGGACCGAACATAATGTGTTCGATATTTCCCTTCCTTCTACACCTAATTTTGACTTTATAGCTTGATGTCTTTTTTTTTTCTTTGTAAGACTTGTGTAATTTCGTCTTCTTCACTTTTTAATTCGAACAATATATCTTTAATCTGTTTCTTGTTGATACTTCTTCTCTTGTAGAATATTTCTTGATTGAACAAATGGATTTCATATTGAACTCGTTTTCTAACCCATTTTGTTGAGGATGAATGTTGATACTTGTGTTGCTTGATATTTGCTTTGTTGCTTTGCGTTAAACTTTATTGCTTTCGATTTTTGCCTCTTTTTCTTGAATGAATTCGAACATTGGGTTTGTTCATGCCCGCCTCTCGACTTCTTTCGGTTTTGATTGTCTTATTAGCGTTGAATCGGTTGATCGTCTTATTTAGGTGCGACGGATGGGTTACTTTATGAACCCCCTTTCTTGGTGCGCGATCGTCTTATTTAGGTGCGATCACTTCATTACTGGCCGTCTTATTTAGATCGACCCGTATTTCGTCACCCATTTCGTCTTCTGGGGTATCTGTAAGTACTAAGTCGGCTTAAGGCGCGACTGCGTACCCATTACTCGCTTTTTTTTTGCGGGGAATCGAATCTGAATTCGTTCGTCGGTGAACATAGACTGGGCTCGTTCGTCTTTGTTCGGTCGTCCGGCTTAGGTGCGACCTCAAATAGGCTGAACTAGAAAATCTTATTGAACAAAAGTACAAATATCATTCTTTTTTTTTTGCAACACTTTGTATTCTATTACATCGTTCATACCGTGAAGAAGACTATCTATTACACAACTATTATTATCGGATCGGGTTTTTGATTTAAAACACGTCTTGAGTAGATTTAACTGGCCTCGCCTTGCCCAAGGAATTGATGTTGACAAGGATATGGCACATCAGTCCGTTTACCTTTTCTCCTTTTTGTAACATGCTCAAGCAAAGAAGAAGATAAGCTTTTTGTCCCTCCCCGACAAGCTGTGGTTATGTGGTGGCCGCGGGCATGAGCATGTGGCGAGCATTCACCGCCGCTTTAAAATAAATGCGACAAAATTTTTCACCGCACCATTATTCCTCCCTCCGGTAGATGCCGGCGTCCAAGATCGCATCTTATTTTGGTGGATTCTATGCCATCCCTCCCTTCGAGGAGGAGATTTTGGGGATGCATAGGGGACTTCTTATGGCTTATTATCGCATAGCGGTGAGTAACGTGGAGTGGTAACCACGATTCTTCCGAAAGCATCTTGAGTCCCAAGAATCTGCCTCAACTTTGCTTTCAATCTAATGTGAGGTAAAATACTCAGATCCGGACAGATGTTCGATTCAAACTAAATGATTTTTGAATCGAGAGTCAATTCTTCTACGTCTGGGGCATACTAAGCCGTCTTCCTTCTGAGAATCGTAGTATTTTTGAAATCAGCCTCTGTCCTTCTTTCTTCCAACAAGTCTGAACTCAGAGCGAGTGCCTGGTCATTAATATGCTCTCCAAAAGTCATTGTTCGATGACTTGGAATTTTGATTCTGGGGTATAATAAACCGCACCAAATGCTAAAGCAAAAGGGGTCTCCGCCGTTGATGTTCTGAAAGTTGTTCGGTAAGCCCACAATATTTCAGGCAATTCTTCAGCCCATCCTCCGCCCTTGGAATTATCAAGTCTAGCCTTGAGGGTATGCTTGATAATTTTATTAAACTTCAACTTGACCATTATTTGGGGATAATATGGAGTCGAGTAGTGCTTTTTTAATTCCCAAATGGAGCACAATTTTGTCCGAATTCACTTCCATCGAATTGTTTGCCGTTATCCGTGACCAATGATTGGGAAGCCCAAATCGACAGATAATGTTTTTTCCAAACAAAGTTCCACATCCTTTGTTCGGTGATTTTAACAATGACCTAAACTTCACGCCCATTTAGTATAATAATCAACGGCTACGGCAAGATATCTAACTCCCGATGTGCGGTTGGAATGGGCCGATTAAATCGATTCCCCATTTAGCAAATGGCCATGGACTATAAACCGATACTAAATCTTCAGGTGGGCTATGAATGAGTGGAGCATGTACCTGGCATTGATAGCAGGCACGAGCATACGCGACTGTGAATCCTTTTTAAGGGTTGGCCAATAATAACCTTGCTCGATTATTTTATGAGCCGGAGACAAGCCCACTCGTATGATTTCATAAACTCCATCATGGATTTGTTGCGGTATACATGTCCCTCTTCAGAGTAATACACTTTAAAAGTGGAAGTGAGAAGCTTTTTTTGTACAAATGCTCGCCTATAATAGTATATCGAGCGGTATGTAATCTCGAGGCGCAGTAGCTTGTGCTTTATTTTGAGGAGAAGTCCTTTTTGTAAATAACTCATTATTCGAGTCATCCAAGTTTCTTGTTCGGCTTGTTATTTGGGCAATCGTAACCCCGAACGGATATGTATAGCCGTGACGACCACAATGTTCGTCGTGTTCGTCACTCCTTCCTGCCTTTGCCAGCGTACAAAGTTGTCGTGAACGAATTACCCATTCGTGGTAATTGTTCAATGAAAACTTGGTCAAAATGCTCGAGCAACTCTTTTGCTAGTTGTTGATATTGAGTCATTTGTTCGCCTCGGGCTTCATATTCGCCTGTTACTTGATAAACAATTACCTGAGAATCATCAGAGATCATCGACCTTTGAATTCCCTATAGTCATTGCCATCTCGAATCCAAATGATCAAAGCTTCATATTCAGCTTCATTATTTGTTCTTTGGAAAATCAAATCGGATGGTCATTTGTAAACGCGTTTACTGGTTGGAAATTTGATGAGAACTACGCCTGCTCCGGCTCTTAAACTTGTTGATGATCCATCAACATACATATGCCATGGTTGATCGACAATTTCGTCAGGAATTTGTGGATATGTCAATTCAACCATGAAATCGGCCATAGCTTGACCTTTCATTTTGTTCATTGGAGGAAAGTAATGCCGAATTATCTAATTCCACCGCCCATTTGAGCAATCGCGGGCGATATCTGGTCGGTGGAGGACTTATGAATGGAAATGCGGTCAATACCTCAACCGAGTGGTCGAAAAAGTATGGTCGCAATTTTCGCACACACTTTCATTACGGAGGGCGTATGCTAATTTTTCCAATGGAGAATCTGGGAGTTCGGCCTCTTTTAGCACTTGGCTAACATAATAAATGGGCAAATGTGTGGTTCCTTCTGCCCATTTAGTACAAAGACTAATTGCATGTTCGGATGACAAGATCTGAGATAGAGTTGTTCGCCTCGAAATGTGCTTAGACAAGGTTCCGAGTATCTGCGAGGTCTTCTTTTAATGATTCAAATGCATTCTGGCAATGCTCGGTCCACTGAAACTTCCCCTTCTTTAATGCATCAAAGAAAGGTTTACATTTGTCCCCATTTCGTGATATGAACCGGCTTACGGAAGCTAATCGTCCGGTTAACTTTTGGACCTCTTTCACATTTCTGGGGGCTTGCATATCGAGCACAGCTTGAATCTTTGACGGATTCGCTTCAATCCCCCGTTGACTAACCATATGTCCGAGGAATTTGCCTGAATGAATCCCAAAACTGCATTTCTTGGGATTTAACTTCATATTATATTTTCTTAGTATATCAAACGTTTGTGCGAGGTGAGCGATGTGGTCTTCCTTATGTTCGCTCTTTACCACAATATCATCGATATATACCTCAATTGTTCGGCCGATGTGTTCTCACGAACATTTTGCTCACCAAACGTTGATATGTTGCTCGGCATTCTTTAATCCGAATGGCATCGTTGTTAAGCAAGACATATTCTTTTCACTGCAGAATGCTGTATTCTTTTGATCGTCCGGATGCATTGGTATTTGGTGATAACCAGCGAACGCATCCATAAATGTCATGAGTTCATGGCCCGCTGTATTATCAACCAAATAATCAATGTGCGGCATTGGAAAATTATCTTTTGGACATGCCTTATTCAAATCAGTGAAATCAATACACAGTCTCCAAGATCCATTTGATTTGCGAACGAGTACAGGGTTCGCAAGCCATTTTGGGCATTTTACCTCTCGGATCAATTTGTTGTCAAGGAGCTTTTTGATTTCACTATTCATCGCCGCATATTTTTCCGGACTAAATTTTCTGCGTTTCTGAACAACTGGAGCTTGTGTTTGATCAAGGTTGAGGGAGTGGCAGGCATGCTCTGGATCTATTCCAACCATATCTTCGTGTGACCATGCGAACACATCTAAATTTGCTCGAAGGTAAGTAATTACTTCTGTTCGGATTGGTTCAGGTAATTCTGAACCAATGAACACTTCTAACTCAGGTCTGTTCGGGTCGACATTGATTGGTTCCAATTGCTCAACGGGAGTCGCTTGCTTTCTTTTTTGCTTCCACCGAGGGTCTTGAATGGGTCCCCGGGGTTCATCATCAACCTCCATAGGTTCAAAACCTATGCGAGGCTCTAGGTCCGATCGCTCGTTTGGCTGATCTATGTTCATTTGATCTGGGAGATCGGAGGAATCAATTGTTTTTCCACATTCTATGTTCGCGCCTTTTGTATTCGCACGATTGGTTATGCTCGCCGAACTCATGTTCGACGGAAGATGTTTAGACGATGTTTTTACTCGCCGGCTTGACTCACCAATCTCCCCTGTTCGTTCCATCATGTTAACAATATTTTGTTTTTCTGGTACACATGATAGCAAACAATCTCGAGCCTTCTTTTGATCTCCTTTTACACTCCCCGTTCCATCTTGAGTCGGAAATTTAACACAATAGTAATACGTGGAACAGGCCGCTTTGAATTCCTGAATAAACGGGCGACCTAGAAACCCGTTATAAGTGGACTGAACATCGACGATTACAAAATCTAACATTCTAGTTCGTCTAATGTTCGGATTCAAAGTTGATTCTAGTTCGACTCCTAACCTAATCATGCCATAGGGTTGGGTCACAGATTCCCCAAAGCCCATTATAGTATGATTACATGGTTCAATATAACCGCTCAAATCCCCAACTTGTTTTTCCATCTGGTGAAGGGTACTAACGAATAAAATGTTTGCATAAGCCCCAGTATCAACTAAGAGGCGATGTACCTTCAACCCGGAGGAGACTTGTTAATCGATGGTTAAGGAGTCGTTGTGGGGAGTTATAATTCCGTCAAGATCGTCCTCCGAGAAAATGATTTGATGTGTAGGTGGGGAACTGGATGATGTGTTCGCCACCTTTATCTGATGGATGTTCTGCATGGCACGCATCTCCATCTTTTTGCGTCTGTTCGATAACGTTGGCGCCTGGTAACATCCACCCACAGGACCATATTCAGGACGAATCATTTGGATTTCTTGACTTTCTTGACCTCTTCCAACAGTAGGAGGCCCTCTTTTGGACGTTTCAGGTCTCTTGCGTGATTCTTCGGGATCACTGTCAAATATTTGTTCGGCCTTTCGCTTTCCCCTTCGGTCTTCTGTCTTTTCCATTCGCGAATCCTCGTTTCACGGGCTTTTTAAGAACTGGGAAAGACGATTTTCTTCATATAGCTTCCAAAGTTGACGGAGTAAATCGCGACAATTTTCTGTATTGTGCCCGATATACTCGTGATAATTACAGTATTTGGAAGCGTTGAGTCGACGCTTATCCATTACAATTCTTCTTGGCCGGTCTAACATGTCCCGATCTTTGATTTGATTAAAGATGGTTTCTGCTGAAACGCCCAAAAGACTTCGAAGGGCATTTGCTTCTGCTCTTTGTTCGAAAGGTTTGAAGGAAGCTGGAGATCTGTACCCCCTTCATTCATCGTTTTTCTTTTCAAAGCTTTCTAGCGATGGGCTCTGTCTCAATTGTGATTGTAGCGAGCAAATCTTGCATAGCTATAATTTTAGCCGCCATTTCTAAACTCGAATATGAGTTCGCCAATCTTGATGCATGGCCTTCCACATGTCATAGATTTAAAGTTAGGCCTCCGAGCCACGGCGAGGATCTTAGCATCCTCTTCTTGGGGGCTCCATCATATAAACATTTATCAAATCTTTCTACGTATGATCGGTCGACTCACCTTTTAGTTGAGAAAAATCATAACCTTTGTTTTCGGGCAAAGGAGGCGCACATGGACGGAGAAATGGGACAAAAATTGTCGTCCCGGGCCAGCGAAAAGATGTGATGGACGCAGCCGGGTAAAGTGGTAAACCATCTATGTGCTCGATCACCCAAAGTCATGGGGAATGATCAGATCTAGGCGTCGCGTCTGTAGCCCCATCGCGATCATAAAAGTTCGAGTATTTGCCGAGATGGACATGAGGATCCGACTTCAAAGATCGAAAAATAGGAATTGGTGGTGGTCTTTGCGACTTTCTCTTGGACTTCGCCGCCATGATCGCTGGTGATAATGGCGAGCAAGGCACGGTGCTCGATCGAGGGTATTTTTAGTCGCGCCGGATCGGCCTGTAATCCTCGATGGCTTTTTGCATTTTCGCAAATTTTGGGATCGATAGACTTAGATTGGGGCTGTTTCCCATCATGAGGATCTCGTGGATCATGCTCGTGATGGGGCAGTCCCCCTCTCCAAGTTTGTCCTTGACTACCCAATCGGTGACGGATAGACAACTTTGTTCCCACCGATATTTGTTCGGTGTGCGGATGCTTTTGAAGATCTGAATGCGCGGGCACCTCTATTGGATGTCTTTTTCTTGGATCCTGTCTCCTGTTATTACCGATTCGGTCTTTGGCGGAGAGCCTCAAACGTCCAAACGCTGATGGTCTAGACCCTTGAGGCTGTTCGTCATCCGACGTATCATCGGCTTTTTTACTGGTCCGCTTTGCAGTTTTCTTTTTAGCTTGTTTGCTGTCGGGTGTATATGAATGCTGCTCTTCCTGCTTTTGAGCCTCTAACTTAGCCAATTCTTTTTCTGCCCTCTCTTTCTGTGCTCGCAGCAAGAAAGTGATTGCTTTTGAAGTGGCCGCCGGATCATTGGCTATATCCTCAAGATTAATAGTTTCTACTGCTTGATCTTTATGAGGCTGACGCTGGGCCTCTTTTCGGTCATATGGTCGGCTTTGTTCCGACCTCTCCGTTTGGGTGTTCCTAGATTGAGGCATTATATTTCTTTTTTCTGCCTCGGCTAACTAAGGGTTCGTGTATGGGTTGATTTTTCTCCACCCTCCTTCTAGCGCCAATTGTCGCGAGTCGTTTTTTATGGAGAGTATTATGTGGCTGATTTGATTACAACTCGCAAACAAAACTTATACGTGTAAAATAAACGGTAAATAAGATGAATTTGTTGACCCAGTTCGTCAAGAAAATGACTACTCTGGGGGCATACCAAGCCAGGATATAGTATTTCGAGCTTTACACGCATAGGTTTCGATACACCTTATGAAGATGAATCGATCTTTGATTGGTAAATGAGTTCTAGGGTTTTTGGATATGTGGATGAACACTTTTTTTTCCTCACCTCTCAAGGGATTTCCTATAGGCAATCTCTCTCTTTTTTTCTCTCTTTCCCTTTTCTCGGGTCCGTCCCTTTTTTCTCCTTTTTCGTCTATTTTTGTGCCGTTAAGCATGATTTGGATTGGTAAAAGCATGTCTTTGGATTTTCTGGATCATGCAAGAACTCCAGAGATGTCGCCACGTTTCAGATTTCATCTTCTAGATTCATCTTTGTATAAACATTGTCAGTAAGAAGCTTTATTGGCCGTCGAAATTAATCTTCATTTGCTCGGGTCGCACTTTATGTTCGCCGCTCTTGGGTTCCTCGGGAGAGTTGAGTTCAAGATATCGACTTTGGTTATGTTTGTTCGACAAGCTAGCGAACAATTACGATGAGTCGGCGAACAAAAAGTAACTTATCCACCGGTGTGATTATTATATTCGAATATTACGTGTAAGCTCTTTGATGTTCGATTAATCGATTTATTATATCGAACACAACACAATTGTTGCAAGACTAGAAGCCATCGATTGTTTTTGCATATCTTTGCCCACATGAAGTTCATGATCTATCAAATGGATGTGAAAAGTGCATTTCTGAGCGGTGTGCTTAAAGAAGAGGTTTATGTGGAACAACCTCCGGGTTTCAAACAGAATGACCAAGTTTTTACGTGCTCGGAAAAAGCCTTGTATGGTCTCAAACAAGTACCCGAGCATGGTATGATACTCTTTCTCGGTTTCTTCTTGACCATGGTTTTGTCAAAGGGATCATTGATAGAACTCTGCTGAGGATAGAGGATGGGGAAGATATCTTACTAGTTCGGATATATGTTGATGACATCATTTTTGGATCTCCAAACCATCATTTGTGTGAAAAGTTTTCAACAGCGATGAAAGGCAAGTTTGAGATGTCAATGATGGGAGAGATGAATTTCTTTTTCTAGGTCTTCAAGTGAAACAATCAAAGGAAGGAATATTCATCAACGAGCAAAGTACACCAGAGATCGATTGCTAAATATGTTGTACAGATTGCAATACTGATTAGGATTCCCATGAATACTAACTACAAGATGGATCGATTACGAAGGAAAATCGATAAGCCATACCGATTATAGAGGAATCATTGGATCATTGCTCTATCTTCTGACAAGTAGGGCGGATATAACATTTCTTTGTTGGGATATGTGCAAGATACCAAAGCTAATCCTAAGGCTAGTCACATGGAGGTCGCCAAAAAGATCTTGAAGTATCTTAAAAGGCACGATGAATAGAGGATTATGGTATCCGGTGATGATAACCTTGAATTAACCGGTTACTCGAGATGTCGATTATGGAGGTTCTTGAAATTGATGAAGTCCACTTCGAGAACTTGTCAATTTCTAGGAAGTAAGCCGATATCTTGGTTTTTGAAGAAATGGACCTCAAGAGTAACCAAAGATTCTCTTGAAATACATGGCTGCGGGAAGTCTGCGTGTTTCAGATTCTTTTGTCTCGCATAACAATTAAGGGATTATAAAGTTGTAGCCAATGAAGTACCAATATTTTGTGACAATAATAGTGCCATTGCTATTTCACAAAATCCATTATTGCACACCCGATGCAAGCATGTGGATATCGGACATCACTTCATCGAGAGATCATGTCGAGAAGAAGGACATAAGGATGGAGAAAATTCATCTTGATAAGCAGAGAGTCGATATCTTGACTAAACCTTTGGTTGAATCAAGATTTTAGGAACTTCGGTTGAATTAGGGATGTTAGAACCGGTGTATAGAGTAAAATCGAAAAATTGAAGATTTTCGGATGCATGAAGTTTTCTCGTAATTCTCTTGAGAAGCTCGGGATAAAATGGAAATAATTGAATCGAGTCTCGGGAAACTCAGATTCTTGAAGGTCAAGATTTCAAGAGCTTATTGAACCTATTCAAGATTTCGAAGATTATAACGACATTTTTCAAGGTCAGTACTCAGTAAGACTGATAGAGGGAAATTAGTCTGAAGAAGTAATGACTCATGCCACTCATTTATTGCTTAAGTAAAACTCAGTAATCATTTGCAATAAATACAAAACACCTGAGGAATGTTTTTGGGCAGGTTCGTTTTAAATTCCGAAGAAGGTCAACAGTCATTTAATGCTCTGTTGCATTAATGACCAATGAGGATGTTTTGGCGGCTTACTTTTCGGAGATCGTCGGTTCGTATACCCGATTAATCGGAGATTAATCTCAACCATTGTTTTTCACCTAACCAATGTGATTCCCCACTATCTCGAAGCTATTTATACCCCAATAAGTCATTCAAGCCAAAATTTTATCAAACCCTTCGTTCCCAAATCCTCTGCAAATAAATCCCCTTTGCCCAGAAATCTCCAAGCCCTAAAGCTTCAATTCTTCAATCAATCTCTAAAATGGCCCCAACCTTGTTCGAGAGATTAGCCGAAACCAACAAGTCGTGGTACGAGTTCGTTGTTTCACTCGAAAACAACAACCAACTCAAAGCCGTAAGAGGAGGCTCGCGATATGATTCGACTGGCTAAACTCACCCATCTAGTCGCAAGCCGACCAGACCAGGAGTTTGTGAAAGAGGTAATCGAATTCATCTATAACTTGAAGATAGATGAAGATGACTGTATGCATTCTAAGATAATTGTATCACATTTAGAGCAGTCGTCCAAATACATCGATTTTGAGAGGGATCTGTATATAGTTCCGAAAAATCTGAATGATGTTTTTGAGCTCTGTGATAGAGGAGAGGATCCTGCGATGTATATGTCAGGAAGAGAACAGGAGTACTTAGATAGGATTGCTGAGAATCCTGTTAAATTTGAGGCGATATTGCATAAGAGGCACTTAATGCCACAATATCGTGTGCTGATGGATATTGTGAGCAAGAGCATCATGAGTCTTGGGGGAGTTTTGAGCGCATCAAGACCAAGCTCGATTGATGGCGGCGATAGAGGCCTCACCCACCAACGACTTCAATGGCTGAAATTTTTGATTCAGACGGTGAGTGAGCGAACCAAAGTTTTGAAGAAGATTGACGGACGATCTCAATAAAGGCAAGATCCACCATGCCACCAAAATTGCTTATATTTTGGAGATGTGCAGAGAGGAGGAGGATATCTTCGCCAATTCGACCTCATTCCCTAAGTCCAAAATTCTCTTTAAGCCCATTGCTGCAAAGAAGCAAGTCATCAGGGGGAAATGAGAAAAGAAGGTAGAATCACCGATTCTTGGGAAAAAAGAGACTCAACAAACACAGGGGGAAGGTTTTGTTGGAGGCAAAGATGGAGCAGGTGCAAGAATAATGAAGCGGAAGAACCTTGCCCCAAAGCGCAGAAGATTGGCGGTTCTCATCGATGAAGATGGCAAGGATTCTCGAGGAGATTCAACCCGAGGGCCAAACCGCCCGAGTTCGCCATTGCAAGTTTTTGGCTCAAAGTTATCTCAAAGGCACAAGAACAGATCGAGGAGCAGTGTCTTCTCCGAGGTGCTTGAGACATCTCTAAGTTCGCATAAAATTTCTCAGAAATTTTCAAAAGGAACTCAGCCCTCGAGATTCCTACCAAAAAGTGCAGCTCGCATGCCAGAAGAGCCAACTCGTAACCAACTGGAGGAAGGTCACCAGCCTCGTAACCCACTCAGATGAAAACCGAGGACCTCGACGCAGACAACCTTCGTGAGGTCGCTAAGACTCGTGAGCGTAATATTCTTGATGAAGCCCCGAAAGGATCTACTTCTTGATCCTCGCCAGGTTTTAACTGAACCAGAGCCCGAGATGGAAGAAGGCGAGGTCAACATAGTGGAGGAGCAAGGGGAACGGTTCATTCTTGACCGCTACCTGAGCTCGGCTCCCCTCGATCTGCAAGATGTTTTCTTGATTAAGGACAACTCTGTTCATCCTCAATCGGACTCTTCCCGAGATGCTTGATATTGCCGCTTTTCGGAGGGAAGATCGGTGGAATGAGGAGACGGCCTTTCGACCGACTCTCGTGGTTGAATGACAAAGCTCAAGATGAAAACTCCGATTTTGATGAGTGGTTCGAGAGGAAGTTAGGCGAGAGAAAAGCTACCGAAGTTGGAGCCCAAAGCGGCGGAGACAAATCTCAAGATGGAGATGGGGACCAACCGGGGAGATGTTGAGGATCACCCTCGGATGGAAAAGGAGACTTCATTCTTGATCAACCCGAATTGGTCAACCTCGGATCGGTTAGCACTCTTCAGTACATTTTGGCACTATTAACAATTATGCCAAAGTTATTCGAAAAGTTCTATCTTTAATTCAAATTGTCGATAAAATGACCGAGGCTCATTGAAGATGAAGCTCGGTTGGAGATCGGAGCTCGAGGATGAAGGCAAGCTCTGGGATGATCAAACAAAGACAAAAGGTGCAGAAGGTTCCTGAGATTGATCTCACTCCATTGATGGAGAAACTTGAGAAGGTTGAGCCAATGATGATCAAGATTGCTCATATGGAAGAAACATTGGCCAATCAAGCTCGGAAGATGGAAAGTCTTAGTCGGTCTTGTAGGGTGCTAATCAAAACACTCGACCTCGCGCAGATGACCTCCATGGAAGATAAAAATGAAAAGTTGGAGGGAGTCAAGGTCGAGCTCAAATGATGAAATGAAACGAAAAGCACCAGGAGTCAATCGCATTTCTAGAGGAGAAATTGGCAGAGAGGAATGAAGTGATGATAAAATCTGATGTTGAGGAAATGAGCTCAATGCTCATGACCAAGATGACAGAGATTTTCAAGGAAGAACTCTCGGCCGGTTGCCCATTTATCTGAAGAATTTTTCGTGGCCAAGAACCATCTAAGGAGAATTTGGAAGACTAACAAGATCGAGATAGCGAGGAGAAGTTTTGTGTGAGCAAAGAACAATATCACATGGACACAAGATACTTTCGGACTTCTTCCAAATTACGGTGCCAAGAAGGGGAAAAGGAAGGTGAAGACCTCGGGGAAGTTCATGGCACGTACTTTGGAGAAGGAGGCTCGAAAAGATCTTTGAAATGTATAATCTATCCAAAGCCTTAAGAGAAGTCGGTTACCGGAGAAGTTGAAGTTCGCCAGTAGAGAAGTCTATCTACACTCGAGTTTCTGAGCAAACCATGCTTGATGTTGCAAGAGAGAAACTGAGTGCTAGAGCAAAGGTTGGAACAAGCCAAGCTGCTGCTGATTTGCCTATGAAGAGGAAAGCCTTGGGCGTTGTTCAACCTGTAAGCAAGCGTGCGAAGGCTTCTAAGCCAATCCAGAGAAAACTGATTCTGGATGATGAAGAAACGGAAGAATCTGAGTCTCAACCTCAGAAGAAAGTCTTCAACACGAGAGATGCTCAAGACACTCCAATTAGAACAAAGCTAAGAAAGTCGCTTTGCCCGGTCTCAAAGGTGCGTCGCGGATCGAAAAAGAAGATAGACGAAGAGCAGAATCGAAGGAGTGAATTCAGAAAGTTTGCGAGCAAGAGGAAAGGGACATCAAAAGCACTAAAGTGGCCCCACGTTGATAAATGGATGCCTATCAAACTCAACGATATGTGGGAAGAAGTCAAGAGAACCTTCTAGTTCAATTATGATGTTCTCAGGGAATGGAGAGGGGAAATCTCAGATCAGAATGAATCATTCATTGAATATCTCCTAACCTTCTATCCAAAGTATCTACAGGGCTGGATTAACCTTGCGGATGAAGGAGAGGTACAGATAGTAGTCCCCTGGTTCATATTCCTATCCTCCTCCAAGACTTGGTAATGGCTTGGTAAATGAGAAGGCCATTACTCAAGAGATTGCTCAGTATGCTGGTCAGTTGGGTCTAACAGGAAACAGTTCGGATATCATCAAGGAAAGAAATGAGCTGAAGAAGAGATATTTTGAATGTTCAACTGGATGTGCCATTGATGAAGTTGAGAATGAAGCAAAACCAAGAGCGAAGATCAAGAGCCAAATCAAGATCAAGATCAAGACTCGGAAAGATTACGTAATCTTTAAATTTTTATCTTTTGATTTTGTTGATAAACTCATTGTAATCAGAATGGGATACCAATCATCAATGAAGATTTATCATTATGCTCAAAAGATAATATCTCATTATCTTATTTACATGTCTTTTATTTTGATATCTTTGAATGAATGTCTCTGAACTGATTGTATGTTGATAAGGGAGAAATTGTCTGAATTTGGGGGAAATTGTTTAAGTATTTAGTAATGAACTACTTAAAGAGATTCATTCTTGAAGAAATTTTTGAATGATTTAAATTGTTAGGAGTTTTCTGTTTTAAGAAATTGTTGGGAGACAACCAATCTTGTAATAGGATAAACCAAAACACGAGTATAGGTTATATGTTTGTAACAAGATAGGTTTGGCATCATCAAAAAGGGGAAATTGTTGGGAGATGAATTTAATAAAGATATATGATTTTGATTAGATCCCAAAACCCCGAGTATGACATGTTCAGAATGATCTTGATAGATGAGTCAGGATTCACTTTTAGAGTATTCAGGATGTTATCTGCAAAATGTATAGCCAACAGATATAGCTTTCGAGAATAGGTTCTGAAGACTCTGAAGAACTCAGTATGTTTTTGAAGAAATCAAGTTTCAAAGATGAAATCAAGTATTCAAGACTTCGCAGAAATCGAGATATCAAGACTCGATGAGGGATCCGAGGAAATCAAGATCAAAGACGAAGATTCGATTGTATCGGTCGGAAGAGTCGGAAGACTCAAGACTCAAGACTCAGAAGATTCTGAAGACGCAAAATCAAGATCAAGATTGAAGATCAAGAATCTTGATGGCACAAGAAATATCAAGACTCGGTGAGTGTCTTGAATGCTCGAAGATGAACCTAAATGTTCCGAGGCACTGAATATATCTATCTGAAGGATGCAACACTGAGAAAAATGCGATTCCTTAGAAAGTTAGATATTGCCAAGACATTCAAATGCAGACAAAAGGAACTAAGTCAAAAGTGTTGTTAAGGTTATATCAAACTCAGAGTTTGTAACCAAAAAAGAGCCGTTGAAGGTGTCTACCTTAACCGGAGACAAAAAGTCAAAAAGAGGAAGACAACATTGTAGCATAACGACATCGACAAAGGGTGGAAAAAAAAGATGTCAGATGTACAAAAGTTCCAGACTACAAAAAGTGAAGACCGACTACATGAAAGTCTATTGCCTAGAACGTGTTAGGGAGTTTCAAACCCTAAATATAGCCGTTTCTCACACACCATAAGAGGGAACTCACGAAGCTATCTCTCCAACGGATAGTTTTCAAAAGTGACCTTGGTGTATGCCTATAAATACTGGTGACCCTCTACATTGTAAGGTTACGGGAAATTTATACGCAACTCAAGAGCTCAAACTTATTCTTGCAAAAGTTAAAAGCTTTCGAAAAACTTAGAATTTCCCAAGTGCTTCTATATTGAAGAGAGCTCACTATACTAAGCCTAGCTTGATAAGAATTATCCAAAGCTTAGTCGAGATATCCTAACCCTTTGCATTGTGCTTCATTGTAAAGGATATCTCATCCTAGTTGGAAACCAACCGAGAAACCCCAAACCCTTGAGAAGGTAGTTGGAGTGTGTTTGTTGGTGAGAAAGAGTTGTAAAGAGTTAGTAAACTATGCGGAGTAGTCAGAAAACTCTAAGAGGAGAAGTTAGTAAGCTACAGGGGTAGTCTGAAAGCTTGTTTGTGTTTGAGTAAGTAAACTACGGAGGTAGTCAAAAAAGCTCAAGGTCGGGTTGAGTAAGTAAACTATGTGGAGTAGTCGAAAACTCGGGGCGAAGTTGAGTAAGTAAACCACTGCGAGGTAGTCGTAAAGCCTCGAAGTGATTAGTGAATTTCTCTCGAGGATCGAGAGAGTGGATGTAGGAGCTTGAGTCTCTGAACCACTTTAATTGTTGTGTTCTTTATTGCTTTCCTTATCGTGCTTTTAATTTGCATTGACTTAATTTTGAAAGCATACTTTTCAGCGATATTCGAGTTGGAATCAATCCTTTGAAGTTGCATGTAATTGAATCACGGCTTAATCACTAATTCATAAAGGAAGGTTTTTCAAAGAAAGCTTAAAACGAGTATAAACTAAAGGCCAACCATTACGCGACGAATTGAGTAAGCTAGAACAGATAGTTACCAAATTGAACTCTCTTCCGAGGATTCAATAAGTTAGTTATCGATCCAAGCAACTCGGGATCTCGACACTCGGGACTCGGTTGGGATTATCTCGACGATTCGAAAGCGGCTTTCAGATCTTTGTCTCGATGACTTTTGACTCAAAGTGATCGTGCTTCTCGAACCTAATCTTGGGATTATCGACCCAAGTGACCTCGAAGAAGAAAAAGTTTTAAAAATCTTGAACACGTGTATTCCCCCATACACGTGTAAAACTCATTTGCACCGGGACCAACAATTGCCACTATCATGACGGAGGACCTTTACACCAAATGAGTGTCGAGATCTGTTGGAAGCAGATTTGTGGAAGCTTTATGAAGATGGGCGGTGAATGAGTTTGTCAAGAATCTCAGGCGGCATAATCGGGGGGGCAAGGTTAAAGATGACCGCCAACCCGGTAGGAGATCAAAAAAAAAAGAGAGCCCGCGGATAGGGGTCAGACAGGTGGAGTCACATGCCACCCATACCAGAGGGGCACGGGAGGTCGATCATCCACACCATCTCGCCCTCACCCACGATAGGGGCACATCTCTCGACCTCCTCATCAAAGCGTCACCTAAAGGCGGAAGTCGGGGCAATGGAGAATGCTCAAAGAATGGTTACGCCCATCTTGGTTGTGGACCAGAAGAAACCCATAAAAATTGAGTTCGGAGAAATAGACAAAGTTTGGAGTCGTGTGCCGAACATAGACCCATTGGTCATAAAGGCCAATATCATGGGGACGATCATCTTGGGATCTTGGTCGACGGGGGGGCCTTCGCAACATTCTGTTTAAAAAGACCCTAGACCAACTCGGGGATTTCGAAGCATACATCACCCCATGCGATCATACAGTGAAGGGCTTCAGAAATGCGACAATCAAACCTCTGGGCATGATCAGCTTGTCTGTGGAGCTTGTATCCACCTTGGATGAGAAGGTCAGAACACTAGGCTCCTAGATTTCCTTGTAATCGACCTCGAAAGCACCTTATAACGAACGCTTCGGGGAGGCCATTTGTTTTAACGAATTCGAGGCTACGCCCTCCACCTATTATTTTTGTGTAAAGTTCCCAACCAAGGGTGGGCTGGTTGCCACCGTTAAAGGTGACCAAGTGGATGCAAGAGGTTGTTTACTTTATTCTTCACCTTATTCAAATTCAGCACGCACGTTAAGTCGTCACATAATGACACTGGTTCACAAAATGCATGATAACATGCTGGATACTGAAAAGAAAAGTAAGAAGAGGAAGCGTGACGAGTTTGATCCAAGAATGGGTCCCGAGCCCGAAGATTTTATACTCGAGGCCGAGATAGATGATCCACGACTCGGGGGACCCAGAGTGGTACCCGGGGAGGAACTCGAAAGGAAAAAGGTGGACCCAGACCTGGAGATCATCATTGGATCCAAGATCCCCGACGACCGGAAAATTGAAGTCATCGATTTCCTCAAGAATAACCTAGACATTTTCGCTTGGTCACACAAGGATATGGTCGGGATCGATCCTGAGATCGCATGTCACCGATTACACATTGACCCATCCAAAACCAAATGGCTTTAAAAGAAGGAAGTTTGGTCCGAAAAATATGCGCCCTCATTTGAAGAGGTGAAGAAGTTGCTTGACAACGACACGGTCATGCAGCCGACCAACCACAGTGGGTTGCAAATGCGGTCCTTGTAAAGTAATCAAACGGGACTTGGCGACTTTGCATCGATTTCACAGATCTTAACGAGGCATACCCCAAGGATTTCTTCCCGATACCGCATATCGACCACTTAATCGATAATACGGCGGGCCATGAGATGATGTCTTTCATGGACGCATTTGCCGGGTACCATCAGATATCTATGCACGAGCCCAAAAGGCAGCACACTTCATTTTTAACAGAGAAGAACATGTATTGTTGGAAGAGAATGCCTTTTGGTTTGAAGAACCCTTGGCAACGATCAAAGGTCGGGGTCAATCATATGTTTGTTGAGCAAATAAAAGTCGATGGAGGTGTACGCCGGATCTAAATTGTCGCGGAAGAGTCTAAAAAAGGAAGATCGGTTGGCTCATCCGGGCGCAAGCTTTGGAGATACTCGTGAAGTTCAATATGAAACTCAACCCAAAAAAGGCAACTTCTGGAGTGGAATCGGAAGTTCCTAAGGCACCGGGTCGCTACAATGGGGATTGAAGCAAACCCGGCCAAAGGTGCATGCTATCTTGATATGTAAATTTTAAAACCAAAAAAGACGTTCAAAACCGGGGAGCCTGGCGCTCTGAGCAGATTCATCTCCGAATGGGGGATAAATGTCACCATGTTCGACACCATCGTAAAGAAGGCGAGGTTGAATGGACATCCGAGATTCGGGATGCTCTCGACAGATCAAAAGCATATCCGCCGACGTCGACATTTTAGCCAAACGGTCCTCGGGCGAATTTGTTTTATACTTGGCGACTTCGAAACCGCCTGGCCCAAAGGTGCTTAGACGGGTGGAGGGTCAAACCCATCCGCCCATTTACTTTGTCGGTCGACGCTTAAATGAAACCGAAAGCGGCGATACCCTCTTCTAGAGAAATTAGCCTATGCTCTAGTTATGAAGTGTGAGGAACCGAGACCTTACTTCTTCGATCACCAAGTGAGGTCCTCACTTCATACCTTTTTCACAACGTGCTCCATCGACCCAGGATACATTGGGCGATGCCTCAAGTGGGCCATCGAGGTTGGACAAGATTGGGTAACATACACGCCGCGGGCCCGCAATAAAAGCTCAGTCTTGCCGACGTCATCGTTGAATTAACCCCTCTCCCGGGGCCGCCGGGTTCGGACCTACCACCACGGAGTTGTCAACGAGACTACCGACAACTTCCAACAAATCGCGGGCATGAATTGTGTTAATCCCGATCCGGATGTGATTTTTTCGTAATGCCATCACTTTCTATTTCCCCGCCACCAACAACGAGGCCCGAATATGGTTACCGATCAACGGTCTAGAAATGTCCACCGCAATGGCCATCAAGCTTACTTACCACACCGACCACATTGTGATATCAGGAGAGCAGGGGGAGTATGAGGCCCGAGACGGCGGATGTCGGCCTACCAAGAGGTCGTCAAAAGCACTTTTCTGAAATTTGAACAAATCTACATCAAGCTAGTACCAAGGACGCGAACTCCCCGAGTCGATGCATTCGCAACGACTAGCTAATTTCGGGGGACCAAGCAGAGATGAGGGATGTCACCATCACAAAACTCTCCCACCCTCCTTTCGCTAACACAACAATAACGCCCTAGACACCCCGAAGTTTAATTTGGATAACCCCCATAATCGACTACTTGATGGTGGGGCATTACCAACCGATGCAATGAGGAGCAAATCAATTGCAACTAAGGGCAGCAAGGTACACATTGGTTGGTAATCATGCTTAAGTCATCTGAGTTCTCACAACCTCAATGACAACAATGACTCATGGGAACACTTGTATGAATAAATGCAAACAATCAAACATAATATTCGAACAAGTGTATTGCCATACATTAATATTAAGTGAACTATAATATTAAATCAAACTGAATATCATCGAGTATTATGTCCTTACAATAGATTGTCTCTAGGACACTAACACTAACAATCTCCCACTTGGACTAGAGTCAATCACCAACATGTCTAACCCCTAGACCATCAAATGTCTAGTGTTTACATGAACACTCAGTGTTTTGGTGAAATGATCTTCCAAATTAAATATGTGGGAATACATTTTAATTATATTTATCCTATCGTTATGATCTCCCGGATCAAATGAAAAGTTTAGGTACATGCTCGTTTATGCTTGTTGATCTCGGTTCCTTTGCTTGCACAATCGCACCTAGCGTTGTCTCAATAAAACTTTATTAGACAACTGGCACTCGGAACTACCCCTAGTTCTCTGAAGAACTATAAAATTCAGACAGTCTCCTTGAGGCTTCTGATACAACAATGTACTCAACATCGGTTGTTGAATCTGCAGTCTTTTTGCTTGGAACTATTCCAACCGACCGCCTCATTATTGAGATTTAAACGTAACCTAACTGTGATTTGTAATCATCGTAATCGGATTGGAAACTTGTGTTAGCATAATCAGTGACTACTAGTTCTGACTGTCCACTATAGACAAGAAAACATTATTTAGTTCGTCTAAGATACTTCAGAATGGTCTTGACAGCAATCCAATGAGACTCACCCGGATTCTGTTGATGTCTATCAGTGATGTTGACAACGTAGGCCACGTTTGGCCTAGTGCAAGTCATGGCGTACATGATTGACCCAATTGCATATGCATATGGGACATCTTTCATGAGCTTGATATCAACTTCAACAGAAGGATAATCCTTCTTTGACAGCTTTATCCCATGACTTGCCGATAGAGACCCTCTCTTAGAGTCCTCTATCGCAAAACGCTTCAACACCTTGTCTACATAGGTGGACTGTGATAGCCTCAACATCCTCTTGGATCTATCCATGTGGATCTTGATCCCTAAGATGTAGCAGGCTTCACAAAGATCCTTCATCATGAAGGTCTTCAACAACCAATCTTCAACAGACTGCATTAAAGGGATATTGTTTCTCAAAATCAATATGTCGTTGACATATATGATTATGAAAACAATATTCTTCCTGTTGCGTTTACGATAAACGCAAGGATCTTTTGAATTTCTGATGAAGTCAAAAGACTTGATAGCTTCATCAAATCGAATATTCCAACTCCTAGAAGCTTGCTTCAATCCATAAATGGATATCTTTAGCTTATACACTAGATTAGAATTTGGCTTAGATGTAAAACCTTATGGTTAAGTCATAAACACTTTCTTATCAATGTTTCCATTGAGGAAAGTTGTTTTGACATCCATCTGCCAAATCTTATAATCACAGTGTGCTGCTATCGCAAGTAAAATTCAAATGGACTTGATCTTTGCAACTGGTGAGAAGGTCTCATCATAGTCAATGTCTTAGCTTCGACTATCACCCTTCGCCACCAACCTAACTTTGTAGGTTTGTACTTTGCCATTTGCATGGGTCTAACCTCTTTAGGCAACTCAACCGAGTCCCAGACTTGATTGGTGTACATCTAGTCCATCTCAGATTTCATGGCTTCATGCCACTTCCCTGAATCAATATCATATATTGCTTCAGAATAAGTATTAGGATCGTCCTTATCCGGTATGTCCACATTAATGAGTTCCTTCAAGAGGTAACCTTATCTAATGGGCGGATTACGATTCCTAATTGACTTACGGAGCTGTGGTTGTGCAGGCTGTACATTCTGATCGTGAAAATTTTGTGGTGCATTGATTTCATCAATGTCCGGAGAGTCCTCAAGAGCTACACTTTCAGATGCCTCTTGGGCGGGAGTTTGAACTATGTTGTTCTCATTCAGCCCACTTGGAGGTTCTTGCACTGGCAAACCTACTCCAATTACGCTCCCACTGGCTGAAAGACGATCATCTAGTGAAAGACTCCCACAGTGAAAGTTGCTGAATGCTCCCACTAATTCCTTGTCATGTTGCATTGACGATATATCAGTCTCTTTGTTAATTTGTGGTTCTTGAATTTCTTCAAGTTCTATCAGCTTACGACCTTGTTCCTTAAAGACATAGTCTTCTTCGAGGAACTTGGTCTGCCTAGAAACAATCACTGATTGTTTCTCAGGTAGATAGAAGTAATATCCTTTAGTTTCTTTAGGATATCCCACAAAGTAACCCTTTTCACCTTTGGATTCCAACTTGTCGGTAAGCATCATTTTCAAATCACGGGGCAACCCCATGTTAGATAAGTGTAAAAGTTGGTTTCTTGCCACACCATGGTTCATATGGTGTATGCTCAACCGATTTAGATGGAATCCTATTCAGAATGTAAAATGAGGTTTGTAACGCGTATCCCATAAGAATGTTGGAAGACATGAAAAGTTCATCATGGACCTCACCATGTCTAACAGGGTTTGGTTTCTTCTCTCGGACACACCGTTCATCTGAGGTGTTCCAGGAGTAGTCCATTGTGACTGGATTCCATGTAACTTCAAGTAATCAGTGAATTCGTGGTTAAGGTATTCACCTCCTCGATCCGATCGAAGAGTCTTGATACTCTTACCAAGTTGATTCTCTACTTCAGCCTTAAACTCTTTGAATTTCTCAAAAGATTCAAATTTGTGTTTCATAAGATACACGTATCCGTATCTTGAGAAATCATCAGTAAAAGTGATGAAGTATCCGAAGTGACCCCTAGCTAGAGTGGACAATGGTCCACAAACATCGTTGTAGATCAACTCTAGAACTTCTTTGGCATGCACCCCTTTCCCAGAAAAGGGTCTGTTGATCATCTTGCCCATGAGATAAGATTCACAATTACCATAAGACTCAAAGTCGAATGGGGTTAAGTAGTCTAACTTTCTTAACCTTGCAATTCTTTTCTCGTTTACATGATCAAGTTCTACAATGCCATAAGTAAGTTGGGTTTTCATGATTACTAAGTTTAAGTCTTTTATTTTGTATATTAAGAACATCATATCCATAATGCAACAAATACATATTGCGAGTAATAGAAAGAACTAGATGACAATCATTAAGTTCTAATCTAAAACCAAGGGGTAAGTCTAACATAAGTCCCCACACGTTCAGTCAGCAACTCTTGCTTCATTTCCACGTGTAAGATGACTTCGCCCGCCCTAACTGTCCTATGAGATATGAGCCCTTTCACATTAGTGCAAATGTGAGAGCCAAATCCGGTATCCAATACCAAACAGTTAGCGCTATTAGTGGACATGTTTATCTTAATAACAAACATACATGATCTAGTGCTAGAAGCACCTAGTGTCTTCTTTTCAGCAACCAAAACCTTACAGTCCTTCGTCCGGTGCCCTCTTCTACTTATAGTAGAGGCACACATCCTTGTTTACCCGCTCCTTCTTTTGAACACCATCTTAGTGATAGTGAACTCAAAAGTCTTGAGCACGTTGTGAAGGTCAGACATGGTCGCATCCATCTTATTCATATTGTAGTTCACAATGAAGCTAAAATATGAATCCAGGAGCAACTGGAGGATAGCATATATGAAAACGTTGGTATTTTAGCTCAAAGCCTAAATTACCAAGTTTATAAATTAGGCCTATCATCTTAAGCACATGAGATGAAATTTTCCCTTCCTTAGCTAACCGGCATCTGAACAAATCTCTCATCACTTCATAAATCTCAGAATGAGATTCAGAATCAAAGAGATCCTTCAGATGTTGGAGCATGTAGAAGAGATCCATTTTCTCACGTTGCCTATGTATATTGGGAGTCATGCCGAGCAACATCACACACTGAGCCTGGGAAGCATCCTCTTGATGCTTCTTCTGAGCTTCTACGTCAAACGTGGCTGTCTCAGAGTACCAGCTATAAGGGTAACCGGGATATACGTGTCCAACACGTACTCAATATTTTCTTGCCTTAGCACCAAACACATGTTTCGGTGCCAGTCCAGAAAATTTGGCCTAGCCAATTTAGTTTATTTCCAAAACACATCTCAATAACTGTTATACATTTCAACTAACCAAGAGAAATAAAATAAAATGGGAATTAAACACATAATTCCTATGATCAATATTCAGCAATTTAAATAAACATGACCTTTCTTTTGTGTTTATTTTGTCTCCATTATTTTCACATATTCAACGACCTCATCGGAAGAATACGAATTTATATCTAATATAAATTATAATGGACTAGGATCCACATTCCTACTATCATAATCCCAGCGAGGGCTGATCATTATAATAGCATAACTGGTAGGTCTCCAAACCAATTGTAAAACTGCAATTCCTAGTTTGTCGAACCTAGTTCGACTGATGTCACTTACCCTTTGTTCCCCGCGAGGGCTAGCGAAATAAAGTTAAGTTGGTTTACAACCATCAAGCGGTGACATTACATGTCCCTATAAAAGTCCCGTTAGATGTAGATCCGAGCAAAAGACGAGGGTCTTTAAGTATTCATTGGAACGAAATCTCCGGTTTACTTTTAATTTTGATGGAAAACATCTTATCAAATTAATGAGAAAACCATATTTCAGTGATGAATGTTTTAAAGGCGGGGTATTAATTGCTTAATCGAAATCCAACATGTTAATCTACATCACGTTTGAGCAATTATTGGGCGCCGCCTACCCAAACATGATTTACACGGACTAACACTTATATGGGCGTCGTCTACCCAAACATTAATACGGTCCGACAAGTATTGGGCGACGTCTACCCAAACAGTTATAACGCGAACTGTAAAATGGGTTAACTAATTTAAAACGATTAAACAAGTTAACAGTGGATTTTAATAAATCCTTTTGAAAACGAGCTTTAAGTCCAATTAAAGTTTCAGTTTTAAGATTATTAAAATACAATTAATCCAATTAATTGTTTATTGGTCCAACCAATTTTAATTTCAAAATTAAATCAAATAAAATTCAAAAATTTAAGTTTTAATTTCATTTGTTTTCGGGGGCTCAGGTGCAAATTCCAAAATTTGCACGGGAGGTTCTGTCTCAAATTAAATTTGCAAAACAGCCCTCCTACATCATCACCCTCCAATCGAATCCAATTCGAAAATTTCCAAACACCCAATTCGACCAAAATTACAGAATCCAATCTCATCATAATTAATCAACCCATTATTCTCGAAACAGGAACCCAAAATTCAGATTCATCGTTCAAAGAAAAACAACGGATTCAACGAAATTGGCCATCAGCAATGTGGCGGGGCGCACCATCGAGCCTACGCGAGCCGCTATTGTTACGCCCAGCATGCGAGCGGCTCGTCGTTGACAATGAGGCGACGGAAGGGGGTCGCGCGGAGCCGCACCCTCTTTGAGCGAAATCTGGTTCAAAACCAGATCGCAAAATCGATAGGGAAGGTAAATCGAGACGGCGATGCGTCGCCACTGACTCTTCCCGAATCTGGTGATGCGTCGCCTTGAATCACATCGAGACGGGCACACCGGCCAATTCCCGAGTGACAACAAGCGACGAGAGTCAAAATCGGAGAGAATCGGTGGTGAACCACCAAGAATTGAGGCGGAGGCATTCGTCTCCAAGACGGGTCGCATTGGAGATGACGGTGGAGGCACAAATCGGATTGCGGGCTACCGCGCGCGATGCGAGGTACGGTGCCCAGCACCGGCCTTCAGCGACGCGGCGTAGCACCGCCGGTTGAGAGTGACCTAAATCACAGGTGGGGACGGCGAATCCCCATTGAGGGGAAACCCTAGGAATCTGTGGGGATGAACAAAACAAAGAACCGAGCGCAACAATGAAACAAAAGGGGTGCGGTATCTAATACTGTGCCCCAACCAATTTGAAAAAAATTATTTTTAATTAAAATCAATTTTTAATGCAATTATAAACAAGAGCCTGGAGCTCTGATACCACTGTTGGAATTTTTATGCACGTAAACACGTAATACCTGCGCAACATAAATAAACAGTTCACCAACATTGAACAATTAATTGCATAATTAAATACGAGTAAACGTAAACAGAATTCTTACAGTAATTCGTATACCGTTTTCTCTATTGTGGTATCCACGTAATTCCCAATTACGGACTTGCACAAATTTGCCAGCGTTGAATCCCGAGATGAATTTGCTAGGAAAGTTCTAACTCTAGATCTTATGGAGAAAATATGAATTAACATTGTTTATAAATTCCTAAGTGCTTGTATATATATGGAGGCCCAACTTAAATCTTAAGCTAGCCCGATTGAGAAATAAAATCTCTAATCTTTATTTTAAATAAATCTCTACGATTTATTTCCTATATATAAAATCTCTACGATTTAATTTCCATGAATATCAAATCTCTACGGATTTGATTCCATATATTAAATCCTACATATTTAGTTTCCATGTATATCAAACCTCTACGGATTTAATTCCATATATATTAAATGATATAATAATATATCATATATTATTATTGGGAATTCCTATTTAATTAAATCCAATTTAATTAAACATTAATAATAATTAATTCCAAATTAATCTATTATTAATTAATTCTCCATAAATTAAATATTAAATCCAATTTAACATTTAATCAATCAATTATAATTCGTAAAAGGGAACTACTTGTTGTGTGACCCATAGGCCCTCATATATCGAGCGATTAGTCAAACTAACGGTCTTAATTGAACCCTAGACAATAAATCAGACATTCTAAATATATGAGGTACGTTTCAAGAAACGTGCAACTAACTGTAACTGAAATATGGGCTTTTACGATTTCCTCCTTTCATTCGCGAATACTCGATTAAGTCTTGAACATGATGAAGTGTCTATTCAAATACCTTAATAAATTTATCTCTAATCACTAATTGATCATGTATGTCACACTTAGCCACAAAGTCTAAGTTGACGTGCATCGGCCGATGACTTAGATCCAATTATGACGAGAAGATGCGTATTCTCTCAAATCCACTTTGAGGAATGAATCCTTTTCTAGGCTCAACTACATGCACATGCACTTCGTGATGAACTCAATCCAAGCCATATCTACCCATGGAAGGGTGTAAGCGTCAGTCATGGTCAAAGTTCATCATCCCACACATGTCGTGCGTATTGACCTCAAATCAAAGGAGTATCACATCGCTCCCACTAACCAATACCCTCTAAGGTATTTGTGCATCCATCATGAGATACCTAGTATCTCGTAGTAAGTGAGATCTTACTACACTCTCTAAGATTATGATGCAGATCGTACACCAATCTCCATTGCATCATCAATATCCCATTCTTGATGATCCTTGATCGGTGCTATTTGAGAATAATGCTTAAGTCATCTGAGTTCTCACAACCTCAATGACATCAATGACTCATGGGAACACTTGTATGAATAAATGCAAACAATCAAACATAATATTCAAACACGTGTATTGCCATACATTAATATTAAGTGAACTATAATATTAAATCAAACTGAATATCATCGAGTATTATGTCCTTACAATTTGTCTCTAGGACACTAACACCAACATCATGTTCTCCAGATGATGGCTCATCTTAAAAAACTTGAGGTGCTTGGAGCTGAATATGACATCGAGACCCAGATCGATTTCATACTCCATTCTCTGCCAAAAGCTTTGAGCAGTTCAGGTTGAATTATCAAATGAACAATCAGAAATTCACCTTGCCTGATCTGCTGCAAGCTCTTGTCTCGGCTGAAGGAATATTAGGAGAGAGCAGCCAAGCTTTAACGGCAATTGGTCCATCCTCTTCTTCTAGGCCAAAAGGAGGCAAGAAGAAGAAGAAAGCCAAAATTGAAAGCCAAGCTAACTCAAGTGTTGCCAAGGGCAAAGGAAAGGTGAAGAAGGAGGGTGGAGTGAGGAATCCGGCTAAGGGGAAGTGCTTCAACTGCGGTGAAAAAGGACATTGGAGGTCGGCATGTTCCAAACCCAAAAGGAATGGAAAGAAAGGTAATTCTCACTCACTAGTTGTTGAAACTTGTTTGGCGGAGTATGCTACCCATTCGTGGGTAGTGGATACGGGATCCACTGATCATGTTTGTTTCACGTTACAGGGGTTCAAGCGGACCCAACAACTTAGTGGAAGTGAGATCCTCATCACGCTAGACGATGCTACGAGAGTGGCAGCTGAAGCGGTGGGAGAAGTGCGCCTGTCTTTTGAAGACAAGATTTTAATTTTAAGAGATGTTCTTTATGTTCCTGTTTTTCGGAAAAACCTTATTTCAGTTTCTAAACTATTTTTCGATGGATATTCTATTCGTTTTAATAAGCATGTTACTGTTTTGCATAACAATGTGATTATCTGTCGTGGAACTTTACGAAACAATCTCTATATTATTAATTGTGCACATCACTCACATAATGCATCGTATAACACATCTACTATTTCATGTAAAAGAAAGCATTCGGCTGACGTGAACGAAGCACTTCTTTGGCACCTAAGATTAGGTCACATTAACCCAAAAAGGATTCAAAGGTTGGTTCAAGATGGTTCATTGGGGTCTCTCCAAATTGAACCATTTCCAACTTGCGAATCGTGCTTAGAGGGTAAAATGACCAAGAGGGCATTTGGAGCCAAGGGGCTTAGAGCTAAAGAAGTGTTAGAAATCGTTCACACCGACATGTGTGGTCCAATGCAAATCAAAGCTAGAGGTGGCTACGAGTATTTCATTACGTTTATCGATGATTACTCACGTTACGGATACATTTTCCTAATGAAGCATAAATTTGAGACCTTTGATAAATTCAAAGAATTTAAGGCTCAAGCAGAGAATCATAAGAAAAAGACTATCAAGTTTCTACGATCTGATCGTGGAGGCGAATACCTCAGCGATGAATTTTTGAACTACCTGTCGGAAGAGGAGATTGCATCCCAGTTGACTGCTCCCAGTACCCCTCAACAAAATGGGGTTGCAGAACGAAGAAATATAATGCTTTTATGGTAAGGTCAATGATGAGTTATGCAGATTTACCAAAATCGTTCTGGGGTTACGCTTTGGAAACAACGACTTATATTCTAAACTTAGTGCCATCCAAATCAGTTCCTAAAACCCCGAGAGAATTGTGTACAGGGCGCAAGCCCAGTTTAGGACACATCAGGATCTGGGGGTGTCTGGCACAAGGAAGCTAGTAAATTGGATGTACGTTCAGAATTAAGGTTGTTCATTGGGTATCCCGAAGGAACAAAAGGATGCATGTTCTATGGTCCCGAAGATCAAAAGGTGGTAATCAGTATGCACTTTAGATTTTTGGAAGAAGACTATATGAACGATAAAAAGCCTAGAAGTGAGATTACCTTAGAAGAACTTAAGGGGCCAACTCCATTGCCAGCTGTAGAAAATGATATACCAATCGTCACACCTACACAACCGGAACCTCATCGTAGTGGGAGGGTTGTCAGACAACCCAAGCGATTCTTAGGGATTGGAGAGTCCTCGGACTTGATCTCAGGAGAAGAATCAGATCCATGGTCCTACAACGAGGCGATCCAAGACAAGGATGCAACATCTTAGCAGACAGCAATGGAAGCCGAGATGGGTTCAATGAATCACAATAAAGTGTGGGAGCTAGTCGAACCACTTAATGGGGTAAAACTCATTGGATGCAAGTGGGTATACAAGAGAAAGAGGGGACCGGACGGAATGGTTGAAACCTTTAAAGCAAGACTAGTGACGAAAGGGTACACTCAGAAAGAAGGGATCGATTATGAGGAAACTTTTTCGCCCGTAGCCATGCTCAAGTCCATCTGCATTCTCTTGTCGATTGCTGTGCATTTAGAATTTGAGATCTGGCAAATGGATGTCAAGACCGCTTTCCTCAATGGAAGTCTTGACGAAGAAATCTATATGCAACAACCCAAAGGCTTCATTGAAAAAGGCCAAGAGCATCTGGTTTGCAAGCTTAAGAAGTTCATTTATGGGCTGAAGCAAGCATCCCGTGCTTGGAATCAGTGTTTTGCTCAAGTTATAAAATCCTACGATTTTGATCAGAACAACTTTGAAAGTTGTGTTTACAAAAAGTGTGACGAAATTGTCTTGGTATTTTTGGTACTATACGCAGACGACATACTGCTCATCGGAAATGATGTAAAGGTGTTATTGGACGTAAGGGCATGGCTGTCAAAATAGTTTGATATGAAGGATTTAGGAGAAACTGGTCACATCTTAGGGATCAAGATCACTCGAGATCGCAGGAAAAGAATGATCGGGCTTTCGCAGGCCTCATACATAGACACTGTTTTGAAGCGATTCAGCATGCAAGATTCCAAGAAAGGTTTTGTGCCCTACAAACATGGAATCCATCTATCCAAAGAGATGTGTCCCAAAACACAGAAGGAGATAGATGACATGAAGGGCATCCCTTATGCTTCGGCTGTGGGAAGCCTCATGTATGCAATGCTGTGCACGAGACCGGATATCTGCTTTGCCATAGGTATGGTAGCAAGATATCAAAGCAACCCTGGGAAAGAGCATTGGACTGCAGTAAAGAACATTCTGAAGTATCTGAAGAGGACACGGGACAGAATGTTGGTTTATCAGTCAGACAGTCTAATCCCCATCGGTTACACGGACTCGGATTTCCAATCAGACATGGACCCCAGAAAGTCTACCTCGGGTAGTGTGTTTTGCATGGGGGGAGGAGCCATGACATGGAGAAGTATAAAGCATAAATGCATCGCCGATTCTACCATGGAAGTCGAATACATAGCTGCTTGTGAAGTAGCGAAGGAAGCGGTTTGGCTCAAGAACTTTCTAGTGGACTTGGACGTTGTCCCGAATTTGCCCAACACGATCACAGTTTATTGTGATAATGCCGGAGCAATTGCAAATTCGAGGGAACAGAGAGCACACAAGGCCAGCAAACACATTGAAAGAAAATATCATCTTATATGAGAAATCGTTAAGAGGGGAGACATTGAGGTGGCAAAGATTGCATCGGAAGACAACCTAGCAGATCCATTCACAAAGGGTCTGCCTCAGAGTACATTCGAGAGACATGTGGAAGGAATGAGTGTCAAGAACGTTGTCAATCTACTTTAAGTATAAGTGAGAGAAATATTATTAGGTTCGTGTAGGTGACATTAGATGTCACATAGAACACGAGACATGTTGTAGTATACTTAAAAGCAGACTTTGAGTATAAGTGGGAGATTGTTGGGGTTATACTGAAAAGTATACTTTTACTTTGTATAACCAAACTGAACTTTCTTATTTATTTACTGAAATAATATATTAATCACTGTTGCATTAAATATGAATGAATGTTATATATATTTATTGCAAACCCGTTCAATAAGTTAAGTACGTATTACGTTGTAGTTAATTTGGTGATACCAGATCACAGAAGATCAAATTAACAGCTCCTCGTAATTAAGTACAAATTCACTACCCAGATGGAAATGAACAAACCATCATGAAAGGTTGAAGTATAAGGCTCAGATTGGCTTGTCTTGACCAAGAGATTATACTAGTGCATTTAGATGCACTGAACAAGGACCTACAGGAGGACAAATTCTTCGGTACTGAATATACAAGAATTAGACCTCAGAGGTGTGTTATTTCTTAATCTCCGTCCCTTAAATAGGATCGTGTGAAATTAATGACTATTGCTTTAACTTATGATAGGAAGAGAGTCAATGTGATTCGATACCTTATATCTTGGGCAATATTATTAAATACATGACGATTGCTGACATTTAATACGGAGAATCGTGTGCAAGTACGTCTTGCTTGATTTGTCCCCTTGGTGGGCTCAGAATCTTTATCATACCAAATCTTGCAAGTGGAAATTTATTTTCGGTATAGATAATAATATTGAGTTGTCTTTACTCCAAGGACTAAGATATTAATTAATATAAAGCTTGTTCAGTGGCTTAATTAATTAATAGACTAAGATAATCTTAAACGCGGGAAATAATGACCGGGAGCCATATTATAGTAAAGTCGTAATATGAGTTAAGATGGATAGTTCAATATTAATTTTATAGTGGAGTAAATTAATATTAATGGACTTGAATAATATTTGGCCCAATATTATAGCTTCATAGTCCATTGGAGGTCCAATCTTAATTCTTCTAAAGGCCCCTCAAATAGCCCAAAATAAAGTCCAATTAATGAAAATGAGAAGAAAATATTCTTGCCTAATATTTCCTAATTGTTTTCGAAAATTGTAGGAAAATGAAGAAGAAAGATTTTCTTGATTTTCTTGAAAAGATTTTATGGAAAGAGATAAGTATTCTTGGAATATATAATTATCCCATAAATTCAAGAAGTCAAATCTTGATTCCTATTACCTTGTATTTTTTTAAAATAATAGGATAAAAGGGGAATAAGATTTTTATGAAAAAATTTAATTAAGGAGAAAAGAATATATGAGATATATTCAAGATTTCTTTGAGATCAAGAAAGAGATTTTCTTCCTTATTTTTTCATTGAAAAAATCGGCCCCCTTAGTCCTATAAGTAGGGGATGAATTTTTCATCCCCAATGAAATTCCATGTGTTGGAAATATTAGAAATCCACAAAGGTGGTGGCAAAATATTTTATTTTTTCTCTCTTGTTAAAATTGTTCGTCTGAATCCTTCCACCGGATTACGATCGTGGACATATTTGGGAAGACTCTTTGGGTTGATCCAACGTCTCAACAGTTGTCTGTACAAGAAGTACGTAATCTCGTATCTCCTAGATTCCGCATGCTTAGGATTTACGTGGATTATGTGTACGCATGATTGTTTATTTGCTTATTAATTATTATGTTGAATTTGTTTAGGATTAATTCATGTTAGTAATTAATTGATTAATTTAAATGTGTATTTAAAATCATCTCGAATAGATCCGGGCACCCATATTTTCCCAACATTTATTAGAAAAACGAAGCTACAAAAAACTTAGGCAAAGGCCGATGTCCATTCTGCTCCATCGAACCACAACAGTAACACCCTTTCTCTTTCTCAGTTTCTCTCTCTGCAAATTGCATGACTTAGGAACATGATTACACTAAAATAATGTTTTCTCAAAACCAGAACTCACCAGAACCCCATCAATCATTTTAAATTACCAACTTATAATTAATAGGAGCAGGGTAGTTCCCAATTTCATTTAAATTGCCATTTTGAGGTGGGTTTCTTGTTGATTTTGTAATTTTTGTATTTTTGCAGATTTGTGTGTATCTATAATTTTTGGTGGTTGTTTGGGGCTGCCATGGATGACGACGGTGCGTGCGGTGGCCGGCAACGGTTCTAGGTTGTGGCGGCGTGTTTTCTATACTTTTTGGATTTTTTTTGTAATTTTTCTGTATTTTTTTAATTTCTGAATTTAGGTATTTCTGTAATTTTTTTAATATAGGTAATTTCTGTTTTTTTATTTTTTATTTTTTAGGGTTTCCATCATATTTGTAGATTCATGTAATTTGTAGGGTTTTATTTTTGCAGATTTGTGTAATTTATAATTTAGGTTTCCTCTAGGATTATTTTAATATTTTTCTTTTTAATTTGTTTAATTTCTTCAAAATTGGCCTAAAATACTTTTTTTTTTAAATGCAACTCCAAAATTAATCAAAATACAATATTTTTAAAAAAATGCAATCCAAAATATATATATTTTTAAAAAAATTCACTCCAAAATTGGCCTAAAAAATATATATATTTTTAAAATGCACTCCAAAAATGATTAAAATACAATTTTGTTTTTAAAATGCACTCCACAATACTTTTTTTTTTTTTTTAAAAAATGCATTCCAAAATTGTCTTAAAATATAATTTTCTTTAAAAAATGCACTTCAAAATTGATCAAAATACAATTTTTTTTAAAAAAATGCACTCCAAAATTAGACTAGAGGGGTAAAAATTAAAAGAATTTATTTTTTAAAAGTTACGTATTTTCTGAATTGCAAAATGAGTTAATAAAATGCACTTTGAAATAAATAATAAAATTATATTAATATATAATTTAATTAATTTAATAAATTAAAATATTTGAAATTTAAAATATTTAAAGTATAAAAAGTCAAAATGGGTCAAAAGTGCAAAAAACGTGTTAGAAGTGCAGAAAACTAACAAAAGGGCAACTTAGAATTTTTAATCATAATTTAGTATCTTAGAGTCACAATAAAATTGCATTGTACCTTAGAGTCACTTGGGGAGTGACTTTGTACCTTAGAGTCACTCCCCCTTTTATAAAATGTTCATTGACATATTTTAATTAAAGCCTACTTGCATAAAACCGTCTCACGAAGATATGTTGTATAATTTGAGCATTGATGTTTTAACATTTTAAAAAAATTGGATGTAATTTGTATTAAGTTATATCTCGTCTGATACATGAGATCGTCTTATATGAGTTTTTATTTTTTTTTAATTTAACACCAATAGAATATTTATAGAAATATTCATACATGAGATCGTCTTATATGAGTTTTTATTTTTTTAATTTAACACCAATAGAATATTTATAGAAATATAGAATGATCGATAAAAATTGAAAAGTGGTTGATTGCCTTTACGAGGTCAGATATTAGTTACTAGTTATTACTACCCAACTTATTGAATCTCTTCAAATAGGTGAAGGATCGAAAGAAAAATGTATGGAATGCGTGTTTAGCGATGTAAATTTATTTGTTTTTACTTTCACGATATTTCATTTTTGACAAAATATATGGTGAATAAACTTCCCACGAGCAGGGATGGAGCCAAGATTTTGGGTAGAGGGGGCCAAAAAATACCGTTCAATTTATACGAATATATACTCCCTCCGCCCGCAATTATTTGCGCATTATCTTTTTTCTCGTATTTTATTGATCGAAATATATATTAGTATTTAAAATGATAAAATGACTTTTAAAGAGGGGTATAATAAATCTATATTTTTTCTATTATATGACTCCTTAAAAGTTACTTTTTCATTTTAAATACTAATAAAAAATTTGTTCGCTTAAATACGAGAAAACAGTCAATATAAAATAATCTTGGGATGTTGGGAGTATTTGTTAATAATTAAATATTTTATGTAGAATATATTAATATTCATCTGAAAAAATAGTTCACAAAATACAATTTAATAAATATATGTATTACTAGTATGTACATCTTTCCAAATTATGAGAAAACATAAAAAGGAAACTTTTTTTTTTTTTGAAAGCAAGAAAAGGAAACTTGAATGATGGAAACAAATTTAATCATTCGTTTAAAGTCTTTTATATTTTTTAATTATTTTTTGCAGCTAAAAAGATGAAATTTTAAATTTTGGGCTTAGACTATAATTGGACTAAGGGACAGGCCTGACTTGTAAACTAACTTAAAGTGCATTTTTTGTATTATGTTGAGAGTGCTTAATATATATACGAGTATACCTAATATATATATATTAATAGCTAAAAGGAATCTTTGTGGGGGTGGGCGTGGGGTGGCTGCCCAAGAAAATATGAGAAACTGATTAAAGAGTCTGATTTAGAATATGATTGATATGTTGGAATAGATTGAGAATAGAATTATCATTCCTTAATCTATTTCAAATATAATGATTGATATATTTTTTTGGAATGAATCATTATTCCATTAGGAATGGTCATTCCAAAAAATAAAGGAATTGTGATTTCTTACATACCCCATGAGTTTATGTATTCCACATCTTGAGAAATGAATTTTTTTTCCATAAATAATATTATCCTTTATTTTTTTATTTTTATAATATTATCTTCTACCAACAACAACAACAATAACACTAAGTTAATAATATTATTTTATTAAAAAAATATATTTAATAAAAATAATACAACAAACTCCAACAATAATAATATTAAATATAACAATATTCTAATATATAAATAATAGTATAAAACTTTCAATATTAATACTATATCTTAAAAAATGTAAATTTTAGCGATTATCAATAATATATTAATAAAAATATTTAGTAATATATTATTAATAATAAAAAATATTATTATTTAATAAAAATATTAAAAAATATATAAAGTTCTTATTAACTCAATCTTTTCAAAATAATTTAAAACATATTATTATTATAAATATATAATACTAAAATTATATATTTATTATAATAAAAAAATATTATTTTTGCCATTATAAAAAATATTACTTTTAAAATTTAAAATAATAAATAAAAAATTTAACAATAATAATATATTAAAAATATATATATATATATATATATATATATATATATATATATGTATAAAATATTTTCAATAGTTAATAATAATATTAAAGTATAATTTTAATAATTATTAATAATAATTCAAAAGTAGATTCACCAATACCTATATTTCATTTCTGAATCATATCAAGCATAAGAATGGTCATTCATGTCTTCGTTCCATTCAGCTGTAATTCCATTCAGTCATACCAATCATTCATGTAAAAATTATTAATTGTGATAATTGAAGGGTATGACATTTTCCTATAAAATGTATTTCTCTTAATATTGAAGGGTGTGACTTATATTATATTAATCGTGATAACTGAAGGGTTATGCTTGTAAAAAAAGGAATCAGTTTCACTGTGAACAAGTATCACCGCATACCAACTCTTTCTCTTTTTAAATTTGAATTCCGTCTTCTTAATTTTTAAAATTTAAAATTTAAAACACTTGTATGAGACGACATCACGGTGAGACAAAGTATAAATTGAGTTTGTGGTTTAACATTTTGGAAATGAAGAGGTTGATCATACATGTTTTTTTCTAAAATTTTTAGTCATTAACCAACATATAATGAGATAAAATTACAAAATAACCATATAACCGTGTCCATTAATACTTTATAATTTTATTTTTTTTTATCAATTTAACTCTTTTAGCGGGTAGTGATAAAGTATCCAAAGCAAAAATGAAATAAGAAAATATATTTTCTTAAATCGTATTCCCTCCGTCCCGTGATAATATGCATAATTTTTTTTTTTGGTTTGTTTTGAAATAATGTGACATTTTTTAAAATGGTAAAACATCAAAATTTACAAATTCACAATATTATTATAATTGATTTAAAATATATTAATAAAATAAATTTTTTTAATTTCTGTATTTTAATAGAGATGCACATTATCTAGTGATGGAGAAAGTAGTATGGGTATTTTGAAATTCATTTTGCATTCAAGAAACATTTTGTTTTTAAAAAGGTTAGGTAAAAAAAAATGTTTCAAACTATCCAATTGGTGTTTCATTTTGTTCTAAAAAGAAGTACCATGCCAGCCACGCCCTTAAATTAATTTATCAGAAAGGTTTCTTCAGCTATCATAATTTTCATGGAAGGAGCAACTTTCTTCCCTCCAAAACCCCAATTTGTAATGACCCCATCAATCGCCTTCAAACCACCTCCACCGCTCCTCCTCCGCCTCACTCCCGCCGTCTTTAGGCTCTTCGCCTCCACCTCCTCCGCCGTAGCTCCCTCCGAGACTACCCGTTCGCCGGAGAAATTACCAGTTGAACCCTCGACTTCCAAACCTAGGTCCAATGGTGGCACAAAGAGTAGGGCAAGGGCTAATAAGGTGACTCTTGATGCTCACCAATTCAGATTGAATTGGCTGGAATCCCTCTCTTGCCCTACCCCCGAAAAAGATAAAATTCGGGTTTCTGAAGACTCCGGATCCTGCAATTCGGACTCGGGTTGGGTTGTTGCAGTCGACCCGGATCTTTCCGGAGCTTTGGCCGTTTTGAATCCCGACGGATCCATTCAGGTGGTGTATGGTTATGCTGTGTGTACTTAATATGCTCTGTGCTGGAGGTGTACCTCATGCTTCTAATGTTGTACATTGCTGTCGTAATATGATACTTCTTTTCTATATTAGGAATGTAGAGTTCGATTAGCGTTGGCATGTGAGCCGTGCTTCAAATGTATGGCGCTTGCCTCTTACTCGTTCCTTTTCTGATTGTGTGAGTACTGCCAACATGTTGAGTATTACATAATATTTAAAGGTTGAATATTGATGACTTAAATCCCTAATGCTTAATAGGTAGTTGGCGATGATCAGTATTTACTGTTTCTAGCATTTGAAAGATTGTTTTGTTGATCCTTGTGCTTACTGTATCATGTTTTAATACTAAGAGATGAAAACCATGAGTTTCTAATTCATGTTTTTCTTATAGGTGTATGATTCACCTCACTTGAAAGTACTGGTTGGCAAAAGAGTCCGGAAACGTTTAGATGTAAAGTCTATTATTCAATTGCTTCAAAGAGTTGGTGCTCCTTTTGGTACTTATACTGCCTATGCTTTATCAGAATCTCCATTAAATTAGTCTCGTTACACTTATAAGTTTGCAATGCATGCATTTGGCCAGAGAATCACTAATTTATAAACCTAGGTATGTTTGGTTTGAGATTTAGTGGATTAAAAAAACTCCTCATAAATAGTAAAGGTGTGTGCTTGTTTTGAGATTTGAGTAGGGTAGGATTCAACTTTATGTAAAATTGATGTGTAATAATATTATTGTTGATTTTAATTGTAATGATTGAATGATTTTGTAATGATAAGTGTGTTTTATTGGAAGTTGTTGAAGTGAGAAAAAAGGTGTGGAAATAAAAAAAAATCATTTTGTATTAATGGGTCATTCGGGAGAATGTGATGGTAAAAAATTGGTATTCATAGGGTTTATAGGTATTTGTTGGGTAAGATGTATTAGGTTTTAAAAACCGCCCTTAAATCCCAAAGTAGAACTGGTTTTATATTTTGTAATCCCATATCAATCATTACCCTTGGTTTTTGCCTAACCTGACTGAGTGTCCAATCTTTTATTTTCTTCACAGATCTTCTTTCTTTGGGTTTGTGCAATAGTGGGATAAATTGCTGTTTAAATTAGTCACTCTGGGTGGATAACTTTTGATATTTTCTCATCGACAACTTATTCAGTTCATGAGTCTATTGGGTCATGATTAAAGTAACAATGAGTTGCCTAACTTCTCATTATATCAAGTTAATAAGACCTACATTGACCACAATTGTTGTATTTTCTTTTCTTCAGGAACCACCGTGTATATAGAGCAATCAATTCCTTATCCCCAAGATGGTAAGCAGGTTAGAAACCTCTATCTACATGTTGAAGATATTAAATTAAAGTTAAATAGATATTCCTCTTTACCAACTTAAGCTTTTATAAGAAGTGGTCATTCAACTGGGTTTCACTCTTTCTTTGGGTTTGTTTCACTCTTTATTGTAAGGGTTTGAGTACTCCGTGTACTCTCCGCTGCAATAAATTCTTTTTGTCTGATAAAAAATGAAAAAGTGGGCGTCAAACTTTCCATGTACAAAACTCTACTTGATTGTAATGAGGAGTGTTATACTTGATATTTCTGTTCCCAAAACATTGATTTGGTTTTTAGAATTGTCAGTTATAAAGGGAATGTCTCTGTACCAGATTTACTTGGTATTAATTTTTTTTACCTGTCAGTCAGATCTGTCTCTTGCGCATATGTAAAATAGAATAATTTTGATTTTTAAATCTGTGGACTTTTAACAGTAAAAGAGATATTCAACGATGAATTAAACATCTTAAGGTCTGGCCCTCTGACTATGCCCTTAGTTTTTTTTTTTTTTTTTTGGTAACTCGGTATCCGGTCCGAAGACACAATTATATATCCATTTGCCATGTCTGATATGCTTATATTCTCTTGCATAAGATTAAATATTTTTTGTTCAGAATATGAATAAATCGAAAGATAACTATTAGAGGTTAATAGAACGAATCAGACTTTTACCACTAAACTAGAAGCATTTTATGGCATAGTAGGTGGAAAGAACTAAGTGAAAAATGAGACTTGCTTCAATTCTACTGGGGTGTACGTGTGTACATTTATTTCTTCTCATCCTGTTAGTAGAGTAAACAAATATAAACAAAATACCCTGTTGACTAAAATAGAAAATTTTGGAAGAAGTCCTGGCTTTTGAATAATAGATCAATCAATTAGACCTTTAATTGCCATCTCTATAACCGTAATGGGCGTTACAAGACTTTCTTTAGGGTGCATTTCCTGATACCATATTACAATCGGTATTTTTTTTTAAAAGTTTATTTACTTTTTTGATTATATTTTCTGAAGTATATATTTTCTTTTCGCTGAAGGGATGGTGGACTGGAGGATTCGGATATGGGCTATGGATAGGAATTTTGGTTGCCTCAGGATTTTCAGTTGTTCCAGTTCCATCATTCTTGTGGAAGAATGAGTTTAAACTCACAGGGGACCGGAATAATAAGGTTCATCTGATCATTTATCTTTTACCCAAAATTCTGACAAGTAATGCTGAGCTCTGCCTCTCTGATATTTGGAAAGCAAATTTATTATTATTTTTTTTGCTTGGCAGGATTATAGCAGAGAGCTTGCCACCACTCTATTTCCCTCTATGAGCTCCCTATTGAAAAGGAAGAAAGATCACGGTTAGTATACTAATATCAAACTATTTTCAATGAAGATATTTGAGTCTGGCAAGTTTTACTATCATTATTGATTATGAAGTGATTGCCTCTGCTGCATTGCTGTGGGTTTCATCCATTCAAATATTTTTAAGTCTGTGTCAAGGCTTGGCTGAGTCTGGGATTGTGATTTTTTGGAGGAATATATGAAGAGTGGAACGTTAATTGAATATGAAGGAAGCTTTAAAGAACAAAAAAACTTAGGTAACATGGAGCCCCATGACCCTTATTCTGACCCATTACGACAGAGATGAGTCAAATGACTTGTAATCAATTTAAATTAGGGCTCTGTTTCATGGACTTGGACTTAAATCCATGAGACGGTTTCATAGGGAACCTTTTCTTGAAAGAAAGACAGAAATCATATGCAGTTTTTGATGGCTAGTTAAGGGACTATCTAATTGTCTCTAATGTTATGACAAATAGAGTAGATGATATAATTTCACACCTTAGTTGATAACTTAATTGATGATGATGAAGAAAACATGACTTCACTGCACCGTCTCACACAGGAATTAAAATTGCTAAATCTTATTTTGCATCAATTTACACCTTATATATTTCTATAATTTTCCTCTCCACTTTCTAACCAATCGGCAGTATTGCTACGCCACCACCCCCACCTTTTCAACTGCACACATCAAACAAATGAAAGAATTTACTTCCATATGCTTGATACCATCATCATAATTATCCTAATGGAAACCCATTAAACTGAATATGATATAATACAACACATAATTAAAAACATGGCATTCTGAAAATTGATCTTACCAGACACCAGAATTTCTGAATCTTTGGATGGATACACTATTTGAGAGTGACCCCAAAAGATGATGTGAGTAGGCATTGATCTGGGTAGAGGGGGTGGGTGTTGCCATGTTGGGTGCAAATTTAATAAAATAAAAACACTCTAGGGGTGAAGTGACATAAAATAAGATTATAATAAAACCATACTAAATTAGATTTGTTGAGGTAAAGTGGAATGAAACATGTTTGAGTTGCAAAGAAATGGATATTTTTGCATCTTTATTGGCCAAAATTGAGAAATGGTGTAAAATCTGCTAAAAACAGCTTAAAGTTGATTATTTCTACCCAAGTGGAAACTGCATAATATGGAAACTAGCACAAAACTGGTTAATATTTTGAAACATGATCTTAAGAGAACAAGTATCTTTAGGCGATTGATGATGATGATGAAGAAAAACTAATTTCTTCATTCATATTGGAAATGTCTTAGAAAAGAATCTCCAAGCAGATCTTCTATTGGTATGCCCTCTTCGTTGTCTTATTTAATGTGTTTGTGCAATTGGGTTATCCGAATCAAACCAACATTTTGGTTATCCTATAATCCGAACCGAAACCAAACCAAGAATTTTTTGATTTGGATTGGTTTTTCTAGGGCTCTTATTTCTGTAGATCCAAAATGCCTTGTAAGTTCACAAATAATTCCAGTTTCTCAGCTCAGTCTTTTATTTTTACATCAGCAAGAAACATTACTTTAAAGTTTTTAAGTTTGCTATATTAAAGATAGAAGAGATGCAGAAAAATGCATATAAAAAAAACAAAACAATGAAAGAAAGATGCAACACCAATTGTGACAGAGTACTTGGGTTGTTTTTTTGTCATTCTGGTAATCTTTGACCAATATAATATGTAGCATCGATCTTTGATTTGAATAGATTTTGACATCTAAAGTTTGTGAACCGAAACCAAACCATTGACATATGAGTCGACCAAAATTTGGATTAGGTTTTTGGCTTGTATAATGTATGGTGCTGGGTGGTTCAAGTTCAAGTGGATGCATTTGATGACCTTGGACAATGTATACAATCTGAAAGATTGTAAATAAAATGATGATTTTCAAGTTGTTATTCAATTGTACTGGATCTCTTTTCCTTGAATAAAATAAAACATTGGATCTTTAAAGCATTTTTAAGTTTGCTTTTTTCGTTTATTTGATGCAGAAAAATGCATATAAAAAACAAAACAATAGTATACAATGTTGGGACTGAAGTTACAAATTGAAAACCCTACATAAGGAGTAATATTTTGGTGTCAGCAACTCATTCAATTTTAATCTGATGTTATTATTAAAAACTACAAAATTTAATTTGTTTGTTTTTTATATTTTTTCGTAAATTAAATAAAATGTGTTAATTTATATAACAAAAATTATCAACCCATATTTATATTGAAAAAAGGTAAAAATTCATGTGAAAACTTCAGTCAAATGAATTTTTTTTATCTAAATCTCAATGGTTCACATTTTAGTGGATGTATTTGATGACCTATTTAAAAAATTAAACATTTATTTAAAAAGTGATAATATTGTAAATAAAATGATGATTTTAACAAAAAAATTGTTATTCAATTACAAACTGGATCGTTCTTTTCATTGAATAAAATAAAATAAACTATAAATTAATGGATCATTTATAAATTAGCATTCATTCTTTCTTTGGTTTTTGTAATTTTATTTTCATTTTGTGAAAATTTTTATGATAATTAACATGGAAGTAGTATACAATGTTGGGACTTTTTTTTACAAATTGAAAACCTTTTTTCATATTAAAATAATAATTTCATCATATTGTTTCAATTTTTTTCTTTTTTAATAAGCTAAACTATAATCAAATTAGGTTAAAATTAACAATTTTTAATTTGAAAATTAGAATTGTTTGCCAAGTTTTCAAAACCAGTTTTGCCTTTGATTCCGGGATTTGAAATCCTTGTTGTTCAAGTTCTAAGTGGACGTTTTGCCAGAAAGCCATTAATACCAAAGTTCTTATCCATATGTTTGGATTATGATTTTTTAAATCTTTACTTTGAGAAGAGTTTGGATTTGTACGAGTGTGTTTAAATACTATTTTTAAAGAAAGTATTTGGCCCTATTATGCCCTACCAAGCAGGGTATTAGTACATTAAGGGCAAAATTAAATATTTTTGAGTTCGAATTTAAACGGGATGACTTTAAGATACAAAGTCACTCACAAAATAGCTTTATTTTGATTATAAGGTACAAAAATATAGTTAAAAAGTCTAAGTTGCCCTTCTGTCCGTTTTTTTGCACTTATGACACGTTTTCTACATTTCTGACGCATTTTGGAGTGCAGTTTTTTAAATTTTCTGTACTACTAAACCAATTTTGAAGTGCAGTTTTTTTTTAATTTTCTGCACTTTCGTCTTTTTTATTCCACTTTTTATTAGTTGTAATTTTTTTATATAATTTAATTTAAATTTCAGATTTTATAAAATTTGTACTTTCCCAAAATGTGCACTTGGTCAAAATAAAAAACTAAAATTATGAATACATACAAAAATAAAATAAATGGTATTTTTGATATAAATTATATCTTAAATTCACTTTAAAAATACTTTATACCTTAAAATATTTTTGTTAGAAACTTTATAATGAAGAGTTATTAATTCAATTTAAACTTGACGTGTAGCTTGAGCTGCATTTGATGACGTTGAAAAAAGCAAACTTCAGGTGAACAAGGTTATAAAACTGGTTTTTATTCAGAGCATGTGAAGCTATACCTTTTTCATGGTATGACACGTTAAATTTAGTGAATTAAAAAAATATGTTAAAATGGGTGAAATGGGTTAAATAATTCAGTTTCATATTATGAATTTTGTTTATGAAAGATCAACTCTTAATCTAATTATAACTACAAAATTTTATTTGTTTGTTTTTTATATTTTTTTCTTAAATTATATAAAAAAGCAAAAAAAAAAACGTTTGAAAAGTTTTAATTTATATAACAAAAATTTTCAAACTCATATTTTATATTGAAAAAGGGCAAAAAATTATTTGAACGGGAGTCACATGAACTTTTTTTCTTCAAATATCAATATTATTTAATCACTATTCTTATGTATACAAAGTGTCACTGTTCAAAAAAGTAAGTATTTATTTGATCAGTGATAGTACATATGCATTACAATGACACTCAAATGCCTACTCTTGAAAAAAAGAATTAATACTATTACACAAATTCTCTTGTAAAAACTTTTCATTTTATATAAATAATATTATTATTTATAAACTAACATTGTAACATGTATCAATTGATATCACTATTCTTATTGTTTAAATTTCATTTTCTGTACTAGTTTCGCCGTTGATTCCTTAATATTGTTCAGCCTACAACTAATACTTTTTTTTTCCCGTGAACCAACACTTTTTTTCATATTGAAATAATAGTTTACATTATATGTTTCAATTTTTTTTCTTTTTTAATAAGTTAAAGTGTTATACTGTAATCAAAATTAGGTTAAAAATTAAAATTAACAATTTAGTGGTTAGAAATTAGAATTGTTTGTCATCCAGCCAAAACCGTTTTCTGATTCTTGGGATTTCAAGCAACAAAGTTTCCTTTTGGTTTTCACATTTTTTTTTTTTTTTTTTTTGGGAAAAGAAATTCTCTACTTTTAAAAATGGTGTAGTTTGAAGTTTTCAGCACTCGTTGTGCCTTTGACTCCCGATATACAGACTCTCGAGTCTCAAAACTCTCAACATTCATTTTGAACACAGAGTAGCATAGCAGCTGATTTCAAGATTTGAATCTTTCTCAATCGCAAGCACAAAAAATACGCTCACTTATGTATGTATGTATTATGTCTTTTTAATGGAACCACTTTAGCTCAACTCGCTTTTTTTTTGTGTATCTGTGTGTGGGTGTTCGTGCTATGTGATGGGATTGCTTAAAATCAAGATGGGCATCGTAGCTTTTCTATGATACTTTTGATTATTTTCCTTATTTTCCCGATTTTCTTTCACTAATTGATGTAGACTCAAGGAATCTTGTGTTGCCTGTTATTAATGGATATATTAGCATCAATTTTCTGTTGCATATAAATGTTCAGTTGATGAGTTTTTCTTTGTGTTGATATTTCCGTTTTTTGGGTGTGGCATGGTGGAATTAATGGGTATGCTTATCATAGATGACATTAAATGTAATTCTTGAAGGCCTCATTTACTTTGGAAAATAATAGTAGGAGCTCTTAGTTGTTGCCTGAGCTTTGGATAATTTTATCTAGGGTTTGTGCTCGAAGACGAGGTGAATTGTTCTCTGAAAGTAATATATTGCTGATATTTTAAAATGTTAATATTCTTGTGAAAGAAAACGAAAGGCGATTCTTTAGTGCTGACCTGATATCTAGACTCTGATGATGTTGCCATAGTTATTGATTTTAATAGCGACCTTATATGTTTTGTTGGAATATGTTGTCCAAGCTTTCCTCCTAAACAATTTGTATGAAATCTATAAGACATTGTATGTTGTAAGGCAAAAACTTGTGTGAGACGGTTCACAAACTAACACAAAATAACACCCACCTCTTTCAAAAGTGTTAAAGCGTCATTCCCAAATTATGCTCCGTTTCACACAAGACCTACTACTCATATTGTAAATTGACTGGTGGTTGTTCTTAAAATAGTTATGACATAAGATTTTGCTCTAACTTGAAGTTCTTCGTTCTTGCTCGCATATTTATTTAGACCTTGGTTAAGTCTCATTTGCTTGTATATCATTTTGTCCTTCCTGTTTTAGTTTGAATAGTGGAGAGAATTATTAATTTGGTAGAAAATGTTTTCTTGTGACAGCAGCTATAGTGTTTGATGTTCTGCCTCCAATGAATCTACTGTTGTAAATATTTACAAGTATCTTTGCTAATGATACAACAATTTTTCTTCATGGCAGAAGATATTATCCAAATCTTCTTTCTGGATTCACCCTCTTTGGAGAGAGATCTAACTTTTTGGATATTGGTATATAATATATATTCTCCAAGCAGTTAAAGAAGCCTAAGCGCGGGCTAAATCAGGACTCTTAATCCAGTTAGGGGAGAAATATCCAGCATGTATGTTTTTTTTTTTTTTTTTTGCTGACTTATATTACAAAGTCTTTAATGCTGGGGCCATCCGGTTATGTTTTCTTAGCAATAATTTATCTTCAGTCAATTTATTTTTTCATTATGAGATTCAAATGGTGACTGTGCATGAAGCTCTGTGTTTGGAACAGTTATTCTATACACGTATTCTAGCAAGGTCTATGAAGACCCTGAAATATAGTTTTGATATACCTTGATTAAAGTTAAAACTTAATCTTTTATTTTTGCTTGATACTTTCTGAAAATATTGTTTTGGTGCTGAAATTGTTACATGACAATAGCTTCTCTACATCTAGTTAAATGTTCAAATAGTATTCAGGTTTTCATCTTGTGAAAATCTTCTCTGACTGAATACTCCAGAGATTAATGTTATCAGTACTACCAAATTAACTTTATTCTGTTCCAACCATCATCTGTTTAAGAAGAAGATTAGATCTTCTTTTAACGAGTGATAACTTTAGAGGCAAACAATTTTCAGTTAGTCTTCCTTAACCTTATAAGAGGGCAGGTGTAAATTAATTTTCCTAACTCAATACTATACGGAATTGGGACATTACTTTTTAACATCTCACTGTTTCTTGATATGGTTGCATGCTAGCTTAAAAAAGTCAATTTTCCAAAAACAATATTGGAGGTCCAGAAAGAAGTTATAATAATAATGTTTGACTAGGCCATAAATTGTTCTTCTATATGCCAAAATGATATTCATGAGCAATATCTGAATGGAGGAGGTTATTACACTAATGCTATCATAGGAGCCCTACATTGCTCTTTGCTTACTTGTCAAGACCCATCCAACCATCTTTAGTTATCGAGAAAGGGAGCATATGCAAAGAAATTGATGGTTTAATGAAATGAAAATTTTGTCTTGGTTTGTACCTCAGAGTTTTATATTTGTATTTTGAAATATTAAGCTTTCTCATACGTGAGGGGTGGTTCGTTATGGTATACCTAAAATACCATTCCATAACGTCTACCCTAACAAAAATTTCGGTATATAAAATTGCATGCCAATACATACTGAATCTTTTGGCATTCCTAAATTTCGGTATATGAAAAATACTTACCGATATCGTACCGAAGTTTCAGCATAGTGAATTCTTGAACGGTACAGGAATATAATATTCCATACTGAAATTTTGGTATATCGATTCATGCAGAAATTTCTTATACCAAAATTTATATAGGATACATGCTATTTACCGAAATACCGAAACACGTTAAATTTTGAATGTACATACCGTCACTGCACCAAAAATCGGCATTTTTGGTATTTTTCAGTTCGATAACTGCGGACTACTGAAATTTTGGTATTTTCCATACCCCTATTCGTAATAATTTCAGTTAGCTTTACTTAAGAAGACCAGTTAATTTGCTACTTTGGGAAAGCCATTTGCGCTGCTGTAATTTGGATTCACTTTGCCAATTTAAGAAAGGGTTATGACTGTAGTCTTTGCTTATCATGTTGTTGATTCTTATGCTGCTTGTTTTCAGATCTTTAATGATGAAGGCTCCTAACAATAATGATGAGAATGACGTGGAAAGTCAAAGATTAGAAAAGGGTAAAGCAGCGACTTTGCAAATTAAAGGAGTACGTTCAATGCACAATCAGGCATTGTTATCTGGCCTCGCATATTGTATTTCCTCCTGCAGCATGATACTGGTTAACAAGTATGTCCTCTCCAGTTATGACTTTAATGCTGGAATATCGTTGATGCTCTATCAGGTTACCTCCTATATAATGTCCTTAATTTATTAACTAAATTAAATTTGCTGAATTTACTATAGTTCAGAGCTGATATGCATAAATATTCGAATTTCTGGAACTAATAGAATATTATTCGTGTTTGCAGAATTTTGTCTCGGTAGTCATTGTTTTTATCTTGAGTTTCCTTGGCATAATTACTACAGAACCACTCACTTGGAGATTAATCAAGGTCTGGTTGCCAGTCAATATTATATTTGTTGGGATGCTAGTCACAAGTATGTTTAGGTAATATTCTTTTACCTATTTTGTTTGGTTTGTTGTAAATTGTTTTAGCTCAAGTATTTGCTGCTCGTATTGTAGTATTTAAGCTATAAATTTGTTACTGTTGGCAAATATTCGCCTTCGGTTCCGGTGTCTCCTTTTTATTTAGTTAAATTTCACACTGCACTTGGTTCGAGTTATATTCTTTTATATTATTATTGTTATTATTATTCTCTTTAGTGAGAAACATTTCTACTGCATGCTTCCAATTCATTGCATTGAAATATCCTGCTAATTGTACTCAGTTGAGCACCTTGAACAGGATTTTTTGTTCATCTATATGCTCTGCAACTTTTGTATCATTCTGGTTTTGGTTTTTGTTACTTTACCACATAATTCATCTTTCTCCGTCGCATTTCAGTATTTCAATTTCTTTGAGAAAACAGAAATATAATACTCCCTCCGTCCCGAATTCGAAGGCGGTTTAACTGTTTGCACGCGTTTTTGTGAGCGACTTTTGTATTAGTAATTGAAATGATAAATTGATTTTTAAGGAGGGGTATGATAGAGAAGAGGCTCATCTATCATACCCCTCCTTAAAAATCAATATATTATTTCAATTACTAATACAAAACTCGCTTGCAAAAACACGTATGAAAAGTAAATGTGACTTTGATTCAGAACGGAGGTAGTATTCCTTTAGCAGAAACTGCAATTCATAGACTGATCTTTGGATGCACCTTTTCCGGATGATCTTTCTCATATGTGAAATGTACTATGCAACATAATATTAATAATAATAATCACCTTTTTTCCCCTTAAAAAAAGGGTCTGTAGAAGGCTTTATTGCTCCTGTAATTGGATTAATCTGTTGTAGAAGAGAAGTTGTTAAGTTTTTCTTTCTCTATATTTTTTGCAGTCTAAAATACATAAACGTTGCCATGGTCACAGTTCTGAAGAATGTAACGAATGTGATGACTGCTGTTGGTGAAATGTACCTGTTCAACAAACACCATGACAACAGAGTTTGGGCTGCTCTTTTTCTAATGGTTAGTCACATTGAAATATAACCTTATTGATGGCACATTAATTAATTAGGAATATTACATTAAATAACTGTAGATTACTTGCACCACTTTTTCAAGGACCTAGACTGCGAATAAAATTGGTTAGTTGATGACAGTAATTCTTTCTTTTTTTTATCTTTACTGGACAGTCAAGTGATAAATTAATCAAGAGAGAATTATCATTTACATAGTTTAAAGTTGTGATGGAATCATGGTATGCAGATAATTTCAGCAATATCAGGAGGAATTACAGATCTCTCATTTAGTGCCATTGGATACACGTGGCAGTTTTTCAATTGTTTTTTAACGGCATCATATTCTGTAAGTTTGATTTCTCCAGCATTTGGGGGCAAACCAAGAATTTCTTGGATATATAGCTAATGTACTGTCTTGTTGTGGTGCAGTTGACGCTGCGCAGGGTGATGGATACTGCAAAGCTAGTCACTAAGTCTGGGGACTTGAACGAGTTCTCGATGGTCAAGCTAAACAACACCCTTTCATTGCCCCTTGGAATTTTTCTAGTTCTCGTTTTCAACGAGGCCGATTACCTTTCACAGACGTGAGTAGTAAATTAGAGTAACACTTTGACGCACCAGCTGCACCATGCAGCTGATACAATTCTGACCAAAAACTTTCAACCAAACTGTTTTTTTATGTATTTTTTTGCAAATATTAGAAAAAAAGGTCAAAAAAAATTTAGTTCATGTGATGAAAACTAATACTATTAAGCCAACAAACTAATATTTTTCTTCACATGAACTAATACTTCTCGTTATATATTTCAGTGTTTTTCTATGAACGAGTCAAACTTAGGTCAAAATCGAGTCAAAATTGCACCAGCTGCACTGCGCAACTGGTGCGTTGAAGTTTTTGCGATAAATCATTGTGTAGTCGCTGGATACATGCTGATTTTTTTCGTCTCTTGCTACTGATTTGTTTATATGAGTTGAGCAACTGTTTTTTTGGAACTGATTAATTGAAAGGCCAATAATTGCTGCTTAGCTTACATTGTTTAATCTGGTTTTACATAACAGACCGCTTTTGAGATTGCCCAGTTTCTGGGTTGTGGTGACATTTAGTGGATTTCTGGGATTGGCTATCAGTTTTACGTCGATGTGGTTTCTCCATCAAACAGGGGCTACTACATACAGGTATTGTATTTACTTTTGAAGCATTCTGTTTTCGAAATACTATCAAGAGGTCGTTTTTCGTTCATATAGCTTTGTTACTGATTATTTGCGTGTATTATGGTGGACAGCCTTGTCGGCTCACTCAACAAGATACCTCTTTCCATAGCCGGTATCTTCCTTTTCAATGTCCCCACAACTTTGGAGAACTCTGCTACCATTTTCTTTGGTAACTTCCTCTCTCTGTCTGCTCTCTGCTCGACTCTTGGGGTGTGTTTGGATGGGTAAAAAGTATAAAATCCCTGCATTTGATAAAGTATGCACAAAGTTTCCCGTGTTTCATTAAATGCGTAAAATATCATTGTGTTTGATAAAAGTGTGCATACTCTCCCTACCGTACTTTTAATTGAAGCGTGAAATTACATAATTGTCCTTCATATAACCAAAACACACACACACACAACACTCAGACTGAAACACATATAGACGCAAAACATGTACATATCACGATTAGGGTTCTTATCTCTTCAATTTCAACTGCAAGTTGAAACAATGTAAAATTTTCAATCTCATCAATCGTGAGTGATACACACGTTCAATTAAAAAAAAATGGCGGAAGGGGATTTTGTGCATATTTTTATGAAACAGAAGAGACCGTATGCATTTAATGAAACAAAAGAGAGTTTTTTGCATATTTTATCACACGCATGGAGTTTTTATTCTTCAACCCATGTTTGGAATGATATGAATTTGAAATGCATCATTCTGAATTTGGAATTAAATTTGTGTGAATTTGGATTTCATTCATTTATATCTTTACTTGACACACACTGTGTATCTGTGTTGTAGGGTTGTTGGCAGGAGTGCTTTTCGCAAGAGCCAAAATGCGGCAATAGAGAGTGACATCTTACATAGCATGGATAACTTGGTGTTTTCCAATCTTGCTACATTACATTGTTGTTGTAACCTTCTTGTAAATTTTCTATACACTAAAATGTCTTCTTTATAGTTAGGCATGGGCGGATCTTTCGCAGGCCCGCACTGGGCTTGAGTCCAGGGCATCTCACCTACCGACCTCATATATTATGTATATTACATTTCTTTCTTTGTCAGTTTAGTCCAGTTCAATAATAATTAAATTACTTTTAAAGTCTTGGGTCCATCAAATATGTACAAGTAATTAGGTACAACCGAACAACCTCGTGACAATTTCCTATTATCTCAAAATTGTATTTCTATCTTTTTCTCAGGTCCATCAAGATTGTATTTCTATCTCTTTTTCTAAATAATTTTCTATTATCTCAAAATCTGAAAATTGTATCGATCTACTCATATAAACAATTGATTTCTTTATTTTTATTTTGTAATCACTAATTAATTAACATATCTCTCACAATTTTCAAGGTTCAACTTTATTTTTTTATATAATTATTTTAGTATTTTTTTAATTATCTATCTTATTTAAAAATAGATATGCATGTACCTCAGTGTTTTGTTGTTTTCTTTTGCTGAAGGATTAAATTGTGTGTTTTGTTGTTTTCTTTTGCTGAAGGATTAAATTGTATAGCAGTATATTTACTTTATATATTAAATAATATTAAAGAAAATCATTTATTACTCTCTTACTATAAAAAAAAAAAGGACTACAGATTCTTTTAATATGGCTATAAAATTTTCAACAAAAATAATTATGTACTTAAATAGTGAGAATTCTACGGCTTACATACGTTTTTTTTAATCATGTAGATATCTTCATTCCTCAAATTACATTCAAATATATTGTTTACGAGTGGGTCTCATATAATAACTTTCGAAAGGTGCAACGCCCATTTCATAGTGCATTTTAGAAGCGTGTTATTATGTTCCCATATTAATAGTTGCACTTTTCTGTATAAATAAGTCACACTTCTCATCATAACAAATTGCACTATTCTAAAATGCACTATGAGTGTACGGTGCACCCGGGTGCATACAAGACCTAGCCATTGTTTATGGAAATATTACAAAAAAAAATTACTTGTAAATTAATATTTTTATAGTTGCTATATTTATAGGAAATTTGAGAAATAAAGATGGAATAAGTCTTGTATGCACCAGGAGCACCGTGCACTCATAGTGTATTTTAGAACCATACAATTTGTTATATTAAAAAGTGCAATTTATTTATACTTAATCGTGCAACTATTAATATGAAAAAAATAGTTGCACGGTTCAGTGTAAATGAGTTGCATTTTTCAGTATAACAAGTTGAATGATTCTAAAATGCACTATCAATGCACGGTGCATTTGGGTGTACATGAGACTCACTTATAAAGAATTCTACATAACTAGTATGTAAACAAAACGTAGATAATTTTGTAGCCATGTCGAAAAAATTACGTAGTCAATTCTTAATTTTCATACAGAGTGATACTCCCTCCGTCCCAAACTTGATTTCCACATTTCCGTTTCGGGCGTCCCATACTTGATTTTCAATTTCCTTAAATGGAAATATCTACTTTATCACTTTATCATTTTATTACATAAAATACTAATAAATAACTCTTTTTAACCTCAACTACCCATCACTTTATCACATAAAATATTAATAAACAATTCTTTCTACCCCAACACTCTATCACTTTTTTTTAAAACCCGAGCACATAATAAATAGGAAATCAACTATGGGACGGAGGAAGTATATATGATTAAACATGGCATAATGCTACTAAACTTAATTATTGGCCATTTATAACTTCAACAAATATTAAAAATATTTTTACAATTATTAAACTAAAAATTTTATTTCGTAGCCCACCCCATTGCTAATTTCTGGATCCGCACTTGTTTAGGCTAATTTGTGTTTACATTGATTACAAATGGAGGATGGGAAAGGAAATTGAGACCAATTTCCTCAAATTTCAGAAAAACAAATTCAAGATCATAAATCTTGAAAATTTAAAATGACAACAGCATCCTCTACATAATGATTTTTCTAGGAAGTTATATGAGTATAATTATGTATAAATATTAGGGGAAATTGTTTTATTGGTTTTGTAACTTACACTTTTTTCTTATTCTGGTTTGTTAATTTACGGATTTTGATTTTGGTCTTTTAATTTATAAAAGTTGACATTTTAGTTCTATCACCTGCTATTATGGGTAACTAGCAAGTGACATGACTAAAATATCAAATTTTTATAAATTATAGGACCGAAATCAAAATTCTTAACTTAGCAGGACCAAAATCAAATAGGTTACATGACTAAAAAATCAATTTTCCAAATAAAAGAAGAGGTTAGAGCACTGCATTTAATCTTCTATTTGGCCACGTTTTAGGGAAAGAACAAAGTTGAGACTTATGAGTAGGGATGGCAACGGGGCAGGTTTGGGGCGGGTTTGGCTAAACCCGTAACCCGCCCCGCCATTTTTTCCCTAACCCGAAACCCGCCCCGCCCTGCCCCGGGTTTTTTTTGACCCGCACTACCCGCCCCGCCCCATGAACCCGGTGTTGGGGAATTAATTGCACGGATCTATTCGGGATTAATATTTAAATACAAATTTAATTATAACAATTATTACTAGCATGAATTAATCCTATATTAATTCAAATAATAATTCAACAACAAATCATGCATATAAACAGTTCACATAAATCCACGCGATGCGAATTGCTACGGGTTTACGTGAACTAACCTCTTGGAGTGACAATGGTCTCGTCGATAAAAACACATCAAAAAGCCTTCCCAAGTATTCCCTAGTCCTTGCTCGTCAATCCGGTAGAAGGAAGCTCGCGAACAATTAACAAAAGGGAAAATAAAATTTGTTGCACCACCTTTGTGGATTTACTAATTTTTCCAGCACATGGAGTTGTACACTCACAATTGACGTTTTTCAAAAATACACAATCTGTCGACGTTTCAAAATATTTGATATTTTATCGACGGTGATATTTTTCCGAAAAACCAATTTTCGTGTTCACCTGGGGATGAAACATTCATCCCCTATTTATAATGAGGGGTTGGTCGAAATTTTAGGTGGAAATAAAGATGGGAAAATCTTTTTCTTGATCTCCAAGAAATCTTGAATATATGTCTCATATATTCTTTTCTTCATAATTAAATATTCCACAAAAATCCCAACTCCTCTTGTTATGGTAATTTTCGAAAAAATAAGGATAAAGATTCCAAGATTTGGATCTTCTTGAATTTATGAGATATACATGTATTTCAAGAATACATATCTTCCATAATATCTTTTCAAGAAAATCAAGAAAATCTTTCTTTCCCTTATTCTTTCAAATTTTTTGAAAATAACATATAAATAACCAAGTGGGAGATTTCTTGAATTTAATGAGATAATCTTGTATTTCAAGAATACATATCTTCATTCCATAACAAAATTCAAAGAAAATATTTCTCCCTTTTTATTTATATTTTTCGAAATTAATGAGGAAAAATAGCAACAAAATTTATTTTATTTTTAAACACTTTTTTCAGTTATTGGACTTTATGTTGGGCTACTTGAGGGGCCTTTAGGAGAATTAAGATTGAATCTTCCAATGGATCTTGAATTATCAATATTGAGCCACAATATTATTCAAGCCCATAAATATTAATTAATCTCACTACATAATTAATATTGGACTATCCATCTTAACTCATATTACAGTCAATATGGATCCCGGTTATTATTTCTCGTGTTTAAGATTATCTAGTCCATTAATTAATTCAAGCCACTGAAATAGCTTTCTATTAATTAATATTTTTTGTCCTTGGTTAAGGAATGATTCAACATTATTATCCATACCGAAAACTAGTTCCACTTGCAAGATTTGGTATGATAAAACTTATGAACCTCCCAAGGGGGCAAATCGAACAAGCGTACTTGCACACGATTCTCCGTATTAAATCTTAGTAATCGCATGTGACCAAAAATATTGCCCAAGATATAAAGTATTGAATCTCGTTGATTCTCTACCCGTAATAAGTCAAAGCAATAATTACTAACCACACACGATCCTATTTAAGGGACGAAGATTAAGAAATAACGAACCACTGAGGTCTAATTTTTCCTAGTTCAGTTCTGATGAATTTGTCCTCCTGTAGGTCCTATTCAGTTCACTAGACATGCACTAGTGTAATCTCTTGGTCAAGACAAGCCAATCTGAGCCTTACACTTCAACCTTTCACGATGGATTGTTCATTTCCATCTAGGTCGTGAATGGTGTACTTTTGGTTACAATGAACTGTTAATTTATCTTCTGTGATCTGGTATCACTAAATTAACTACAATGTAACACGTACTATTTATTGAACAGTTATTCAGTAAATATATGTAACATTCAATGAAATTTAAAGCATCAATGATAAATAATTTATTTCAGTAAATAAGACAGAAATTCAGTTTGATTATACAAAGTAAAAGCATACTTTCCAGTATAATCCCAACACCCGGCGGGTTTAACCCGCCCCACATATTTAATTTTGTTTTTCCTTTATTTTTTAATTTGTACTCCTAATTTCATACATGTTATTTTTAAATACATATCGTTCTTAAAAAATAAAACATAAACTAGAATCATCAAATTAAAACAAATAAAAAATACATAATATCATAATCAATCTCACATTAAAGAGAGCATAAAAGGGACTACAGTTACTCATTATTCATTAATCAAACATACCTCATCAAAATAGACATCTTATTATACTGTTTTTTCTTATTATAATATTGTTATCTTATTAAACTACTATTGTATTATTACTTAATACATTTAATATATACTATATATATATATATACGGGTCGGGTTAAGGGGCGGGTTTGCCTAATACCACGACCTGCCCCGCATCCGGCGGGTTTTCGTTTGACCGGGTTTTAACCCGCCCCGTAACCCGTTTGACCGAGTTTAACCCGCCCCATCCGGGGCGGATTCGTGCCGGGTTCGGGTTAAAACCCGCCCCATTGCCATCCCTACTTATGAGCAACAATCAAGTGTTAGTTATCTTATTGTTTATACCCTGTTTGCATTCCAATCGTTTTCGTGAGAGATTTACTAAAACTCTGCATTTAATCTTCTATTTGGCCAAGTTTTAGGGAAAGAACAAAGTTGAGATTTGTGAGCAACAATCAAGTTTCAGTTATCTTCTTGCTATGCTTGCATTTCAATTGTTTTCATGAGACATTTAATAAAACTCTATTTTTTTCCATGCACAATTTTCAGTTTAATATTCTAATCCGATCATAAGTTTGATTTAAGGTCATGTAAGCAATAAGTTCAAAATGCATATTACAATTTCTAAATTTGATTTAAAACTATATAAAAAATTTAGTAAGTTGATGAGATTTTCTTTTAAATATATATGTGTGTATATATATAAAATCAATGAAGGTGTAAAATTGTTTTTTTTAGTCGTGTAATTTATACTCATTTTATTTTGGTCCTGTTAATTTACGGATTTTTATTTTGGTCATATAACTAAATTTGACATTTTAATCATGTCACCTGCCAAATTACAGGATCAAAATAATTATTGCAGGATTAAAATATCATTTTTTTTATAAATTATAGGAACAAAATCAAAATCTTTAAATTAGCAGGATCAAAATCAAAATGAGTGTAAATTATAGAAAAAAATATCGATTTTACTTATTTCCAGGATAGCATAGTCGGTGACCAAAAAGGGAAAAACATTTTCTCCAAACTTTCCTATAAAAAAGACGAATTCGAATACATTTTAAAAAATAAATGTGAAAATCAATGATATTAACCACTGAGAATATCTATAATCTCTATAATATAAAAAATATAGAAGATGATGTGCACATATGAATAAGATTACCTGTAAATGATAAAGAAGAAGTGTAGGTGTATAGATCATTCTAATTGAAGCATATTAAGAAGGTATTCATAGATTCTTTTTCTCTTATTTAATTGTCGATTTTATTATTTTTTACTACAACATTAAGAACATGATTTCAATTGTTTGTTTGTATTGTTTTTCAAATTTCTAATAATCATTTTTTAATTTTCAAATTTATATATTGTCGTGGAGAAGATTGTTTTTAGAGAAGGAGGTGATAACAAAGCAACTCCATAATCTCGCCTTTAGTTTTTCAATGAGCTTTTCTGTCGAGAATTCATTATTTGAAAAATATTAATCATGCCAACCCCATTTAGCTAAGAGGGCTTGATTAAAGGTAACCAAGTCCCTAGCCCCCAATCGTCCATGTTCTTTTGAATTGCAACCCCATTTAGCTAAGACTGTCGAAACACACTCCATCACCCATTGTCTCCATTTGGGAGAAAAATTGAACCGTTTCATCATAAGGTTTAGATAGTTTCAGTTGACCGAGTCGTAAGCCTTTGCAAAATCGACTTGAAAGAATACACTCTCCAAGCACGATTATGTTTTGCCTCATCAATAGATTCATTCAACATTGTCACATTATCAAAATTATGTCTTCCACTAATAAAAGCACTTTGGGAGTCCAAAATGATCGAATCAAGGACCAAGCTCAACCTTTTGACAAGAATTTTTTTATATAATTTTATGGACTCCAACTAAAGATATGGGCCGGAAATCATTCATCTCAACGGTCGTCCTTCTTAGGTGGATTTTGTATGCAACCTTCCATGTGGTATTTGTAATACCAAGAAATAACCTTTCAAAATCCCTTCGATCAAATCTCATACTACTAAACAAACGTGCTCCTAACAAATCTAGCTTGAGGATCCCCCAAAATTCTTTTAGAAATTCAAAATTGAACCCATAACAACTAATAAGACTCTTAGAACTTTCACATGCCCAGGTTACTTCTTGGATCTCATCTTCTGAAAAGGGGCCGTAATACAAACATTTTCTCATTTGAAATTATGTTGCTTGCAAAATCTGCCGCCAATGAGGGTCTAGGAAAGTCTTCCTCCTTCCATTCTCCATTAACCTGAATTCCCATAACTTCGTGTCTCTTTTGCCTCTTTTTAATGTATATATGAAAGAATCTCGTCCCCTTCTTTAATTCATTTCCACCCTGATTTCTGATAATGTAGATTCTCCTTCTTCCTTAATTCTCTCAATAGAATAACAATGGTCTCATTAATTTCTTTGAATAATGTCCAATCTTTGGGACACACAAGCAAAACAAACTCCAGGTTTCTAATTAAAAATTGCAATATTTTTAATAAATATTGTATTTAATAATTAAAAATATAAATATGTACATAAATATAATAAATATGAATTAATAATTGTTTAAGGTGTATATTAGTAAATTTTCTTAAACCGTGGAATAAAATTATTGTGTCAAATATTATTTATTCATTTTAATATGAAATTGAAACCTACAAATCTATATCTTATCTTACTTATCTTAAAAAGTGACAAGCCTTTGAGAAACATTTTTGGACAATTTTGTCCTTCCATTATTTTACACACTACAAAATAGTCCATGCAAACCTTTCAATTAACCCCTCCAAACACTCAAACTCTTCATATTAATCTATATCCATATCCGTACTCTAAAATAAATAAATATTCCTTCAAATTTACGGATCATGACAAAGATATACGTACAAGGAATAGTATTATAAATATAAAAACAAATATGAAAAATATATGTATTAACATTGCACTAAAAAATATTAATAAAATAATACTTTATAGATACTCAATTTGTTAAAATTCATATAACATTTCAGGATGTACAACAACAATCAAACAATATAGATAACCAACAAAATATATATACATGTAAAAACATGATGACAAATACTCTTAATTATTATATAAATAAATTGCATGCAACGTGCGAAGCACGTGGTAAATTCCTAGTCAAAACAAAATAAATCGACTAAGAAAAGACTAATAAATAAATTAATTAATATGTAATAATAAAAAAAATTAAAAGTGAATGAATTATAATATAAAATACTTTTGCCACATAAAATATGTTAAGATATACATAAAATAAATTATAAAATAACATTATTTATTAAGAAATTAATAATTGAATATAATTCACACAAAATAAAATATAAAGTAATAAATATGAATTACACATTTAGAATGAATATTTTATTTATCTTAAATTAAGTCAATCAAAAATTACCGAAAGAAAGATAAATGAATAATATTATATAGTTAAATAAAACATAAAGTAATAAATATGAATTACACATTTTATAACATTCCCACATATTTTAAATACCTAAATAATTAGAAATTAATTATACACAAAAAAATTAAGTTTCATGACACATATGATTCTTTTATAAAAAGAACCAAATAGAAAAATAACATGAGTACTCAAATTTCTCATTGAATGACACATAGATTAAATTAACATGGAATTGATATATCATGAAAAAAAAAACTCCTATTAGTATATTAGAGCCGTCAAAATGGGTTGGGCCCGTTGGGCCAGCCCGCCCCGCCGTGCTAAAGAGATGGGTTGGGTCAATAAAATTTAGCCCGTTTGGAGACAGGCCTAGATGGGCCAACCCGTTTGGGCCGTGGGTTTTGGCGGGTTGGGGGCTAGCCGGCCCGCCTCGTAAAATATTTTTTATTTTTATTATATATTTTAGTAATTAAAATGTTATTTTTTTTGGATATTTTGTAAATTTAATATGTAGAAGAGCATGCTTATAAATTATTATGGTTGATTAGTGGTAAATTTCAATTTGTATGAAGTTATATTTGTGAGTAACGAATGATTAAATTTATTTTTGAGAAATATTTTATTTTAATTTTTTTTTGTAATGACAATAATCAACATAAATTATTTACTTTAATTAAATTTTGATGAATTTAATGTATTTAGAGCTTTTAAATTATATATTTAAAATTTTAAAACATAAAATAATATTAAAAATATAATAGCAAAATGGCCCGCTTGGACCCGCAACCCGCCAATTAGTGGGTTGAGTTGGGGTTTTGCAGTCCGCCAAATTTTCAGCCCGTCCCGCCTCGCCCCGCTAAAAGGCGAGCTTTTGCGGGTTTTGGCTCGCCCCACCCCGCGGCCGTCTTGACAGCTCCAAGTATATAGAGTGATATGGAAAAAAAGAACATCCCCATTTATTTGTAAAACTAACTTTTTTTTTTAAACAATCAAATAATAACTTTTTGTTTTGAGTGCAAGTCAAATAACTTAAACTCATGATCTCATGATATATCAATGATGTTCTAACCACTTTAACTATTTTACTTAAAGTGTGTTTTGAAACACTTAAAACAGCTTCCAGAAGTACTTATTTTCAAAGCTCTCCTATCACAACTTTTTGAAAATAAGTGTTTCTGGAAGCTGTTTTATGTGTTTCAAAACACACCCTTAATCATTTATAAAATCAGTATATATATTATTATTATTTTTTCGTACCCCAATTTTAAATTTCTGAATCTGTCACTGTTCACACTGATAAAATTACTGAATAGTGTAATTACTGATGTAAAAATTACTGAATGACACTCATAAATGTTGTTTATACAATTAAATAAAATCACAAAACGGTTGTATAAAAATAATTTTGTAAATGTAAATAGTTACAATTTTTTTTTTCTTTAATTGCACATTAAGAAAAAATGTGTCACCGAGAAGTAGGTGGAACATGAAGACTGAAGTTGGCCACGCGATGTGTTGAGGCAGCCCACTCTGAGAATGATGCTTGCTGGTTAAGAATTTAAGATAGAATTGGTCCAAACCGATGTTTATTTTGGATTTCAAAAATAAAAAAATTGGATTTTAAAATTTGAAATCATGCTGGAGATTTGAAATTGATTCTTTTAAAAAAAGTCACCACTGCAGTATTTATAAACCTATTATTATATTTTTCAATAAAAATAATTTTCTCTTTCTACACTTTAACACATTTAAATTATAATTCTAGACCAAATCTTGTATGCATCCAGATACACCATGCATTTATAATGTATTTTAGAATTATACAATGTTGTAAGTCGTATTATGTGGAAAATATGATGTGGCCGTAAGTGTGATGACTTAACAAACAAGATGATGATGTGTCAAAATACTATGTACACGTGAGATGAGCACAATGTGACATAAGATGACAAAGATGATTTGGTAACCCAGTTCACCTTAATTGACTACTTCTGGGGGCGTACCTGTTGGGGAATAGTGGGTGCCCGGATCTATTCGTGTGAATTTAAATACAAATTTAATTCTGACAATTATTACTAGCATGAATTAATCCTATATTAATTCAAATAATAATTCAACAACAAATCATGCATACAAATTCGTCACATAAATCCTATGCATGCGGAAAAGCTAGGAGTTTACGTGAACTAACCTCTTGGAGTGACAATCGTCTAGAAGGTGGATCCCGTTCGCACGAACACACCAAAAAACCTTCCCAAGTATTCTCAAGTCCTTGTTCGTCAATCCGGTGGAGGGACACTCGCGAACAATTAACAAAAGACAAAAATAAAAAATTATGTTGCACCACCTTTGTGGATTTCTAATTTCTCCAACACATGGAATTGCATTGGGGATGAAATATTCATCCCGTATTTATAATACTAAGGGGGGCGAAAATATTAGTGTTTGGGGAGATTGGAAAATTTCCTTGCTTCTTCTCCAAGAAACAATCCTGAGTATATCCAATATATTCTATTTCCCAATATATCTCCCAAATAAAATCTTCCCTCCTTATGTTATGGCATATTTCGAAAATTTCATTATAAATAGCCAAGTGAGAGATTTCTTGAATTTAATGAGATAATCTTGTATTCTAAGAATACTTATCTTCATTCCATAACAAAATTCAAAGAAAATCTTTCTCCCTCTCTTATTCATAATTTTCGAAAATCATGAAAAATTAGGCAACAATAATTTATTTTATTTTAAGCACCTTTTTCAGTTATTGGACTTTATGTTTGGGCTACTTGGGGGACCTTTAGGAGAATTAAGATTGGACCTTCCAATGAACTTTGAATTTTCAATATTGAGCCACAATATTATTCAAGCCCATAAATATTAATTAATCCCACTACATAATTAATATTACACTATCCATCTTAATCCATATTACTGTTAATATGGCTCTCGGTTATTATTTCTCGTGTTTAAGATTATATAGCCCATTAATTAATTTAAGCCACTGAAATATCTTTATAATAATTAACATCTTTTTCCTTGGTTAAGGAACAACTCAACATTATTATCCATACCGGAAGTAAATTTCACTTGCAAGATTTGGTATGATAAATCTTATGAGCCTCCCAAGGGGGCAAATCAAACAAGACGTACTTGCACACGTTTCACCGTATTAAATCTTAGCAATCGTCGTGTAATCAATATTATTGCTCAAGATACAAGGTATTGAATCTCAATGATCCTCTTCCCATCATAAGTCAAAGCAACGGCTATTGATTGCACACGATCATATTTAAGGAACAAAGATTAAGAAATAATGAACCACTGAGGTCTAATTCTTCTATTTTCAGTGCTGAAGAATTTGTCCTCTTGTAGGTCCTGTTCAGTGCATCATGATGCACTGGTGCAATCTCTTGGTCAAGACAAGCCAATTCACTAAATTAACTACAATGTAACACATACTTCTTATTGAACAGGAATGCAGTAAATATATGTAACATTCGATGATATTTAAAGCATCAATGATAAATAATTTATTTCAGTAAATAAGACAGAAACTCAGTGTGATTATACAAAGTAAAAGCATACTTTCCAGTATAATCCTAACAATCTCCCACTTATACTCAAAGTCTGCATTTAAGTATACTACAGCACGTCTCGTGTAGAATCTACATTACACCTACACGAACCTAATAATATCTCCCACTTATACTCAAAGCAGATTGATAACGGTCTTGACACCCATTCCTCCCACATGTCTCTCGAATGTATTCTGAGGCAGACCCTTTGTGAATGGATCTGCTAGGTTGTCTTCTGACGCGATTTTTGCCACCTCTATATCTCCTCTCTTAACAATTTCTCGTATAAGATGGTATTTCCTTTCAATGTGTTTGCTGGCCTTGTGGGCTCTCGGTTCCCTTGAATTTTCAACTGCTCCGGGATTATCACAGTAGATCGTGATGGTGCTGGGCAAATTCGGTACTACGTCCAAGTCCTCTAGAAAGTTCTTGAGCCAAACCGCTTCCTTCGCTGCCTCGCAAGCAGCTACGTATTCGGCTTCCATGGTAGTGTCCGCTATGCATTTCTGCTTAACGCTTCTCCATGTCATGGCTCCTCCCCCCATGCAAAACACACTACCCGAGGTAAATTTTCTGGAATCTAGGTCTGATTGGAAATCCGAGTCCGTGTAACCGATGGGAATCAGACTGTCTGACTGATAAATAAGCATTCTATCGCGAGTTCTTTTCAGATACTTCAGAATGTTTTTAACTGCAGTCCAATGTTCTTTCCCTGGATTACTCTGATATCTTGCTACCATGCCGACGGCAAAGCAAATATCCGGCCCCGTGCACAGCATAGCATACATGAGGCTTCCAACAGCCGAAGCATAAGGAATGTCTTTCATGTCATCTATCTCCCTTTGCGTCTTAGGGCACATTTCTTTGGATAGATGGATTCCATGTCTGAAAGGTACGAAGCCTTTCTTGGAGTCCTGCATGCTGAATCGCTTCAAGACAGTATATATGTATGAGGCTTGCGATAAGCCTATCATCCTTTTCTTGCGATCTCGAGTGATCTTGATCCTAAGGATGTGGCCGGCTTCCCCTAAGTCCTTCATATCAAACTGTTTTGATAGCCCTGCCCTTACGTCTGACAAAACCTTTACATCGTTTCCGATGAGCAGAATATCATCTACGTATAGTACTAAGAATATCAATGCAGTTCCGACACATTTTTTGTACACACAACTTTCGAACTCATTTTGATCGAACCCGTAAGACTTTATAACTTGATCAAAATATTGGTTCCAAGCACGCGATGCTTGCTTCAGTCCGTAGATGGACTTTTTGAGCTTGCAAACAAGATGTTCTTGGCCTTCTTTAATGAAGCCTTCGGGTTGTTGCATATGGATTTCTTCTTCAAGACTTCCATTGAGGAAAGCTGTCTTAACATCCATTTGCCAGATCACGAAATCGAGATGCGCAGCTATCGACAAGAGAATGCGGATGGACTTTAGCATGGCTACAGGTGAAAAGGTTTCCTTATAGTCGATCCCTTCTTTCTAAGTGTAACCTTTTGCCACAAGTCTAGCTTTGAAGGTTTCCACCTTTCCGTCCGATCCCCTTTTTCTCTTGTATACCCACTTACATCCAATGGGATTGACCCCATTAAGTGGTTCGACGAGCTCCCACACCTTGTTTTGATCCATAGAACCCATTTCGGTTTTCATTGCAGTTTGCCAAGAATCTGCATCCTTGTCACGGATTGCCTCTTTGTAAGTCCATGGGTCTGATTCATTTTCGCAGGGGATCAAGTCCGAAGACTCTCCTATCCCCATGAATCTTTCGGGCTGTCGGATAACCCTCTCACTGCGACGAGGTTCCGGTTGTGTAAGTGTGTCGTTTGGTATATCGACTTGTACAGTTGGCATTGAGGTAAGCCCCTTTAGCTCATTCAAGGTAATCTCACTTATGGGTTTCTTGTCGTTCATATAGTCTTCTTCTAAAAATCTAAAGTGTGTACTGATTACCACCTTTTGATCTTCGGGACCATAGTACATGCACCCTTTTGTTCCCTCGAGGTATCCTATAAACAACCTTAATTCTGATCTTATATCCAATTTACCGGCTTCCTTGTCTAGCACGTATGCCGAACACCCCCAGATTCTCATGTGTTCTAGACTGGGCTTGTGCCCGGTCCACAATTCTTTAGGGGTTTTGGGAACCGATTTGGATGGCACCAAGTTTAGAATGTAAGCCGTCGTTTCCAAGGCGTGACCCCAAAACGATTTGGGTAGATCCGCATAACTCATCATTGACCTGACCATTTCTAAAAGAGTTCTGTTTCTTCGTTCTGTAACCCCGTTTTGTTGAGGGGTTCCGGGTGCAGTTAACTGGGATACAATCCCTTCATCCGATAGGTAGTTCAAGAATTCATCGCTGAGGTATTCGCCTCCACGATCAGATCGTAGATACTTGATACGTTTTTCTCTATGATTCTCTGCTTGAGCCTTAAATTCTTTGAATTTTTCAAAGGTCTCATATTTATGCTTCATTAGGAAAATGTATCCATATCTTGAGTAATCATCGATAAAAGTAACGAAATACTCATAGCCTCCTCTTGCTTTGATTGACATTGGACCACATACATCGGTGTGAACGATCTCCAATACTTTCTTGGATCTATTACCCTTGGCTCCAAATGCCCTCTTGGTCATTTTACCCTCCAAACACGTTTCGCAGGTTGGAAATGGTTCAACCTGGAGAGACTCCAGCGAACCATCTTGGACCAACCTTTGGATCCTCTTTGGATTGATATGACCTAGTCTTAGATGCCATAGAAGTGTTTCGTTCACGTTTGATGAACATTTTCTTTTAGCCGAAATAGTCGATGTGTTATAGGATGCATTTTGTGAGTGGTGTGCACAGTTAATTGTGTAGAGATTATTCGACAAGGTTCCATGATAGATAAACTCATTATTTAGAGTAATGGTAACAACTTTATTAAAAGTAACCGAATATCCATCAAAAAAAGTTTAGAAACTGAAATTAAATTCTTTGTAAAACTAGGAACGTAAAGAACATCTCTCAAAATTAAAACTTTGTCTTCAAAAGACAACTGCACTTCTCCCACTGCTTCAGCTGCCACTCTCGTAGCATCACCCAGTGTGATGAGGATCTCACTCCCACTAAGTTGCAGGTCCGCTTGAACCCCCGTAAAGTGAAACAAACATGATCAGTGGATCCCTTATCTACCCACGAATGGGAAGCATACGCCGCCAAACAAGTTTCAACAACTAGTGCTTGAGAATTACCTTTCTTTCCATCCCTCAAGGGTTTGGAACAGGCTGACCTCCAATGTCCTTTTTCACCGCAGTTAAAACACTTTCCCTTGGGGACCTTCTTGACACTCAAACACTTGACTGTTTCTATCTTGCTTTTCTTGATGATGGGATTGCATTGGGCTTGAAAGTTTTTCTCCTCATCAATCTTGTCCACCATTGACCTAGATTTTGAGAGGAGACTTTTAGTCACCAATGCTTCATCCTCCTTTCCCAAATGCTTCTCTACTGTTTCCAAAACCTCTTGTAGAGTATCCATAGTGAATATGCGATCGCTCATCACAAAACTAAAGTAGAACTCGTTAAAAGATTTTGGGAGAGTTAGGATGAGGACATCAATTTTTGATTCATCACAATACTTAGCACCAAGATAATCAAGTTTGTCAAAATAGCGTTTGACTTTGAGAACATGTTCCCTTACGAGTTGTTCCCTCCGTCATTTTTAGCCTAGCCATGTCATTGTTTCTCAGCTGACTGATCATGCGGTCTTTTGTTGTAAACATTTCTTCAAGACTTTCCATGATTTCCGCAGCAGATTCAATTCCCTTATGAATGTATCTCAAATCATCAGACAAAGAAGCCAAGATTATACATTTCATAAGCTCATTTGAACGCTCCCAGTCATCAATCTGAAGTTTTTCCGCATTAGTTGATCTTTTAGTCGGCTTGTCAGGCTTTTGCACGCCAAGAACCCAATAGTGTTTTTGTTGTGCAGTGAGGATAATTTTCATGTTTCGTTTCCAAATCCCATAGTTTTCACCAGAAAGTTGGTGTTCATTGAGTGTATATAATAGTGGATAAAAAGGTTGCGACATGCTGAACTTAAATAAATAACGATTTGTATAAGCACAAAATTATCACAAAATTCGATCACATGTATCATATTAAAATCTCAAAAAAATATGAACATGCATCAGCCAACATCTCAAAACAGTTTAAATAAGCCACGTGGGGTGGGTCATTATTTAAACACATTCAAGCAGGTTACAAACAAGAACAGTTACAAAACTTTAATATCCAGATTAATAGTTGGCTCCCACTTGACCAATATAAAATTGACAGGGACTTCGGGGAAGTATATGCATATCAATTTTATACCTAATTAATAACCATGATTAAATACAAAATTATTATTTCGCTTTGAACAAGCCTCGTGGGGAGGGTCATCGTCGCCACTGATAATAATCCACAATCATCCGTTTGGAATTTAGTCATGTGAAAGCTATCTTATGGCCGTCCCGTGGGGGGAATTTCTCCAAAAGAATTCACAAATAAATAAATCATGGAGGCCATAATTAATTCAATTTTATTATCCAGAATAAAATTGTTAATTAATTATATAAATCATACTTAGTAATTTTCGAAAGTGAGATTTTTCCAAAACAATTTCTCATGCATCGCATATTCAAAACATAATTAAATACGCACGAAAATAAAAGCAAACATCAAAACAAAAATTAAACACATTGGGCACATATATCCAATTGTCACGGTTAATTTTGTCATGTCTTGATCTTGAGAAATCGTCCCTATTGTCTTCTTCGTTTGTCTCGAAAAGCTCCCACTCGATCGTCTCGAAAAAAAATCGCCACGCCAAAGTTATGTCATCGACCCAGCTCGCGGGTCGAGTCTGCGCTTTGCACTCCCCGTCGAAATGTCGTCGGCGCCGCGTCTGCACGGGCGAAAGCGCCCGGCGCGCGTCGCCCTAAGGCCTTCGGCGCTTCTCGGCAGATCTCGGCGGTAGCGCCCTGGCCTGCGCCCATGCCATACTGAATCTCGAATCCGCCCTCGCCCGCCTTGTCTCGCGCTGCCCAAGCCATCCACTCGCTCAATCAAGGCGCCCCTTTCGCGCGCGTGCGCATCGACACGATCCTCGCGCCCGCCCGTCAAGTACCCCCCAGTCGCGGCGCTGCGTGCATCAGCGTCATCCAGCGATGCCTCAAATTGACACGTTTTGCCTGACGCCAGACGCGTGCGTCCGGTTGTTCGGATCCGTCTTCGTCTCGCCTGCCCGATCTGTTACAATTTATTTACAAAATAAATAAAGCCTAGATCTAGACTAGTCTATTACATTGAATGAATCAAACATATCCTAATCTACTCGTGGATTTTCTCACGGGCAAAAGCAATTGAGCGAACCAAATAAAAAACCACAATTTATATGCATGCATAAATAAACATTCATCAAATACCATGACAATTGGATACCTGCAAAAAAGATCTAGCAATTCTACTATCCAATTCCAAATTTAATGAACAACTAATTAAATTACAATTTAAAATTGAGCCCAAAACCGTGGCTCGATACCGGCTTGTTGGGGAACGATGGGTAGTTGGGATATATTCGGGGTGAATTTAAATAAAAATTTAATTCTGACAATTATTACTAGCATGAATTAATCCTATATTAATTCAAATAATAATTCAACAACAAATCATGCATACAAGTTCGTCACATAAATCCTCGATGCGAAAAAAGCTAGGAGTTTACATGAACTAACCTCTTGGAGTGACAATCGTCTAGAAGGTGGATCCCGTTCGCATGAACACACCAAAAAACCTTCCCAAGTATTCCCAAGTCCTTGCTCGTCAATCCGGTGGAGGGACACTCGCGAACAATTAACAAAAGGGAAAAATAAAAAATTATGTTGCACCACCTTTGTGGATTTCTAATTTTTCCAACACATGGAATTGCATTGGGGATGAAATATTCATCCCCTATTTATAATACTAAGGGGGGGGGGAAAATATTAAGGTTTGGGGAGATTGAGAAATTTCCTTGCTTCTTCTCCAAGAAACAATCTTGAGTATATCAAATATATTCTATTTCCCAATATATCTCCCAAATAAAATCTTCCCTCCTTATGTTATGACATATTTCGAAAATTTCATTATAAATAGCCAAGTGGGAGATTTCTTGAATTTAATGAGATAATCTTGTATTCCAAGAATACTTATCTTCATTCCATAACAAAATTCAAAGAAAATATTTCTCCCTCTCTTATTCATAATTTTCGAAAATCATGAAAAATTAGGCAACAATAATTTATTTTATTTTAAACACTTTTTTTCAGTTATTGGACTTTATGTTTGGGCTACATGGGGGGCCTTTAGGAGAATTAAGATTGGACCTTCCAATGGACTTTGAATTTTCAATATTGAGCCACAATATTATTCAAGCCCATAAATATTAATTAATCCCACTACATAATTAATATTGCACTATCCATCTTAACCCATATTACTGTTAATATGGCTCCCGGTTATTATTTCCCGTGTTTAAGATTATCTAGCCCATTAATTAATTTAAGCCACTGAAATAGCTTTATATTAATTAACATCTTTTTCCTTGGTTAAGGAACGACTCAAAATTATTATTCATACAGGAAGTAAATTCCACTTGCAAGATTTGGTTTTATAAATCTTATGAGCCTCCCAAGGGGGCAAATCAAACAAGACGTACTTGCACACGTTTCACCGTATTAAATCTTAGCAATCGTCTTGTAATCAATATCATTGCCCAAGATACAAGGTATTGAATCTCAATGATCCTCTTCCCATCATAAGTCAAAGCAACGGCTATTGATTGCACACGATCCTATTTAAGGAACGGAGATTAAGAAATAATGAACCACTGAGTTTTAATTCTTCTATTTTCAGTGCTGAAGAATTTGTCCTCCGGTAGATCCTGTTCAGTGCATCATGATGCACTGGTGCAATCTCTTGGTCAAGACAAGCCAATCTGAGCCTTACACCTCAACCTTTCGTGATGGTTTGTTCATTTCCATCTAGATCGTGAATGTGTACTTTTAGTTACAAGGGACTATTAATTTAATCTTCTGTGATCTGGTATCACTAAATTAACTACAATGTAACACGTACTTCTTATTGAACAGTTATGTAGTAAATATATGTAACATTCGATGATATTTAAAGCATCAGTGATAAATAATTTATTTCAGTAAATAAGACAGAAACTCAGTGTGATTATACAAAGTAAAAAATACTTTCCAGTATAATCCCAACTTATTTACGATTTGGGATGTGCGTCGATCACAATGTACCTTTGACGAGCAAAAAGTAACATATGGGATTGTGAGTGGGTATAATAAGTGTTATCTTAGATCAAAATTTCTGAACCATATTATCGAACTTTGAGGGTCTATTTATAGAGTTTAGGAGAAGCGCGTGCTGCCCTGTAAGTATGAGCTGTCGATTCCTTGTCATGCAAGTGAATGTGTGGGATTGCCACGTCTCCTATCACGCATCTCTGGTTGACACTTGTCTTTGCCTGCTTGAGAAGTTTCCGACTTGTTGTCCAGGTGGTGTTGACTTAGCAGGTGGCTTGATTCTGGTGTTCATAATATTGTATTTGCCCCTGCCTGACCATTCATTTATTTGGGTGGCGGACGCGGAATGAGCGTTTTAGGTTGTATTTTCTTCTGCCCTCTCAAGGCGGCGGGTTTAACTTCATTTGTCATACGCTTTCGCTTAGGCGGCGGAGATGTCTTTATGTGAGGATAAACTCCTTTGGCGGTATAGGTGATCGACCGGTTTGTTAAATCAACTTGCCGCTTTGTCGCAGCGATTTTGTTCGCCCGGTGAGGTAAATCTGATACGATGAGGTGGCGTTTGGATTTTAATTGGTCCGTATGTTCATTTGGCGAGCATGAGGTGGAAATATATGTAGGCAATCACAACAATACCCCCTAGTCGGTCCGCCTTTGTGCTTGTCACGGGGGTTCGACTGTTAGGTGCCTTGGGAGTGCTTCAAGGTGTCGCCTCGGCTTCTGTGATGTTCAGAGGGATGAACGTACATATACCCAGGTTCAATGATTACAGACAGATTTTTTGAAATTTGAAATTAAAACATAACCCTAATTCCCGAGGCTTATAAATACCCTTTCTCCTTCATTTCTCTTCTTTTCCTTTCTTCCCAAATTTCCGGCGAGTTTCTTCCGGGTGAAGATTCTTCAGGTAAAGATTTTTATTCTTTCCCTATTCATTTACTTTCATCATGTCTTTGTCGATTCCTAACGAGGCTCGACTCGACTCGACTCTGACAAATCTGAGACTTCTTGTGGGTCATCTTCTTCGCTCCGTCGCCTAATTACCCGCGGTAGGATTGGTTCCTCAAAGGGGAAACCTCTGAAGTGAGCCCTCGTTGGAAAATTCATCAACCATTTGCCATCCTTACTTCAGATTCCGAGGATGCTATAGATGAATTGGATCAGGAATTAGCCCGATCCAATTTTGGTGACTCAGATGAGGAGTTTCAGCCGATGGGTGATGTAGGTACTGTGGGCGATCGTGACGAGAGTGCTTTGAACGCAACTAGGTTGGGCGAGCAAGATGGGGTTTTTGCGATCGAACAGAGTGGAGAGATTGGAGACGAGCCGATTGTGAGTCCTGAAATTGAGACTGGTATGAGATCAGGGGGCGAGCCGAGCATAGGAGTTGGGGGCAAATAGGTCGCTGTGCTCGCCGATAAACAAAATGCTCGCGAGATCCCCGTCGGTGTTCCTCATAGTCCAACGTATGCCGAGTATAATGCCCGTTATGATTTTGAATGGCCAGAGCAACCTCCAGAGTCGGAATTGAGAACGAATATCCAGTGAGCAAGGTTGCGATTATAATCGAGGGTCGATATGCTTTCGCCAATTATATCGAATTATGAAACCCCAAAAGATATCTTCTTTTGGGTGCGGAAAATGTGACGGCGAAAGCGATCAACCCCGAAGGTTGTGTGGCGGTAAATGTGGATACTATGGAAGCGGGGCTGCGATTTTCTCTTCATCCTGCAATCACTCGTCTGCTTGTGGAGTGGAATCTCACTATCACCCAAATTATGCCGAACGGGTGGTATATGATTATGAGTCTCTTGGCGTTATTTGGTAAGACCAACCCCCATATTTCCCTTCTGGCTGGAGCTCACTTTCGGTTGGTTCATTTATCCCGGCCCCTCGCGGCGAAAAGGTGGGTATTTTGCAAAAGCGAATGCCAAGTGCAAAGTTGTTGAGGATGTCTTAAACAAGATCAAGGGCTGTAAAGATAAGTTTTGGTTTGTTGGGGGTGATTGGAGAAGTCCCGCCTTGGCGGTTTAACCGGATGCTCGTTTAGATATCCCAACCGATTTTTTGGGGTCCTACTGAGAGTGAGTACCTTTTGTTCGCATTTCTTGTTCGTCTGCGATTTTAAACTTTGGTTCTTTTTCGGGAGTTGAGGCGTCCTCGGATAAAAGAGGCAAACGATGGGTACTTTTTAGCGATATCGGCAAATTGATCTTCAATCTCTACCGGAGTGTTCCGTGGAGACTTTAACTAAAGGCGGCGCAATAAAGGTGGTTTGTCGTGCCCCCATCATCCGGTCGCTCTTGATCCCTCTTGGTATGTATTTAATCTCATACCATTTCATGTACCCTTCTTTCAATTTCACCTTTGTTAAGTAGATCATTTTGTATTAATAAATTTGTCCTTGCGGTTACCATTCTTTGTGAAAGTACCATAGAACATATCTGAGAGATGTACGAAGGAAACCCAGTGAGATGATTCGGATTCAGGCCGAAGCGGCAAGCAGTAAAAAAACCCTTTTCGTGGGGAATCGAGCAAGCCAAAAGATCCTCTCGCTCGCCCGTCGAACGAGCGAAAAGGGCTCGATCATCTAAAGCGGACTCTCGGCAGACTTTAGAATTTCGCGGATCCTCGTGCAGGCAAGGCATACCTCCCTGCGGTGTTGAAAAACCTAGTCGTTGAAGAGGGTACAACCGTATCTCGGCCTCCTCCTGCAGAGGTTCAGGGCCCCTCCAGTTCTCGAATTCGCGGTCCAAATGATACATCTTTTCTTGGTTGGGATGCTACTCGGGCGAGCAGGTAACTTTGTTCGCCTCTGAAGTATTTGTTCTTTCGAATTATTTTTGCTCGATAAGTCTTCACCGTGTGTCATTTTTCCTCAGGTATGCGGAGAAGCAACCACCTTTGTCACCGGATTTGATGAACTACTTCTGTTCTCCTACGGTATGCAACATACCAAAACTTCCCGAGCATTTTCAACGTGCCTGTGAGACCCCTATTCGATCCTGGACGACAGATTTGGAGGAGTCCCTGATCGGTCGATCGACTATGGAGCGGCTTCGATTAGGTCTGATCCATCACGGTCGGTCTATGGTGATCCTGGAGAATGCTTTTGCCGGGGTGACCAGTTTTTATTCCAAGTATGCTCTGCTTTCGCAATAGTTTTAACGAAGATGACAGAACGGACAGCTTCGAGAGGGGAAACCGAAGCAGTTCGCGTGGGGTTGCATCGGAAAGAGGAGGAGCTTCAGCAAGTCCGAGACGAGCTGAAAAAGTTTCACGACGAGCAAATGAAGTTTATGCTCGTGAGCAAGTTTTGCTCTCCCAACAACTCATGACCACCGAGGAGACCAACACCCGGTTAGGCCTACTAAACGCCAAGTTGCGAACGGATGAGTATGTGGATTCTATGTCCAACTACTCTTATATTTGTGCCTTTGTCGATACCCTCCGTACCGCAAGACGAACACTCTCGGTTGAACAGGTGAAGCCCTTTATCGAGGACCTCGAGAATTATTTGGCCGACAACCCACCTGCGAGCGATCGAGAGTTGCCCCTGGCTAATTTACAAGACATTTGCGACTTCTCTAAACTCCCCGAAGGGGTTGAGATTGGAGACCCTCTGTCCGATGAAGAGGATGACGATCAGCCAGGAGTACAGAAAGTAGGCGAGCAAGATGATCCAGCCGGTGGTGAGCAGGGAAGACCGGTTGATGGCGAGCAGGGCGGAGGTGAGCAGGATGGTGACGAAGCGAGGTAGGGGAGAGGGGCGGCGGCGTGTCGGAGGCGCGGCGGGATGACGGCGGTTGGCTCGCATGGCGAACAGAATAGGATGGGTCTGCTAAGCACTTCTCTTTCGGTGACTCCGAATAATATATTTTTCCCTTGAATTTTTGTGGTGGTTTTCCATTTTGTGTTGGTCGGGATGACCTTGTTAGAACTTAGCCACTTGTGGCTTTTTCTTTTGTTGTTTCTTGGCCTTTGCACTCTTTTGAAGTGTTTTTATGAAATGACTTGAAGCTGTTTGTGTTTCTTATCTTGAAAATTGCTTATGTTTTTGCGACTTCGTGTTTGATTGTCTTATTTTCTCTTAATCGGGATGGTTGTCTTATTTTGTTGCAACCTTTTTATTTGTTGTGATTGTCTTATTTAATTTTAAATCACTTTGTTTTTGGTCGTCTTATTTAGTTGCGACCTTGTACCCAAAGTCCACGCCGTTCTGCGGATATTGTAAGTACAAATTATTTGCGTCGGGTAAACATAAGGCTCGGTTCAATCATTTAGGGGTATGATCGCCTTTACTTTGGGGGCGATCAAACTTGAATCGACCAAAAATAACAAATAAGTAAAAAGATAAACACCACACGATGTTTTAATCTATTACATTTCTTTACATTTATCAATATCTTTCTGAGACTATACTTTTATGCTCTACCATCTAACTATCAGAGAATTTGAAGATGGTCGTCAGCGAACCGATCGAGTTATATTGATGGGGCGAGCATGGACTTGACTTCTCGTCGGGTTCCTTATTCGGGAGAGCCCATGAGGCCTTTTCTTTTTCACCCTCCATCAAAGTGCTCGGAGAAAGCGATAGTAGCTTGATGGCCTTCCTAGTGCAAGCTATGATTATCGCGGCCACTGTCGTCAGATCTGGTGTGGCAAACTAGTCTTGCTCTCGTTGATGTGGTGCGGTAGAAGCGTCGCTCGTCATCCTTTGCCCTCTGCCGCACCAACTTCTCCCCTAGTCCGTGCATCAGGGTATCTGTCGGTGCTAACCGTTGATGCACGAGCATCGGCGTCGGCCTGGCCGCCTCGCGAGAGTCGTCGAACCTTGCCCCTGTAAGGAGAATGTGGGGATGCGAGGGGAACTTATGATCGATCCCTGCATAGGCAGTGGTGAATGTGAGGTTGTAACTCCGTTTTGCCGTCGGCGGTTATGTGCTGGCCGAGCACAAGTCGTGCTTCAGAGTGAGCACCCCAGAGTTCGGTAGGAGATATTTTGCTTTCGATTTGGATTGGCTTTTCCAAATCGAGGTAGAAATATCTTGCTTTGCTGTTGAGATATGGAGAAAAGAGCTCGAACCAAAGCTGGAGCCAAGAGATATGGTTGAGTCAGCAAAGAGGATATTGAACTCAATGGTGATGGCTACGTCTGGGGGCATGCCTAACTGGTCGTTTTATAACCGGTTATGAAATCGAAATGAATAGTAATACCAGAACATGTAATTTTCCTTATTTGGTGAGGAACCTTATATGTTTCTTCTTTCGGCCTACAACATGGTCTATTTATCTGAGTCCTCAAGCATGAGCTGGTTTCCATTATCCAGATCTTTAAAAAATAATGCAACACGCGTCATTACTTAGTTGACACCTGTCCCTATGTATGTGGAAAGGGTGATGACACTTATCTTACCTTCTTTAGGAACCTTTTGAATGTGCTGGAGATGGTGACAGGCATCTCCAAGCCTTCGTGGAATTCCTACCCCCAGCATTGTCTTGGGTATTTCCGTTCGATGTTCCTTGTTTGGCCTCTTAAGCCCTTTTGCTCGTTTCTTTAGCGAGCAGGTATGCTGATCGCATATTCGTGAAGGATCACTCTAGTCGCCTATTTGCAAAAGGTTAGTTTAGTCGCCCGCTTGCGGTTGGTCAAGCATAATGATATGTTCGTACTTAACTTCTTCCGGTTCTCGGGGTTCCTATTGATAATATTTTTTCAAATTCGCGGCATTCCAAGAGTAGGAAAGTGGGGTTCCATCTAACTCCTCCAATTCATATGCTCCATTCAGCCAGCGCTCCGTCACCCGGAATGGACCTTCCCAAACTCGACCGAAAATACCGCCCGGGACCCCCTTTGCTCGCTTTAGAACGAGATTGCCTATGTTGAATCTGCGAAGTCGAACTTTAGAATTGTAAAAAATTTCTGACCTTTGCTTGTATATATCATTTTTATAGTCAGTCGTGGATCGTCTCTCTTCTAACAGATCTGTTCTAAAGGCGAGCGCTTGATCATTGATGTGCTCGCCAAAACACATGGTTCGGTGGCTCGGAACTTCGACTTGTGCTGGAATGACTGCTCCTGTCCCAAATGCCAAGGCAAATGGGGTTTCCGTCGTTGATGTTCTGAAAGTAGTACGATATGCCCATAAGATCTCGGACAACTCTTCTGCCCATCCTCCCCCCTTAGAATTATCAAGTTTATCCTTGAGGGTATGCTTGATGATTTTATTGACGGCTTCAACCTGTCCGTTTGATTGGGGATAATATGGGGTAGAATAGTGCTTTTTATTCCCCAGCGGGCACAATTCTGTCAGAATTCATTTCCATCTAACTGTCTGCCATTATCTGTTACCAGGGATTGTGGGAGTCCAAAGTGACAAATGATGCTTTTCCAAATAAAATTCCACATCTTTGCTCGGTAGCCTTAACTACGGCTTCCGCTTCTGCCCATTTGGTGAAGTAGTCAACGGCGACCACAACGTACTTCACCCCCGCCGTACCGGTAGGGAAAGAGCCGATTAGGTTAATTCCCCATTTAGCGAATGGCCAAGGACTGTAAACGGACACAAGTTCTTCGGGAGGACTATGGATGAGCGGAGCGTATACCTGGCAATTATGACATGCTCGAGCATACGCAATTGAATCATTTTTCATCGTGGGCCAATAGTATCCTTGTCTGACTACTTTGTAAGCCAGAGCGTATCCGCCTGTATGGTTTCCCGAGACTCGAAAGTGAATCTCTATTAGGACTTGGTGGCCTTCCCCGAGGGTGATACACTTGACAATGGAAGGCGATAAACCGTTTATATAGGTGCTTGTCTATAACAGTGTAACGAGCAACCTGTAATCGTAGACGAACAGCTTGTGCCTTGTTATCAGGGAGGATACCATTCTGTAAGTATCTTAGAATCGGGGTCATCCATGTTTCTTATTTGATTTCCATTTGGACGATCATAGCTCTTGAAATTGATGGTGAGCAAGTCGTGGCGACCCACAATATCGATTTGTGTTGGTCACCCCTGCTTTGTTGCCAATCGTGCTAAGGCATCGGCCGACGAGTTGCTCGATCAAGAAAGTTGTTCAATGTAAACTTGGTCGAATTGCTCGAGCAGTTGCGTGGCGAGCAATTGGTACTGTACCATTTACTTGCCTCGTGCCTCATATTCGCCTAGTACTTGGTACACAATTAGCTGAGAGTCACTATATATCATCAGTTTTTTAATTCTCATTGACATTGCCATGTGTAGGCCGCCGATCAGAGCCTCATACTCGACTTCATTATTCGTGGCCGGGAAATCAAAATGGATGGCCGTTGTGAAAGTTTGTCGGGTTGGGCTAATGAGAACTGCGCCTGCTCCGGATCTCGTGCTTGTTGAAGATCCATCAACATACATGTGCCATGGGAGATCGATTCCTCTTCCGGGGGTTATTGGGTATGTTAATTCTACCATAAAATCAGCCATTGCTTGGCCTTTGATTACTGTTCGCTGAGCGAAAGTGAGGTCGAATTGGCCCAGCTCCACCGCCCATTTAAGCAACCTCCCAGTAGTATCTGGTCGATGTAGGATTTGATGCAGTGGGAAAGTTGTGAGAATTTCGATGGAGTGGTCGAAGAAATATGGTCGTAGCTTGCGAACACTCATTATGAGGGCGTATACCAGCTTTTCCAAAGGCGGGTATCGAAGTTCTGCATCTTTTAGTACCTGACTAACATAATACACAGGAAAATGTACAGGACCTTTTGCTCGGACGAGCACATCACTGATTGCGTGCTTAGAAGCGGCCAGATAAAGATAAAGTTGTTCGCCTGGTACTGGCTTGGATAGAATTTGTGTGTCGGCTAAGTACGATTTTAGTGACTCGAATGCTCTTTGGCAATGTTTAGTCCACTAGAACTTTCCTTTCTTAAGTGCCTCAAAGAAAGGCTTGCATTTATCCCCATTCGCGTGATATAAAAGCGGTTTAAAAAAAATTTAGACAACCCGTTAATTTTGGACCTCTTAACATTCCTAGGTGCTTGCATGTCAAGCACGACTTGGATTTTCAACGAGTTTGCTTCAATTCCTCGTTGACTGACCATATGTACGAGAAATTTTCCAGAATGAACCCCGAAACTGCATTTTTTCGGGTTCAATTTCATGTTATATGCCCAGAGAATGTCAAAAGTTTGAGCGAGATGGCTGAGGTGATCCTCCTTGTGTTCGCTTTTTGACCCACAATGTAGTCAATATATACCTCAACCGTTTCCGCCCAATGTGTTTGTCAAACATTCTATTCACCGGCCTTTGATAAGTTGCTCCGACATTTTTTTTTAATCCAAGCGGCATGCGCTTCAAAGAATACATATCCTTCTCGATTGTAGAAGGTCGTCTTTCTTGATCGTCGGGAGGATGGGGAATTTGATGATACCCGTTGAGCGATCCATAAGCGTTAAGAGCTCGTGACTACCGTCTTATCGACTAAATAGTCGATGTGTGGCATCGGGAGTTATCTTTGGGATGGCTTTTGTTTAGATCGGTAGAATCTATACATAATCTCCGTGTACTATTTGGTTTTCGGACTAAGACAGGATTCGCTAGCCATCTTGGGCATTTGACTTCCCGAATGAGTTTGTTATCGAGCAATTTCTTTATCTCAGCATCAAGAGCGAAGGCGTATTTTTCTGGGCCAAATTTTCTTCATTTTTGAATTATTGGGATTCGTATTGGGTCAATATTGAGGTGGTGGCATGCATGTTTTAGATTTATGCCGACCATGTCCTCATGTGACCATGCAAATCGTCGATTTGCGGAGATAAGTAATCATGTCCGATTACGACGGCTCTAGAAGTTCGAACCAATGTAAATTTCTAGACCTGGCCTATCCGGTCGGGCCATGTGATTCTAATTCTTGACGGGCATTGCTAAATGCGTTTTCTTCATTTCCATCGAGGGTCTATGATCGAACCCGGTTGCTCTTTTTTGACCTCCATAGAATCGAATCCTATTCGAGGTTCTAGGTCTCGTAATTCACAATTGGGTTGTTGGTTGGGTAAATCTATGCCCACAAGTTAAGGACTTGTTCGGTCTGTAGGGTTTCGTGTTCGCTAGGGGCATTGTGCTCTCGTGGTGTTTCGCTGGGGAGTCTTTGCTGGCCTAAATCGGCACCCGATTGACTTGATCCCGATTTCTCTTGGTATTTGGTTCACCATGTTCACCATGCTTTGTTTTTCCGGAGTGCATGATAATAAACAATCTCGGGCTTTTCTTACGATCGCCTTTTACGCTGCCCGTTCCATCAACGAGTTGGAAACTTGACACAATAGTAGTAAGTCGAGCAAAACCTTGAATTCACGGATGAAAAGGCGACCCGAAACCCGTTATATAAGTAAAGCGAAGCATCGATAATTGCAAAATCTAGCATTCTAGTTCGTCGGATCTCGGATTTGTAGTCGACTCTCTGGCTCGACTCTAACCTAATCGAGACCATAGGGTCGGGTTATAGATTCCCCCAAAACCCATGATGGTATGATCACATAATTCTATATACATACTTAGGTCGACCGACTTTTTTTCATCGGTGTAGTGTTGGGGTTATCTTTGAAAGTATGTTTTTTACTTTTGTATAACCAAACTGAATTTACATCATATTTCTTGAAATAAATTATTTATCAGCGATGCTTTAAATATCATTGAATGTTACATATATTTATTGCATAACTGTTCAATAAATAGTGCGTGTTACATTGTAGTTAATTTAGTGATACCAGATCACAAAAGATTAAATTAACAGTCCCTTGTAACTAAAAGTACACCGTTCACGACCTAGATGGAAATGAACAATCCATCGGGAAAGGTTGAAGTGTAAGACTCAAATTGGCTTGTCTTGACCAAGAGATTACACTAGTGCATGACTGATGCACTGAATATGACCTACATGAGGATAAATTCTTCAGAACTGAATTAGGAAGAATTAGACCTCGATGGTTAGATTATTTCTTAATCTTCGTCCCTTAAATAGGATGGGTGTGTGGTTAGTAATTATTTCTTTGACTTATGGCGGGTAGATAATCAATGAGATTCAATACTTTATATCTTGGGCAATATTATTGGTCACATCGATTGCTAAGATTTAATCTTAAGAATCGTGTGCAAATACGCTTTGTTCGACGATTTGCCCCCTGGGAGGTTCATAAGATTTATCATATCAAATCTTGCAAAGTGGAATTAGTTTTAGGTATGGATAATAATGTTGAACGGTTCCTTGACCAAGGACAAAAGATATTAATTAATGGAAAGCTATTTCAAAGTGGCTTGAATTAATTAATAATGAGCTAGATAATCTTAAACTTTGGAAATAATAGCCGGAGCCATATTAACATAATATGGGTTAAGATGGATAGTCAATATTAATTATGTAGTGGGATTAATTAATATTTATGGGCTTGAATAATATTGTGGCTCAATATTGGAAATTCAAGATCCATTGGAAGGTCCAATCTTAATTCTCCTAAAGGCCCCTCAAGTAGCCCAAATATAAAGTCCAATAACTGAAAAAGGTGTTTAAAATAAAATAAGTTATTGTCACATTATTTTCCTTAAATTTCAAAATTATTAAAGAAAAAGAGGGAGAAGAATTTTCTTGAAAATATTTTATGGAAAGGAGATAAGTATTCTTGGAATACAAGATTATCCCATAAATTCAAGAAATCTCCCACTTGGTTTCTTTAATTGTGATTTTTGAAATATATAGAGTAATAATAGGAAGAAGGATTTTCTTGAAAAGATTTTATGGAAAAAGATATGTATTCTTGGAATACAAGAGTATCTCATAAATTCAAGAAAGATCCAATCTTGAAAAGCCTCCTATTAATTTCGAAAAAAATGGGTTAAATAAGGGTGTGAGATTTTTTGTGGAAAAATACACATGAAAAGAAGAATATATGGGATATATTCAAGATTTCTTGAAGATCAAGAAAAGATCTTTCCTAACCCTATTTTGAGCCCTAATTTTCGTCCCCCTCTCTATTATAAATAGGGGATGAATGTTTCATCCCCAGAACACATAAATTGATTTTTTCAGAAAAATATCAGCGTCGATAAAATATCAAATATTTTGAAACGTCGACAGATTGTGTTTTCTCGAAAAACTTCAATTGTGAGTGTACAATTCCATGTGTTTAAAAAATTAGAAATCCACAAAGGTGGTGCAACATATAATTTATTTTTCCCTTTTGTTAATTGTTTGCGAGCATCTACTTAGCGGATTGACGAGCAAGGACTTGGGAATACTTGGGAATGTCTTTTGGTGTGTTCGTGTCAACGAAGTCCATCTTTCTCAACGATTGTCACTCCAAAAGGTTAGTTCACGTGAAAGCAATTCCGCATCGTGGGGATTTATGTGAACCGCTTATATGCATGATTTGTTGTTGAATTATTATTTGAATTAATATAGGATTAATTCATGCTAGTAATAATTGTTAGAATTAAATTTGTATTTAAATATTCATCCGAATAGATCCGAGGCAAGTAATTCCCCAAACCGTATCGAGCCTCGATTTAGAACTCTCGAGTTTTAAATTATAATTTAATTAGTTTTCATTAAATTTGAAATTGGATAGTAAATTGCTAGATCTTTTTTTGCGGTATCAATTGTCATGGTATTTGATAAATGTTTATATTTATGCATGCATATAAATTGTGGTTTTAATTGATCTGATTCAAAATTCTTTTTGCCTCGCAAGAGAAAATCCACGGTAGATTAAGATTTATTTGATTCATTTCAATGTAATGCATTAGTTCAGGTCTAGGTTTATTTATTTTTCGTAAATAATTATGAATAGGATCGTGAGCAAGGCTGAGATGATGAATTAAAGACGGACGGACAAGAAACAATATAGCGGTAATGGCGTCCACGCCGTGTTAGCGAGGCAAACGCGGACGTGGCGAATACTAAGCGAGCACGGCGTGAGGCCGATGGGCCAGAGCAAGACGATCGGTGTGTCGAAAGACGGGCGCGACGGGCGCGACGCAAAGACCGCGCACCCGCAGAGGCGCGGACCTAAGGCGGACTCGCACGGCGGGCGCTGTTGGGACTCGAGGGGCCACGCCGACTGTATGAATCTGCACGCTGCCGAAGTGATCCGAAGGCCCATTGACGGCGGCGGCGTCTTGTGTTACAAGACGGGCACGCTGAACATCCACACGACCGGGGGAGTGCAAGGCGTGCACTCCGACCCGCGAGCTGGTTGATGACGTTTCTTAACGTGATGATTTTATTCGAGACAATCAAGTGGGAGCTTTTCGAGACGAACGATGAAGGCTATGAAGACGATTTCTCAAGACATGACAAAAATTAACTGTGATAATTGGATATATGTGCCCAATGTGTTTAATTTTTTTATTTTGATAATTGTATTTTTTTATGCTTATTTAAATTGTGTTTAAATATGCGATGCATGAGAAAATGTTTTGAAAAATCTCACATTCGAAAATTACTAAGTATGTTTAAATAATTAATTGACAATTTTATTCCGAATAATAAAATTGAATTAATTTTGACCTCCATGATTTATTTATTTATTTGTGAATTCTTTTGGAGAAATTCCCCCCACGGGACAGTCAAAAGATGGCTTTCACATGAATAAATTCCAAACAGATGATTGTGGATTATTATTAGTGGCGACGATGACCCTCCCCACGAGGCTCGTTCAAAGCGAAATAATAATTTTGTATTTAATCATGGTTATTACTTAGGTATAAAATTGATGTGCATATACTTCTCCGAAGTCCCTGTTAATTTTATATTGGTCAAGTGGGAGCTAACTATTAATCTGGATATTAAAGGTTTGTAACTGTTTTCTTGTTTCTAACCTGCTTGAATGTGTTTAAATAATGACCCACCCCACGTGGCTTATTTAAACTGTTTTGATATGTTGACTGATGCATGTTCATATTTTTTTGAGATTTCAATATGATACATGTGATCGAACTTTGTGATAATTTTGTGCTTATGCAAATAGTTATTTATTTCAGTTCAGCATGTCGTAACCTTTTAATCCACTGTTAATATACTTAAAGTCAATAGAATTGTATGGGAAACTATGTTGATTGGAAACAAAAAAATATGATTGTTCTAACTGCACAAAAGCACAAGTGGATTCTTGACACACCAAAAGTCAAATGAGCCAACTGACGAGTCAAAAACGCGGGGCTCGTCAGATCACCTTGTGAGAGATATTGTCGCTGAAAAAGGTGGAGGGCAACCCCGTAAGGGATTACATCCTCAAAATTGATGGCTCATCTGAAGAAACTTGAGGATCTGGGTGTAGATTATTATCTAGAGACCCAAATCGATTTGCTACTCCACTCTCTGCCCAAAAGTTTTGAGCACTTTGGCCTCGCTAGCTGATTTGTTGTAAACTTTGGTTGACAGATCGTTGATGGGGCACAAAACTCAAGATTTGGCAAAGTGGTCCGTCTTTCATCTTCTAGGCCAAGGGAAGGCAAGAAGAAGAAGAGGACCAAAAGCCATAAGCAATCAAACTCAATCAAGGTTGCCAAGGGCAATGGTAAGATGAGGAATCTTAGGTGGTGTCAAGGAAAATCCAAAGGAAGTGCTTCAAACAATGGGTAAGGACAATGGAGGTTTTACTGTTCCAACCCCAAAGGGCGGAAAGAAAGATAATTCTCACGCACTAATTGTTGAAACTTGTTTAGCGGCGTATACTTCTCATTCATGGGTAGTTGATACGGGATCCACTGATCATGTTTGCTTCACGGGTTCAAGCTGACCCGGCAACTTAGTGGGAGTGAGATCCTCATCACACCGGGCGATCTTCACGAGTGGCGGTGAAGCGATGGGAGAAGATGCATTTATCTATTAGTGATAAAATTTTAGTTTTAAGAGACGTTCTTTATGTTCCCAGTTTTAGAAAGAATTCACTATCAGTTTCTAAAATTCTTTTGATGGATAATGATTTTCTTCTGATAAGAATGACATCATTTATCGAAATGATGAGTGTATCTGTTATGGGACATTGATGAATAAATCTCTATACTATTATATATGCACACCACTCACGAAATACATCCTATAACACATCGACTATTTCTGATAAAAGAAAACGTTCATAAGACGTGAACGAGACACTTCTATGACATCTCAGATTGGGACATATTAATCCAAAAAGGATTCAAAGGTTGGTAAGAGATGGTTCATTGGAGTCTCTCCGGGTTGAACCAATCCCAACTTGCGAATCATGTTTAGAGGGTAAAATGACCAAGAGGGCATTCGGAGCCAAGGGGAATAGAGACAAAGAAGTGTTAGAAATCGTTCACACAGACGTATGTGGTCCAATGTCAATCAAATCAAGAGGAGGTTATGAGTATTTCGTCACCTTTATTGATGATTACTCAAGGTACGACTATATTTTCCTTATGAAGCATAAATTTGAGACCTTTGACGAATTCAAAGAATTTAAGGCTCAAGCAGAGAATCATAGGGAAAAAACGATCAAGTCTCTACGATCGTCGTGGAGGCGAGTACCTCAGCGATGAGTTTTTGAACTACTTGTCAGATGAAGGGATTGTATCCCAGCTAGCTGCACCCGGAACCCCTCAACAAAATGGGGTTGCAGAGCGAAGAAACATAACTCTTTTAGAAATGGTTAGATCAATGATGAGTTATGCGGATCTAGCCCAAGTCGTTCGAGGTCATGCCTTGGAAAACAACGGCTTATATTCTAAACTTGGTGCCATCCAAATCGGTTCCCCCAAAACATCCAAAGAATTGCGGACCCATGAAGCCCGGTTTGAGACACATGAGAATTTGGGGTGTCCGGCCACGTGTTGGACAAGGAAGCGGAAAAAAATAGATTCTCGATCGTAATTAAAATTTGTTTATAGGATACCCGAGGAATAAAAAGGTGTATGTTCTATGAAGAAAGATCAAAAGGTGGTAATAAGCACCCACTTTAGATTTTTGGAAGAAGACTATATGAACGAAAGAAAACCGAAGTCAGATTACCTTAAATGAAATTAAGGGGCTAACCTCAATGCCAATTGTACAAGATGACATACCAAATGACACACTTACACAACCAGGAACCTCGTCGTCATGATGGGGAGGGTTGTAAGACAACCGAGAGATTCATGGGGGTAGGAGAGTCCTCGGACTTAGTCCCGGTCAAGATGAATCGGACCCATGGACTTCTGACGAGGCAATCAAGACAAGGATGCGGTTTCTTTGCAAATAGCAATGGAAGGCTAAATGGGTTCTATGGATCATAACAGAGTGGGGAGCTAGTCGAACCACTTAATGAGGTCAAACCCATTGGTTGCAAGTGGGTATATAAGAGAAAAAGAGGACCGGACGGGGAGGGTGGAAACCTTCAAGGCAAGGCTTTTGGCGAAAAGGTTATACTCGGAAATAAGGGATCGTATGAAACCTTTTTTCACATGAAGCAATGCTCAAGTCCATCCGATTTCTCTTGTCGATTGGCAAGATCTTGACTTTGAAATCGACAAATGGATGTCAAGGCGGCTTTCCTTAGGAAGTCTTGAAGAGGAAATCTATATGCAACAACAACAAGACTTCATTGAAAAAAGGCCAAGAACACCTAGTTTTTGAAAGCTCAAAAGTCCATTTATGGACTCAAACAAGCATCGAGCTTGGAACCAATATTTTGATCAAGTAATAAAGTCTTATGGATTTGATCAAAACGAATCTTAAAGTTGTGTGTACAAGAAGCGTGTCGGAGCGCATTGGTATTCTTAGTACTATCGTGAGAGCGACATTACGCTCTTCGGGGACGATGTAAAAGGTGTTGTCGGACGTAAGGCGCATAGCTTTCAAAAGCAGGTTTGATATGAAGGACTTAGGGGAAGCCGGGGCACATCCTTGGGATCAAGATCACTTTCGAGATCGTGAAGAAAAGGATGATATCGCAAGCTTCATACATAGATCTTGTCTTGAAGCGATTAAAAGATCTGAGATTCCAAGAAAGGCTTCGCTTTCGGACATGGAATCCATCTATCAAGGAAATGTGCCCTAAGACACAAAAAAAGGAGATAGATGACATGAAAGACATTCCTTATGCTTCACCGTCGGACCCTTATGTATGCAATGTCGTTGCGAGGACCCGGATATCACTTTTGTCGTTGGCATGGTAGCGAGATATCAAAGCAATCAGAAAAAAGAGCATTGAATTTGTTAAGAACATTTTGAAGTATCTGAAAAGAACTCGGGGATAGAATGTTGGTTTATCGGTCGGATAGTCTAATCCCCATCGGTTACTGCGGACTCGGATTTCAATCGGACTTAGATTCGAAGAAAATCTAGTGTGTTTTCCAATCGGACTTAGATTCGTAAATGCATGTGATTCTACCATGGAAGCCGAATCGTGAAGGCTAACTGCGAGGCAATGAAGGAAGCCGGTTTGGCTCAAGAACTTCCTAAGTGGACTTGGATGTAGTTCGAATTTGCCCGGCACAATCATCATTTCTTGTGATAATCTTGGGAAGCGATTTGCAAATTCAAGGGAACTAAGAGCCAACAATGCCAAGAAACCATTGAAAGGAAATACCATCTTATACGAAAAATTGTTAGAGAGGAGATATAGAGGTGACAAAGATGGCGTCGGAAAAGACGACCTAGCGGATCCATTCACGTATAAGTGGGAGATATTATTAGGTTCGTGTAGGTGACATTAGATGTCACGCATCGTGCTGAATGGGACCTACGGGAGGATAAATTGCTGTAGCCATTTAGGAAGAATTATACCT